>CM076673.1:178230733-178650733 GCA_038501925.1 Xenopus petersii | reverse complement strand
TTGATCACTGTATAATTTTGAATAAAAACAAATAAAAAGTTTTCCTTTAACAAAAAAAAAAATTAAGAAATTAAGGATCAGCAGAATGTGCCTGACAGAAAATGGTAAGTCTGTGGGGAAGGTAGTGATTGTGGGATAGCAGGTATAGTAGGGAGAGATGGTGCCTATAGTAACAGTGGGATAATAGTCTCTGGGAAGGGAGTGTGACTGTGGGATAGCAGGTATAGTAGGGAGAGATGGAGCCTATAGTAACAGTGGATAATAGTCTCTGGGAAGGGAGTGTGACTGTGGGATAGCAGGTATAGTAGGGAGAGATGGTGTCTATAGTAACAGTGGGATAATAGTCTCTGGGAAGGGACTGTGGCTGTGGGATAGCAGGTATAGTAGGGAGAGATGGTGCCTAAAGTAACAGTGGGATAATAGTCTCTGGCAAGGGAGTGCGACTGTGGGATAGCAGGTATAGTAGGGAGAGATGGTGCCTAAAGTAACAGTGGGATAATAGTCTCTGGCAAGGGAGTGTGACTGTGGCATAGCAGGTATAGTAGGGAGAGATGGTGCCTATAGTAACAGTGGGATAATACAGTAGTCTCTGGGAAGGGTGTGTGACTGTGGCATAGCAGGTATAGTAGGGAGAGATGTTGCCTATAGTAACAGTGTATAATAGTCTCTGGGAAGGGACTGTGACTCTGGGATAGCAGGTATAGTAGGGAGAGATGGTGCCTATAGTAACAGTGGATAATAGTCTCTGGGAAGGGAGTGTGACTGTGGGATAGCAGGTATAGTAGGGAGAGATGGTGCCTATAGTAACAGTGGGATAATAGTCTCTGGGAAGGGAGTGTGACTGTGGGATAGCAGGTATAGTAGGGAGAGATGGAGCCTATAGTAACAGTGGATAATAGTCTCTGGGAAGGGAGTGTGACTGTGGGATAGCAGGTATAGTAGGGAGAGATGGTGCCTATAGTAGCAGTGAGATAATTGTCTCTGGGAAGGGACTGTGGGATAGCAGGTAAAGTAGAGAGAGATGCTGCCTATCCAAAAAGCTCGGAAATACAGCAAAGCAAAGTTCCTTATTGTTGTCTGATTTTCTCTATTTTTCTGTAATAATTTAAAACTGTACTTGATGATAACTAAGCCACATTGATAGCAAAAATCATGGTAATTATTATAATATTTACACGTTTTTAATTTATTAGCTAAATTATTGTTTGGGTTTCACAAGGCTGAAAAGGGAACAGCTATTGAGACCAGAACAGGCTTTGGGTTTGGGTCAAAACCGAACATATGGCAACTGTAGCAGTGACTGATAATGTATAATCTCTGTAAAGCACTGCAAAAATAATAATAAAGATGTATTGGTGTATGGTGCAACTGCAGCAATAAGATTTCTAATGAAATAAAAGTGGCTGCCAGGAAATGGTGTTTTGATTAGGGAAGTCACATCTCCCTGTGTGGCAAAGTCATTAGGTCAGTGACATGATCAATCTGCTCCTGCGGTAAAATTGAAGCCTAAATAATCCGGTTGCAGACGTCACTTTAAGGGTAAACACCAGAAATGACACCAGGCAGCTGATGGAATTCTAGAAAAACTGCTGCATTTTAGGAAAACAAGACACCAATAGGCTTGATAAAGGGCCCAGTGGAGGCCCGAAACGTTGCCATTTTGTTTGTGAGCTGAATAAATACTGATCACTTAATCAATTGCAACAGTTGTGCCGCAGGTCTCTTGTTTTGCGATATACATTTTTGGGCTTTTTGGGCAGTATTGAGCCCGACACCTGAAGGCACCTGACACCAATCCGGTGATACAGATCTGTGATAGCACTCCAATTTTGGGATTTTAGGAAAACAAGAGTACAAAAATCTTGCTCTTTGCTCACTGCCCATGTCGACATTCTGTACAGGTGCCTTTATAATTGTCTCTACCTCTTCTCTTTCAAACTTTATAATTCACGAGGAAGCTATATATTTAGATATGTTGTTAATATTGTATATTTTCTATATACCATCATGATTTTCTATTGGCTGTGGCTTGTGCCTATGGTTCTGCCTTCATTGCATTTAAAAAAAGTCACAGTCACTTCCCAGCACTGGAAATTAAAATGGTTAAATAGGGATCAGGGCCTTGATCCAGCACAGAGCACATCTGCTACTAATAAACAGCCAAATGCACTTTGCTCCCAGACACGTTATCTTGGTGTAATTAATCTGTTAATGCCGAGCCTCAGCATGTCACACATCACCATTTGGCATATTCATATTCTGTATACAGTATGCAGTTCACCAACACAGTGGCAGTGGAAATATTATGTACCAACAGCCCATGCCACAACAACACAAGTATTTTCCCTTGCGCACCTCATCATGCAGCCCACGGCCAGCGAGTAAAAAGGATAAAGCCATTTATGTTGACAAGCCTTTCATCTGCCCTTTCAGCTGGGGGATCTCAGCCGACAATTGTACTATTCATTCCCAAATGGTGCCGGGAAATGACTCAGAGGAAAAGAAAATCATTATAGTCCTCAAAAGCCCTTCTAGTGAAGTGACTGGAGTCAGGCTGTGCCCATGAAATCAGCTGCAAAGAATCAACAGACACTCACAGGAAAATTTAGTCCTATTTACTCTATAACAAAAAAAAAAACCCAAAACAATGGACCAACAATGAAAGGGCATCCCTGATTTATTTATTTATTTTTTTATTAACATTTTTTGAATTTCCAGTATTACAGATCAGAAACAGTAGAAAAGAAGATTGGGGGGGAGGGGTAGAGAGGTAGATAGAAAAAAGAAAAAGGGGGGGTGGATCATCGGCAATGCGAGTTAAAGTTGGTACCGTTGCACATTATAAGGGATAGCATAACACTTAATTAACTCCTGTTTCACATTAGTTGGCACAGATTTTGTCATTTGGTATAATATAGTACCTTAGCTAGTTCAGATGCCTACCCCCTTGGCGTGTGGCTCGAGTGACAATGTCCCATTTAAGTAAGTTTCTATTATGTAGGCTCCTTGGCAACGTTGATCGAATTTCATGTTTTTGCTATAGATGCTGCAAAAGTTTGTTCATAAATGGTAATTCTTTGCACTTCTGTGTGAATTGATTCTATATCCGGAAGATAGTGTTTTTTCCAATGTCTAGCAAGTATTGTTCTACTAGCAAAGATGATGTGTAGGACTTTGCGCTTGTGTTTTTTCTCCATCTCTTGAGGGAGGATTCCCAGTATTGCAAGGTCTGGTTGTAATGAATATGGGTGGCCGATTTCTTTTTGAATTAAGGTTTGTGCTCCTTCCCAGAAAATTTTAGCTTGTGGACACGTCCACCAAATATGAAAAAAGGTGCCAGTGTCTGTCTGACATCTGTGATGCGTTTGGGTATGCTTTCTTTATCCTCTCTGGGGTAAAGTACCATCTATACATCAGTTTTATAGTTGTTTCCTGGTGGTTGAGTTCTTTAGAATATGTAGTCGTTTGTTTAAACAGGTGTTCCCAGTGTTCTCTAGTTATCCGTCTCTGAAGATTCTGTTCCCATGCTTTCAGGGCTGGGAGGTTGTCTCTATCATTTATTGATATTAAAGCATTGTATGCAACAGTGTTCCTTTTCTTTTATGCGGATTCATTAGGCATCTTTGCTCAAATTGTGTCAGAGGTGAAACCATTTGTTGGATTGGAGATAGTGCCTTATTCGCAAGATATGAATATAGTTGGTTATGGGGGAGTTGATATTTTGCTTGTATTGTTGAGAAAGTTTTGATGCCTTCTTGGTTGTATAAGTCTCATATTTTTTGTATTCCTATTTGGGACCACGTGTCCAAGTTAAGATCTTGTATGGCTCCTTCCAGTGAGGTTAGCGGAGCCAAGGCCACTGGGAATTTGACTAAGGTAGTCATGGATTTTGAGGTTTGCCATATTCGTAGCATTGCTGTGATAGGTAATGGCATCAGCTCCTTATTTGCCAATGGTCTTTTAATCTGCGCCCATAAACTGGATGTTATCGTACTCTTGGTTTGATATTTGTAAATCCAGTGTTCTAGGTCTACCCAGCTCTTAGTGTGTGGGGGAAGGTGCCAGTTGGCTATTTGGCTTAGCAGTGTTGCTCTGTAGTAGGTTTGTAGGTGTTTGTAGGTGTGGGCATGCTAATCCAGCCTTCTTTTTGCTTGTATACATCATTTCCTTTGCAATTCTAGGTCTTGTTGGTCCCCATATAAAGGACCAGGCAAGGCTGCCCTCTATCTCCTCTCATTTACATACTGAGCATGGAACCGCTAGCCCAACAAATAAGGCAAAACCAACTGATACAAGGGCTAAAAATTGGTCCTAACGAACATAAAATTCTGCTATTTGCAGACGATGTGGCCTTAATCCTGACGAACCCATCTGAAGCTTTACAAGAAACATTTTCATTACTGGCGGACTTTGGCAAACTGTCCTGCTATAAACTCAATGTATCTAAAACCCAAGCACTCCCTATACATATGTCACTAGCGATGCTGCACCGACTAAAAACTAGTTATAATATGGACTGGAAATCTACTTCTATAAAATACTTCTCACTGCTAATCCTAATGCTCTATACAAAAACAACTTTGCCTCAATGCTACAAGACACACCCAACGAATTATATACCTGGAATACCACTTTTGTGACCTGGCTTGGAAGAATAAACGCAATAAAAATGTTGATCCTTCCAAAGATACTATACAAACTACGAACGCTCCCTATGCCTTTGGGTAATTCCTTCTTCCAAGCACTACAAAGGCACCCCTGATTTAGTCGATCGTTCACAGAGCAGCAACAAAATCTGTCAGTGTATGGCCAGTTTAAGGGTCATGGCAGACGCTCAGATTCGGGGAGGTTAGTCGTCCGGTGACAAATCTCCTCTTCTCGGAGGGTTTCTTGAGGCAACTTCGGAAAACAAAGCGCTCAGAGTGCCATCCTGCCTGCAATTTACATTCTAGCTGGCGGGAGACAGTTTGGGGAGATTAGTCGTCCTGAAGAAGAGATTTGTTGCCGGGTGATTAATCTCTCCGAACCTGAGCGTGTGCCCTGACCCTTAGGGGCAAATTCACTAACGGGCGAAAATTCGCCAGTCACGACTTCGCCGCCTTTGCCACACTTTGCCAGGCGCAACTTCGCACAGACAATGCTAAATCACTAAGTTGTGAAGTTACGTCCCCGGTGTTGAACGCTTGCGAAGTTGCGCTAGCGCTACTACGGCAGGCATAGCGAAGTTGCGCTAGCGTTAGATAATTTGCATACGGCGGGAAGTTAAATTTCAATGGATTTATATGTTGCAGCAAATACATTACACTACACAAGCCCAGGGAACCTTAATAAAATAAAATAGAGTTGTTATATTGCCCTACACATGAGCCCAGTGTATAGTTTGTGCCATATGTTAGGAAATGTAGGAGGGAAGCCAGTTACCCCAAAAAAAATTTATGCTTTTTCAGGCTATTACCCTGCCTTTAGAATGCAAAGTTGCGCTAGAGTCTATCTCCTTTGCTAGCGTAGTTACGCAAATTTTCGCCAGCGTTAGCCACTTTGCCCTTTAGTAAATTTCCCCCTATGTCTAGAATCAATGGGCAGTGCCTAACAACATTCCCCCGTTGTTTCTTTCCCTATCAGGAAAAGCAAATTTCCATGTACAATACCTGTTTCTCGAGTTAATTTTCAATAAACAAAATGACTAATATGAAGCAAACAGGCCGATCATATAATGGACTTCTTGTTTGCTCTTTTTGAGTTCTACTGATCACTGGCAGAAGATAAACCAGTAGATTGTGCTCTAACTCTTGCCGCAGGTAAGACACATTTTAGAGGTGAAAATATTTTATTTACAATGCCAGCAGCGTGAAAGGATGTTCAGCCAAATTATATTAAATATATAAACAATACCAAATAATATTCACATTAGTACATGTACATACATTTACATAACAAAAGTGCAAAAATAAAACATGAAAATAAAAAGAAAATATAGCAAGTTTCATAAAATAATCAGGCTGGATTAATTGTGTCCTTCCGAAACATGTCATCAATCAAATGCATAGAAATAGCTAAAACATGCACAGAAGTAACTCTGTGGCTTTACTATTTTTTTTTATTTGGAAGAAAACAGTTACACATAAATCCTTTCTAAAACTAGTGTCTTAGGCTTTTGATAAAGGTATGTATATGGTCAATATGAGCCTAAGAAATAGGGCTTTTGTTGAAAATGTATATATACAGTAGATATAAAATGGTGGTGGTGAAATTTGATGAAACATCCAGCGCCGATTCTGACTAAGGAGCCGCTTGAGGCGGCTCCTGCAATGCTGCCCCCCCTCACCAACTTACGTGTCGGGAGGGGAGGCAGAAACACTATTGCGGAGCGCGCAATTGCTCTCTCTCACAATAGTACAGCCGAATTTCCGGTTCAAAAACAGGAAATTCGGCTCTTAAAGGTGCAAGAGTGGCTTTTTGCCGCCCCTGGAATCCTTTCAGGAGCTGCCGCCTGAGGGGAGCGGCTCAGCTCGCCTCATTGCGGCGCGCCCCTGGAAACACCTGCAACTTATTTGAAGAACCTAGGAGGTGGGATCAACTGTAAATTGAAAGAACTTTCAATATCACTGTTCTGCACTGTTTACAGCAAAACATAAAAACAGTTCTAAAAACACTATGAAGAAAGAACATTAATTACAACCCTATTCATCCAACTCATACACTATTAGAGAATTGCTGCTTGAAAGAATGGAGAGGGCCACACACTTGGCTGTCATTTTTGTGCCATTCTTTTAAGTGAGGTAGGTTTTATAATATGTCTGCAGCAATGCTGCCATTGGCCTGTTCCCCCTGCACCCACCCACCCCCCAAACATAAATGTGCTCACTCACTATTTAACCTTCTGGAAAAAAAAGCATGATACAGGTATGGGAAAAGAATCTTTCCTTAATTTGGATCATACTTTATGTCATTAGAAAAATCATGTAAGCATTAAATAAACCCAGTAGGATGGCTCTGCTTCCAATAAGGATTAATTATATCTTAGCTTGGATCAAGTACAAGGTACTATTTGATTATTACAGAGAATAAGGAAATTATTTTTATTAAAATTTTAAATTTTAATTATTTGGATAAAATTCTATGAGAGACAGCCTTTCCATAATTCGGAGCTTTCCAGATAATGGATCTTTCCGTAATCTGAGTCTTCATACCTTAAAGGGATCCTGTCATCGGAAAACATGTTTTTTTCAAAACAAATCAGTTAATAGTGCTACTCCAGCAGAATTCTGCACTGAAATCCATTTCTCAAAAGAGCAAACAGATTTTTTTTATATTCAATTTTGAAATCTGACATGTCAATTTCCCAGCTGCCCCTGGTCATGTGACTTGTGCCTGCACTTTAGGAGAGAAATGCTTTCTGGCAGGCTGTTGTTTTTCCTTCTCAATGTAACTGAATGTTTCTCAGTGGGACATGGGTTTTTACTATTGAGTGTTGTTCTTAGATCTACCAGGCAGCTGTTATCTTGTGTTAGGGTAGGGGCACACGGCGCGATTTCGCCGCGATTCTGCGCTGGGCGAGTTGCGAGTTGCGAGTCGCTGCGTTTTTTAAGCCGAAATAGCTTTGTTAACTTTGGCGCTGGCGTCAATGCAAATCGCGGCTAAATCGCTGCGCTAATTCACACGCGGCGATTCGTTTTCTACTGTCGCCCGGAAACGCCCAGCGAGGCAACTTCGGGCGACAATAGAAAACGAATCGCCGCGTGTGAATTAGCGCAGCGATTTCGCCGCGATTTGCATTGACGCCAGCGCCAAAGTTAACAAAGCTATTTCAGCTTAAAAAACGCAGCGACTCGCAACTCGCCCAGCGCAGAATCGCGGCGAAATCGCGCCGTGTGCCCCTACCCTTAGGGAGCTGTTATCTGGTTACCTTCCCATTGTTCTTTTATTTGGCTGCTGGGGGGAAAAGGGAGGGGGGTGATATCACTCTAACTTGCAGTACAGCAGTAAAGAGTGATTGAAGTTTAACAGAGCACAAGTCATAAGACTTGGGGCAGCTGGGAAATTGACAATATGTCTAGCCCAATGTCAAATTTCAAAATTGAATATAAAAAAATCTGTTTGCTCTTTTTTCCCCATGACAGTATCCCTTTAAGTCTACGAAAGCTTTAAACACGAATTAAACGCAGTAGGATTGTTTTTCCTTCAATAAGGATTGATTATATCCTAGTATGGATCAAGTACAAGGTACTGTTTTTAGGGATGCACCGAATCCAGGATTCGGTTCGGGATTCGGCCATGATTCGGCCTTTTTCAGCAGGATTCGGATTCGGCGAATCTTTCTGCCCGGCCGAACCGAATCCGAATCCTAATTTGCATATGCAAATTAGGGGCAGGGAGGGAAATTGCGTGACTTTTTGTCAGAAAACAAGGAAGTAAAAAATGTTTTCCCCTTCCCACCCCTACTTTGCATATGCAAATTAGGGTTCGGATTCGGTTCGGTATTCGGCCGAATCCTGTGTGAAGGATTCGGGGGTTCGGCCGAATCCAAAAAAGTGGATTCGGTGCATCCCTAACTGTTTTATTATTACAAAGAAAAAGGAAATCATTTTTTAACATGTATGGAGTCTACAAGAGACGGCCTTTCTGGATAACAAGAACACGGTTTATTTCTTATAATACCAGCATTGTGCTCTGAGCATATGGTTCGCTCTTTGCACTGAGTTTACCCTTCATGTTTCACAAAAATTCCATCGCATTACATTCTGCATAGTTAGAGTTTATATGCTGAATTCCCCAGAGTATAAATAATCATAAATCCAACTTCTGACAAGCAGTATATACTCTATAGATATGTTGTTTTTTCTACTAACACACTCCAGGTTTTTAATGAAAAGAGTCAAAATCATTTTAAAACATTCTTGGCACTGATTCTATTTGTTAAATTCGATGGTGCAATAGGGAATATAATTCTGAAACCTGCCCAATGATCCAACCAACCGATATCTGAATGTGTATGGCCAGCTTCTGTTATACCTTTCTTCTGTGCACAATGTGCAGCCATAACAATTGGCTTGTGGCAGTGCCAAAACCATTGGAGACATTGTTCTGGTACTCCATTTTTGTAAATATTTACACTGCCCCCAACATCATGGCTGCTCAATTAGTTCTGCAGCCACCCCCGAGTCCAGGATGTATAAATGATAGGGGCTGAAGGGTGGCAAGGTTTCAGGTCAAAAGATTCCTTTATCCAAAGATAACTGTCCCAAGGCTTTTTTCAGTAAAAAATGTCATTTTATTTAAATTAGCATTAAAACTCAGATACAAACAAACCCCACAAGGTTTCAGGTCTGACCAGTAAGAAAAGCATCAGTAATTTTAAAGGAGAACTAAAGCCTAACTAAAGAAGTAGCTAGAAATGTTGTACATTATATTTTGGGCTTCTGTACCAGCCCAAGGCAACCACAGCCCTTTAGCAGTAAAGATCTGTGTCTCCAAAGATGCCCCAGTAGCTCCCCATCTTGTTTTCTGCTGATTCACTGCACATGCTCTGTGCTGCGGTCACTTAATGTGCTTAAAGGGGTGGTTGACCTTTAAGTTAAATTTTAGTATGTTATAGAATAGAATTCTAAACAAATTTTCAATTGGTCTTCATTATTTATTTTTAGTAGTTTTTTTAATGATTTGCCTTCTTCTTCTGAATCTTTCCAGCTTTCAAATGGGGGTCACTGGCCCCATCTAAAAACAAATGTTTTGTAAGGCTACAAATGTATTGTTATTGCCCATCTTTATATTCAGGACCTCTCTTATTCATACACCAGTCTCTTATTCAAATCAGTGCATGGTTGCTATGGTAATCTGAATCCTAGCAACCAGATTGCTGAAACTGCAGAGCTGCTGAATTAAAAGTTACACAAATAAAAAATGAAAACCAATTGCAAATTCTCAGAGTATATCAATCTCTACAACATACTTAAAGTTAATTTAAAGGTGAACAACCCCTTTAAGGTTTAATTTACAATAAACAGTACACATGGAATATAAATGTCACAATATAAGGCTGATTAGTAATTAATACAGATAATGACTACATGTCAGCACAGAAACCAGTGCAACTAGCATCAGAATATGATAATCAGCCCTGTAGCATCACTTCTGGAAAAGGCTTTATTGTAGCAGGCTGCTGGTAAAACACCTAACGCGTTTCGGACAAACCTCATTTTCTGCTTGATAATTTGTGACAACCGCTAAGCTTAGCTTCTCAACAGCTGCTCAGAGCCCACTGAGCATGTGAGTGTCACAGACACTTTCCAAGATGGTGACCCCCCCTGTGACAAGTTTGAAGTCCTGGATCATTGCTGCTATTGAGAACCTGGCATTTGTAGCCATATCCATTTTTAGGTTTTAGTTCTCCATTAAAGTGATACTGACATATTCACATACAACATGGAATGGCAGGCTCACATAAAGGTAGGATTTATTGCAGGATATTTTATAGGATATGGCATCAGGTTGTAAACCACATTTTTTTCCTGTCTCATCCCTTTATATCCAAGATAAATATGTATATAATAATTTGTTCATTGTGCAAGAATGAATATATTTATACTGCATTTTACAGTGCATGCAGGCTGCTGGAATGACGATGCTTAGAATGAGCACATATATCTGTACTATTGACAATGGCTTCCAGCCGCTGGCTTATCTTCTCTGTAACAGTGTTGTGCAGAAATGTTCAATTTCCAGCTCTTAGTGACTCACAATCCCCAAAAAACATGAGCAGAATTCTTGGTTCAACAATGGGGACGCAAGTTGGCTTTTCTAGTAGCGGAACATTAACACATCAGCACTTCAGGGGAACGTGTCGGATAGAATTCAGTTATTTGCCTTTCTCAAGTAGTAATTACTCTAAAGCAGTGATCCAAAACCAGTAGCTCATGAGCAACAAGTTGCTCCCCAACCCCTTGGATGTTGCTCTCAGTGGGCTCAAAGCAGCTGCTTATTTTTGAATCCCAGGCTTGGAAGCAAGTTTTAGTTGCATAAAAACCAGGTGCACTGGCAAATAGAGCCTCAATGTAGGTTGACAATCCACATAAGAGCTACTAAATGGCCAACCACATCCCTTATTTGGCACCCCGGGAACATTTTTAATGCTAGTGTTGCTCCCCCACTCCTTTTACGTCTGAATGTTGCTCACGGGTTCTAAAGGTTGGGGATCCCTACTCTAAAGTAACAGGACTTGCTTTGGTTAAAGGTATATGGGGGGGATTCTCCACCTTTGGCTTTTATAGGAAAAACTGTGCAAGGAATTGCTGCCCATTGTAGAGAGAAGGAAGCACCGGCTCATGGGTATGGCTCATGGGACTATGCCTGTCAACTAATAAACCTTATTACTTCATATAAATTGAATTAGTATTAAAATTTAAATTCTGTGCAACCCAAGCTGTTACACGGAAAACAAGGTAAAATCATATGGATAGTAATGTCCAGGCTTACTGTTATATGTCCATGAGAGTTTTCATTTTCTTATTGTCTTACACCAATAGCTTCTTGTAAATGCTGTTTTTTGCATTGGTGGAGCAGGTGTCGTTTTTCATGTCGGTGCTCGTTAAATGTCCACTGCTGCTTCCAGGCTCAGCAACCTTCCTACAGCACAGCAAACTGTACAAGTACCTCTGGCACTGTGACGAGGCATAGTAGTAAATGAGGGGATCAAGGCAACAACTGACACTGCCAACACAGGCACTCAGGATGTAGGCAAAATATAGAGATTCGTTGGCTTCTTGTAAGTAATGGGCCAGAAAGATGGCATTGGTTGGCCCAAAACAAATGATAAAAACACAGAGCACAACCACAGTCAAGAACAGGGCTCTTGTCTTCTTACAACTGTTCTTGATGCTGGAGGAACTCAAACTTCTGATGATCCTAATGTAACAGACAGTGGTGATAATAAAGGGCAAGAAGAAGAAAAGCAAGCAGAAAATGGAGAAATAGTAGATATAAAACTCTTTGAGGTCTTCCAAATCTAAAACATCATGACAGGTGGTAATATCCAGCCCAGGAATCTTCTGAGTTTGCTCGGTCATGAGAAGCGGTACAGTGCTCGCTATGGATATCACCCAAATGAGACTACAGGCCAAATAGGCACGGCTCATTGTGCGCCATGAAAGGGAGTGCATGGGATAAACCACTGCCAAGAACCTGTCCACACTGATGCTGGCAATGAGCAGGACAGAACAGTACATGTTGCAGTAGAAAGTGGCAGTGACAATCCGACACATTCCAGGCCCAAACAGCCAGTCGTTCCCAGACAGATGGTAGGCTACTTTGAAAGGCAACACACTAACAAAGAACACATCGGCGATGGCCAGGTTCAGCATGTAGACCACTGCCGGTTTTTTGACTTTCATCTTGAACAGGAATATGATGACTGCCAACAGATTCAGAGGCAGGCCCACAATAAACACAACAGTGTACAGGGATGGAACAAACTTTGTCAGCCAATGACTGGAGAGATATTGTTCTGCCTCTTTGGTGATGTTCCTCTGGATTGGCTTCCTTGCACTACGAGTCACTACTGGGACCTCGTCTCCTGAACCTTCTCCCGACTGCTCGAGTTCATCCCAAGGAATCTCTTCAAACTCACTTTCACTGTCGACGTCAAAGATTCTGAAGGTTTTTATGGTCATATTGTTAAAATGAGCACCTAAAACAAAAAAGAAAAATAAGAATAAATACCTAAAACCGTAAAATGTCAAGATTTTTAAAATGGCGCTGTCTCTGGGGAATTAGGTGCTGTTTACACATTTTTTTTTTAATTGGTGTGTGTGTGACTATGTGGGTAATGCTTGAACCAAACTGCAGCCAACCTGCACATTTTCACTCCACGGACTCAACCGCTTTCCTTTACACTTTGCTTTAAGAGGCTCCTGTGCCATTACAAAGGTGATGATGTGCTGGGGAAGAGAGATGAGTAAGAATAGCTTTATTTGTGTATGGAATTCACATGTCACTGTGCTGGTTAACAAAGGAAATGAACAGATGGATATCAAGTCAATACAGAGACCTATCTCTTCCTGTCACACACAGCCACCCCTGCCCAGGCTCACTTGTCATAAACGTCTCTTTCCTGGAAGTAATGTCCATCTTCCCAAGAACCTTTAGCATTTTTCAGGGTCCCTCTACCTTTTTCCTTTTTTACCCTTCAACTACATTGAAATGTAAAAAAAGAGTTGGGGAGCAAGCATGAAGTCCCTGGGGTGCCAAATGGGGCTATGATTGGCTATTTGGTAGCTCCTAAGTGGACTAGGACTGGTGCCTACATGAGACTCTGTTTGGCAATACACATGGTTTTTATAGAACCACAACTTGCCTCCCAGCCAGGAATTCAAAAACAAGCACCTGCTTTGAGGCCACTGGGGGCAACAGCCAAGGGGTTGGTGAGCAACATGTTGCTCATGAGTCACTGGTTGGGTATGACTGTTCCAATGTAACTTAAATCTCTCTTCATTTTATACAGTTATATGTCATTACGGTAATAACATACCTTCCAAAATTTGAAAAAAAGAGGGACAAAAATTTTTGACAACCATAAATGCGAGTTCCTCCAAAAAGTGCCCCAACAGGCACGAAACGTGTTAAAGGGATACTGTCATGGGAAAAATTTTTTTTTTCAAAATGAATCAGTTAATAGTGCTGCTCCAGCAGAATTCTGCACTGAAATCCATTTCTCAAAAGAGCAATCTGATTTTTTATATTCAATTTTGAAATCTGACATGGGGCTAGACATTTTGTCAATTTCCCAGCTGCCCCGAGTCATGTGACTTGTGCTCTGATAAACTTCAATCACTCTTTACTGCTGTGCTGCAAGTTGGAGTGATATCACCCCCTCCCTTTCCCCCCAGCAACCAAACAAAATAACAATGGGAAGGTAACCAGATAGCAGCTCCCTAACACAAAATAACAGCTGCCTGGTAGATCTAAGAACAACACTCAATAGTAAAAACCCATGTCCCACCGAGACACATTCAGTTACATTGAGAAGGAAAAACAGCAGCCTGCCAGAAAGTATTTCTCTCCTAAAGTGCAGGCACAAGTCACATGACTGGGGGCAGCTGGGAAATTGACAAAATGTCTAGCCCCATGTCAGATTTCAAAATTGAATATAAAAAAATCTGTTTGCTCTTTTGAGAAATGGATTTCAGTGCAGAATTCTGCTGGAGCAGCATTATTAACTGATGCATTTTGAAAAAAACATGTTTTCCTATGACAGGATCCCTTTAAGCCTTTTCCAAATATGTCCCAATAAATATTTTGTATTTTTTTTATTTGCTGTCTTACTTTTTAGAAGAACTCACATTTATGGTTGTGTTACTATGTGCATGCACCCTCGGACTGGGGGGAACTTTGAGTATGTCCTCCTGCTTATATAACTTTTTTGTAGCTTTTGAAATTGTGTTTATTTTAGTAGTACTTATACTGGACTTGCGCACCATTCCTTTTTGTAGTTTATTGTCTTATACAATGCCATTTTATGGCCACACCACCTAATTACCATGTTTATTTTACACAATTTGGCAGGTTAAGAAAGTTTGAGCACATTTCTGTGGAATGTTTTATGTGTTATACCAGTTTTGCTAATGAAAGTGAATTGCCCTGCAAGTCTCAGTTCTCCAAAGAGACCTGCTTATCTTAAATAGTTCCTTTTGTTTCTTTGCTTATATTAAATTGTTACAAAAGTGCAGCTGCTTGCTGTTCTGGGCTCTCTGCCAAAACGCCTCTTATTTTAATTAGGTTTCAGAAACATTGGATCTTTTTCAGGAGATCAAAGAGAAAGTCAGGACATTTCAGTAAGAAACCGGGGACTGCAAATTGAGCTGTCAAAATCGGTATTGCCCTGCAGATAATGTGATAGTTGGGAGGTATGTAATAATGAGTGCCACTTCTGGATTTTTCGAAAGCTTAATTCCATTTCAGCCTGCAATCAGACTTTTTTTTCTTACTTGGCACACCCCACACTCAGCAACCCCACAATTGTCATGAGTCTCTTTAAATATATAAAGCCTGAGTCACAAATGCTGATAATGTGACTTGCTTACACAAGGATTTCTCAGACTTCAGGTCAGGACACCATGACAGATCAGCTGATAGTTCACTTTGAGAGTCACTGACCTGGAGCACTGGATTCCTATCTTGGAGTATTAATAGATTCAATAATATGCAGCGACAGATCGAAAATCATATGCAAGTTTGGATATTATGTGAATGTATTTCTGGCCAATAATCAAGATGTTTTTTTGGCAAAGGCATAAAGCAACTGTGCCAATCCCTCGTTCTATCTGTATGTGCTCAATAAGCATTGCCCTGACCATTAATATGATATCATTCTGATTGGATGCGTCACACCGTATAAGTAAACAGGTAAAAACAAAACACACCTAGACAGAAGAAACAGCTCACGTAACACACATATTGTACTCAGGGATCTTATTTCTAACACAAATATTGGACTCTAAGCTTAAGCTTCTTTTATTGGCTTTCTTTTCTTTAACAAATATTTTTATTGGTTTCAGCTTAAACGAGCACCAATTTATAATGCAGCTAATCAACGACAGCTTTCTAAGGGCTCTTACACATGAGCGTTCCGACCTGCGCTCCCCTGCGTTCCGTTTTTTGGTGTTCAGCCGCAGGGGAGCGCAGGAATAGACACAAGTCATTATTTGAAATGGGGCTGTACTCACTCAGGCGCGTGTAGGCGCCGAACGCAGGAAAAATGCAGCATGTTGCGTCTGAACCTGCGTTCGGTGCCTACACGCGCCTGAGTGAGTACAGCCCCATTTCAAATAATGACTTGCGTCTATTCCTGCGCTCCCCTGCGGCTGAACGCCAAAAAACGGAACGCAGGGGAGCGCAGGTCGGAACGCTCATGTGTAAGAGCCCTTAGGGATATACAGATATGAAATCACAAAAATTCAAAAAGAACTATCAGATGACAATTCATACAATGTCTCAAACTGACTTCTTTATTTGCAGTCTAACAATGGGACAGTGAGTGGGACACAATGGGCACTCACTTCTCTAAGAACATATGAGGGGTTAGATCAGTACACCTGAACTATACATACAGTCTTGACAAAGGGCATGTGTGCCCGAAACATGTAGCGTTTTGTTATACTCCTAAGTTTTTGTAGCAAAGTTCTGCGCCTCCAGCCTCCTCCATTCTTCTGAATATACATACAGTCTTATTTCATACAGTATTCATGATTCGTTAATATACAGTAGGTGCCAGTCACAAAGGGTTTACTGAGGGAATATCATTATTCACGGAGAACCCAAATTCCTCAACATTAGGAACTTGTGTTTTCTTTACCCAGGGGAAATAATCTACTATTAATCTACCACCAAGGGGAGAAGCCTGAAATAATGCCCATTTCCATAGCCCTTTATGAATCAGTTGGGTTCCACAGATGTTTTCCGATGAACCTGAATATAAGAAATATAAGCATAGATTGAAAGCCCACTTGCCATGCACTCCTGCTACTATCAATTGAATACTCCCAGAATCCCTTGCTTTTGAGCTGCATATAGTTTGGAAATTCTCTCTTTATCTGTATTAAATTCCATGTGAACTGTAGCCAACAGTTTGGGACAGAACAAAAAAATGTTGTGCTTTTCCTCAAAAGGAGAATTCAGTTAACGGCCTGAAGCATTGCCGCTCAAAATGACCTTAAATGGCAGTTTTATTGGTTACAATAGAACAAGTGGCATTTCTATCGGCAAAATAATACATTTAATTGCATATTTTGTTTTTCTGCACTGTAACTTCTTTAAATGTGTTCCATCGCACAGGAGCTTGACTTAACATAGACTATTCTGTCCTATGACCCCTGTATCGTCAGGACCAAAGCTACAATTTAGGGACACCAGTGATTTGCAGAATACAAAGCCGCTAGATCATAAATGTCCAACTGCAGGTGAACTCGCTTGGAAAAACACAGGAGAAGAAACCTCCAACAGTTAGGAAAAAAATAAAAATGGCTTTATTTGTGCAGTAACAGCAATGTAACAGATACTTATTGGCTATTGAACTGCTCATCATCCTTCAGAAGTTCAGACTAGTGAAGTGAAACCATGTTCTGACATTAGGCTCAGAAATACGAAGTGGCTTGTTCATTTAAAAATGGCAAATTAAAATGAGGTTTGGTTTGCACCTTCCTTGCCTCATCATATAACGCTGGTTTTACCACAAAACCATATATCCGAAAGTATTTCAGGAAAGTAGAATGTGCATGTATGTAAAACATACATGTCTGTTATTGCCTATAACTGTCAATAAGGGTCCAACCTCCAGAAACACACACTGAAAATATTTTTCTGCCCTGCCACCAACTATAATACTCATTGGGCTCTGGTGGCCCCAAGGGGACGTGGGCAAGTGTGCAATCGCCCCCCCTATCCCTGGTAATTATGCCACTGGTCCAGCCTGCCAATAAATGATGTATTGAGTACTGTGTTTAGCACAGGAGACAATCAATGTGCTGTTGTTAGAGGAATTACAACACATTGCATGCTATATGGATGACTGTGTCCAGCCAGTATGGATCAATAGCAGTTTAAGCATACTGCCCAACATTTTGGTAGGTTATGAAAGTTTGAACATATTTCTGTGGTTTTTTTTTCAGTTATTACAGTTTTGCTAATGAAGGTGAATTGCCCTTTAAGCTGTCAGTGTAACTTTTCCCAAGGGACCTACTTATGTAAATTGTTTCAATTACTTATTTACTTATCTCAAAATTGTTACAAATTATCTTAGTTGCACCTGGCATCTGTTCTGGGCTCTCTGCCAAAAGCCAATTTGAAACTTTGTTAATTTTTCTGGCTGTTCAGTGCAGAGAAAGTCTGGACTTTTCAGTACAAACACGGGACTGCGGGTTGAGCTGTCAAAAGCGGCACTGTCCTGATGAAAACGGGACAGTTGGGAGGTATGGTTTAAGAGAATAATGAAGTAACCTGAGCCAGTACAGATATATATATATAAAAGGACTGTTTTAAAGATCCAGTAATACCAAAGTGTTTCATTTAGATTGAAATATGTATTGTTTCCATGTAATAGTAAAACAAATTGTGTTTCCTTCAGAGATACTACTAAACATAAATAGGCTGCTGTGTAGCTTGGGGGCAGCCATTTAAGTTGAAAAGGCAATCGTTTACTTAGTAGATAATATATAAGCTCTGTAGAATAAATGGTTTTAAACAGAAAGATGCAATTCATGGCTCTAATCAGAACTACTGAGTGGGAACCTGTCGGCGGGGGCCATACTAAGTAGGTCCATTCTGCAGCTGATCCTCTGCTGCTGCTTCTCTGCCTGCACTCAGAAGCATTTTGGGTAGTGATGGGCGAATTAGGGGCATTTCGCTTCGCTGAAAAATTTGTGAATTTCCCACAAAATTTGTGAAACAGTGAAAAATTTGCAAAACCGTGTGGCGGTTTTTCGAATGTATTCGCCGGCGGCAAATTGCAGGAAGTCGTCACGAATTTGCGCCTGGCGGATAAATTCGCCCATCACTAATTGTGGGTACTGGCAGTGAATGAAAACCAAATGCAAATTGTCTCAGAATATCACTCTCTACATCAGGGGTTTTTATCATATTTTACCCATGAGCCACATTCAAATGTAAAAAGAGTTGGGGAGTACCACAAGCATGAAGAATTATTTAAGGAGTGCCAAATAAAGGCTGTGATTGGCTAATGGTATCTCCTATGTGGACTGGAAGCTACAGGAGGCTCTGTTTGTTAATACACCTGGTTTTTATGCAACAAAAACTTGCCTCCAAGCCTGGAATTGAAAAATAAGCATCTGCTTTGAGGCCACTGGGAGCAACATCCAAGGAGTTGGAGAGAAACATGTTGCTCACAAGCCACTGGTTGGGGATCACTGCTTTACATCATACTAAAAATTAGGTGAACAACCATTAATTGCTGTGGACACATGAATTCACATGAACCTGAACCATCATAAAAAGGAAAAGTTTCACTGAATCGTATTTGTCCCAAATAACTTTCCCGGCATTCGCTTGTTTTAGTTTTGCTTCTGTTTAGCGTCTCATGGTGCAATAGAATCAGTGCAGTTTGTCCAGTCTGGGAGTAATTAGCAGCCCTGCAGGGTCCCCAGTCTGGGGAGATTGAATGTCACTGCCCCTATATCCAGTGGCTGTAGGAAGGCTAAACCATGTTGAGGGGTGGGGGAGACACGCTGGAGATACAGACACTCAGATGACCTCACTGCTGTAGAATGTTTTTACAGTTTGTGTGAACCATGACCTGCTAGAGAGATCCATGGGAGTATTTGAGTCTTATCAGAAAAGGGCGCAGTACAGAACTGGAAGCAGCACGGTGTTTATCCGACGAGCCCCAGCTACACTCCTTATAGCTACACTGGCCATTGACTTATACTGCAAATTCATTTATGTTGTGCAGCTTATGTGTGTACATGAATGTTTCACTATTTTGTCTGTCGCTATTAATTGTTTTGTTATTATTTATATGAAGCCAACAACGTCTGCAGCGCATAACAGAGATTATACATCATTCCCATCAGTCCTTGCCCAAGTCAAGCTTACAACCTTAGCTCTCTATCACATTCCCACCAATCCCTGCCCCAGCGGAGCTTACAATCTAAGATACCTATCACATTCTCACATACACTAGGGAATCTATTAACATACGGGGTCTTCCTATCATCAGGAAAGCCTGGCTTCAGACTAGGGATGCACCAAATCCACTTTTTTGGATTCGGCCGAACCCCCGAATCCTTTGCAAACGATTTGGCCAAATACCGAACCGAATCCGAACCCTAATTTGCATATGCAAATTAGGGGTGGGAAGGGGAAAACATTTTTTACTTCCTTGTTTTGTGACAAAAAGTCATGTGATTTTCCTCCCCGCCCCTAATTTACATATGCAAATTAGGATTCAGATTCGGTTCGGCCAGGCAGAAGGATTCGGCCGAATCCGAATCCTGCTGAAAAAGGCCGAATCCTGGCCGAATCCCGAACTGAATCCTGGATTCGGTGCATCCCTACTTCAGACCCAGACCCAACCCGTTCCTATCCAAGACATAATCATTTATATACCTGTGTCCAGTCTGGTTGTCATGGGCATTGGTCTGGCCCAACACTATGTTTTTTTTACCAGGGATCAATTAGATTAGAGGGTCTTTAATTAGGGTCTATGCAGAAGCCAGGAGGGCTTCATGTACATATCCAAGATATTTGTTTTTGCTACAAGATGGGAAAAACGTGATCCCCAAATTCTACTGAATACCGACACACAGGTATCAATAAACATAATTTCCCTTGTTATCTGGACTTTAGCTATACACACACCAGCTACTTTCCCCCTGGGCAGAACACAGAGCAGCACTACTCTATGGCATCAGGGAGGATGAATAACTCATGACTTTTCCCCTAGCTGTGGCTGAACTGCAAGTCTCAGCACCAGTAACAGTTGGTACTCATGAAACTGTATAGAACGACCAGCCACAGCAGCACTTTGTATTATAACAAGAAGTGGGATCCAATACAACAATTTGTGCAGAATCCATGGCTGCTGTGATCTACTGGCTGCAACAATCTGCTCTAGATTTATAAATTAATGGAGACAAGACCCATAATTCACAGGTTTATTCTTCTATTAATACTGTGTGAAACGCGTCGGCCTGGGGAATGGGCAGTAGAAGTGGGATTGCTTTCTGCATTCCATGTGTTGGATCTGCACATTCTTTGGATGTGGGAAATGCGTGGTTCCCCTTGCTGAGCCTCTTTTATCTACTACTTGCACTGCATTGGGCTCTAACTAGGTTTAAAAACAGATCGTCAGGCACAGAGGCAAAGCTGCCATCTCAGTATGTCAGACAGAGTGATTCCAAGCATTCTGCTGCCGGTGTTAGTGTCGTCTTCGTGGGCAGCATCAGAATGCTCACAATTGTCCCTTCACTACCCAAAACTGTAATCTCTTAACCCCTGGCTGTACACTTATAAGCCAAGCAATCCATGTTTCTGAGCAATAATATCCTCACCCACAAGTGCACCGCCTGGGTCTAGCTAATTACCATTAAGGGCACTGGAGTGACACCTGGGAGTGTTTTTCTGCCAAACTGAATCTCTGTGGCACCAAAATGCAAATGATTGCCCTAGTGCCACTGCCCCTAAAGTCTCCTGTCTCATCCCGAAATCTGCTCCCGTTCAGCCTTTCTCTCTAGAAGTAAAGGCTACGCTACACAGCATCTTTGCCAGAGCAGGGACATTCGTGAGGTTTTGTCCATATAGTTCAATGAGGTAAGCCACACAGAAGATATTGGCTGCCCAGTGCATTTCCAATTCATTATAAATGTTATTCCATTTGGCAAGATGCTGGTAAACTACAGATCAATAACAATTGGAGGGCTGCAGGTTGCACTTCCCTAGTTTTCATCTAACTTTACCCCAAGATGCCCAGAAAAATGGCCACTCTAACCTTACCTAGTAAACTAGCCCTGCACCCATCCATCACATTAGTCGCTTACAGCGACTGGCTCTTTAGGCAAACTACAACTCCCAGAATTACGGAGTGCAACAGCAGTCATAAGGTACTTAGATTGTAAGCTCTTCAGGACAGTTATCGCTTCCTCATCTCTTTAAAGGAGTTGTTTATCTTTAAATTAACTTTTAGTATGATGTAGAGAGTGATATTTCAAGACAATTCCCAATTGATTTTCATTTTTTAACATTTGTGTTTTATGAGTTATATATATATATATATATATATATATATATATATATATATATAGTGAGTAAAGTACCCCCTCTTGTAAAATATAAGGATATTATAAGTTACTGAGGAGTTTCATAACCATATAAAAACACGAGGCCGAAGGCCGAGTGTTTTTATACAGGTCATGGAACTCCGAGGTAAATTCTAATATCCTCATATTTTACAACCGGGGGTACTTTATTTATTATAATACACAAATTTCAGTGAGTCATGTGACAGAAATGACAGAACTCACAGTTTATAACTGATGACATCATAACTCACCGTTTATAACTGATGACATCAGAACTCACCGTTTATAAAGATATCATTTACAGGATATTTATGGCTTTTGTGTATTATATATTTATTATTCAGCAGCTCTCCAGTTTGCAATTTCAGTAATCTGGTTGCTAGGGTCCACGTTACCTTAGCAACCATGCACTGATATGAATATGAGACTGGAATATGAATAGAAGAGGCCTGAATAGAAAGATGACTAATAATACGTTGTTATAACAATAAATGTATAGACTTACAGGGCATTTGGTTTTTAGATGGGGTCAGTGACCCCCCCCCCCCCCCATTTGAAAGCTGGAAAGAGTCTTAATGATGACGGCAAATCATTTCAAAAACTATAGAAAATAAGTAATGAAGAGCAATTGGAAACAAAGCTTAGAATCGGTAATATTTTTCAACATACTTAAAGGTAACGTAAAATTGAACCACCCCTTTAAAAGAAGTAAAGCCGAACTAAAGAAGTAGCTAGAAATGTTTTACATTATGTTTTGTGTTTCTTTAGCAGTAAAGATCTGTGTCTCCAAAGATGCCCCAGTAGCTCCCTGTCTTCTTTTCTGCTGATTCACTGCACATGCTCTGTGCTGCTGTCACTTACTGAGCTTAGGGACCCACTCACAATATACAGTACACATAGAATGTCACAATATAAGGCTGATTAGTAATTAATACAGATAATTACTACATGTCAGCACAGAAACCAGTGCAATTAGCATCAGAATTTAATAACCAGCCCTGTAGCATCAACTTATATTAAAGACCAACCCAGTGCCGTTTCTGTATGCATTGCCGCCTGAGGCGGCTCCAGTAATGCCGCCCCCCCAGCCCGATTCGATTTCCTGGGGGAGGCAGCAACGCTAGTGCGGAGAGCGCAATTGCGCTCTCTCGCCCTAGTAAAGCCGAATTTCCGGTTCAAAAACCGGAAATTCGGCTCTTAAAGGCACCAGGAGCGGCTTTTTGCCGCCCCTGGAAACCTAGCTGGCGATGCCGCCTGAGGCGAGCGCCTCAGCTCGCCTCATTGGCGGATCGCCCCTGGACCAACCTCATTTTCTGCTGGATAATTAGTTACGACCCCTAAGCTTAGCTTCTCAACAGCTGCTCAGAGCCCACTGAGCATGTGAGTGTCACAGACACTTTCCAAGATGGTGACCCCCTGTGACAAGTTTGAAGTCCTGGATCATTGCTGCTATTGACAAGCTGAAACTTTAGGCTGGTGCAACAAGTTCAGTAAATAAATACGGCAGTTTTAGCCCTATTAATTTTTAGGGTTTAGTTCTCCTTTTAGACTAAGCCCTGGATGGGATCGCTTTTGTGTGTATATATATATATATAAGTATTCACTGCACTCCCCGTCTGTTCTATGACAGAATACAGTCCGCTGAGTAGCTGAGAGTATGAAGAGTATGAAGAGTATGAAGTATGAAGAGTATGAATTAGAGCTTTAGAAATAAGTAGTCAGACGGGAGATATAGAAACGACATTAGACGCATGCGGTCGCGCTTACCCTTGGGCAGGGAGTCAGAATTGGCCAGACACAGCGATCCCATCACTCCCAGCAGGGATAATAGCAGCAGCACCCTGGGCTCCATGACTCCTTCAGCGACTTCTCCTCCGCTCCTTTCCCGTAAAGTTCCCAGACAGAGACTGCGCCCTCCCTCCCCGCTCTACGGCTTCCTGGCGGCTCAGGTTTGGTCTGCGCAAAGCGATAAACTCCTGTAGCTTCTGGCAGCGTTACAGCAGCGGAGCGTTAATAGTTGGAAGGAGCCCGGCAGCTTTGTTCTGTGCAGCTCCCGAAACGCTCCTCCCACTCCTCCTGCTGCTGCTGCTGCTCAACATTGGCGAGGGATTGGGTGCAGGGCACGGGGTCGCCGGCTCCAGCCTCTCTCTCTCTCTCTCTCTCTCTCCACCAAAACAAATGCCATGCAGCCTAATGAACGGCTTCATCCACTGACATCATTACATACATTGAATACTTTTTACCTTTTTTATTCCTTTGAACCTATAAAACAGAGAGACCTATAAAACAGTGAGCCAGAGGGAAGCTGAACATTTAGTTTAAATCCAGGGGTAGAGTAGGGGTCCACTCACCTGGAGAAAATATTTACATACAAGATTTCTGGATCTATAATGAGAATATATTTGATACTAGTTTCCCCAATTACAGGATTCCAGCCTATAATTAAGATTGACCAATAAGTGATCTTTTTCACCAAGTCACTAATTATTGAGTTGTTCACCTTTAAAATAACTTTTAGTATGATGTAGAGGGATATTCTGAGACAATTTGCATTGGTTTTTTTTATTATTTGAGTTTTTGAGTTATTTATGTGGTGTTTGAGTTTTTTAACTTTTTATTCAGCAGCTCTTCATTTTGTAATGTCAGCAATCTGGTTGCTATGGTCCAAATTACCCTAGCAACCATGCATTGATTTGAATAAGAGACTGGAATATGAATAGGAGAGGGCCTGAATAGAAAAATAAGTAATACAAAGTAGCAATAGCAATGCATGTGTAGCCTTACAGAGCTTTTGTTTTTAGTTGGGGTCAGTGACCCCCATTTGAAAGCTGGAAAGAGTTAGAAGAAGAAGGCATGTCATCTAAAAACTATAAAAAAAATAAATAATGAAGACCAATTGAAAGGTTGTTTAGAATTGGTTCTTCTATAACATACTAAAAGTTAACTCGAAGGTGAACCACCCCTCTATTCCAGTGTATTTAAAATGGTAGAGAATGTTGGACCCTATTTTTACTCACTGATAAATATTTATGTTGAAATCCCATTCAAGTGAATAAAGAACTGGGGCGGGACTGGACAATGCTGTCCAATGTCTTTAAATCATGGGTATCAGTCACTGAGAGAGACATAATAATAGTAAAACTGTGACCCCTTGACCCCTGAATGGGAGAGAGGTACCATACAAGTGACCATGCACAGTATTACTCTGTTGCTATTATCCACCTGTTCAGCCTATAGGCCAGTGGTATAACAATGATACAGAATGTGGTTTCAGTAGGACATGGGGACCTGTATTGTGGGATCTGCAGTTTAGTAGTTCCTCTCTCCCAGACACTTCTGCACTTTAAACTTTACCAGTCACCCAGTCCTTTGCAGCAAGGGTGCCTTGATGATATGCGCCAGGCACCCTTTGTAGATCATTTGTGGAAGGGCCTAGTGTGCAGGGCCGGATTTACATAGTTGGCGCCCCTAGGCCCACTACCGTTCGTCGCCCCTGTCCCCTTAAGGGGGACAGGAGCAATGGGGATTGGCATTGTATCTCCAGTGCATCCCCCGTGTTTTTGAACCAATGTGGGTGTGGTTGAGCAGCATGCCGCCCCCCTAAAATCCTGCCACCCTAGGCCCGGGCCTAGGTGGCCTTTCCACAAATCCGGGCCTGCTAGTGTGCTCAACGTGCTCCCCTGCTGGTGTGCCGTGCGCCACAATTGGACACTATTGAGGACCAGACTGTGTATATCAGTCAGGATTCCCATCATGCATTGCCTCGTCTTCAGTCTTTGGTGAGACCACCTTAAGAGCTTGAAATGAATTTACAGACCCTCACTTTCTATTCACTGGAGCACTAGTAGAGCCCCAATTGCCCTTCCTCTCTTTGAGTTTACAGATGCTGCCTGAAGCACATGGACAATAAATGCCTGGTCTGTGGTCATTAAAATAGACAAGAACAAAACCCCTGCTTCGTAGGGAATAAGATCATTCTTTTGATCAATTTTCCTCAGACTGAGAAGGAGACACACTACAGGACCAACTAGCCAGATGAGCTGAAGCACACTGGAGTCTGCTGGGCCATCAAACTTGAGGCTTCAGCGGCTACAGGAGGTTGGACCTCATCACTGAGATGTTTGGAACCACATCTATCCCAATAATGTTAATGCAGTACTAGTAAAAGAGCAGGGCATGAGGCAGGCAGTGGGCTGATGAACCTCAAGGGTCCTACTAATAGACTGCTTTGTTGCACTGGGATGGAAGGACCTTTCAATAGGCTCTTGAGTTCTGCTACTAAGATTCATCATTCATCAGCAAGTCTCATTATTTGACTAACAAGTGAGATATGTTTTTTTGCTTATTGACGCACACCCTGAGAAAAGCAAAGGAGCTCCCAGAGGAAGAACTTGGTGCAGTTTAGGGTATGGTTTAGATACAGTAATACCAGCACACAGAGGTTAAACACATAATAATTGAAGACTTAGGGAGCGGTGAATGAAAGTTGACCCCTAAACGCTGCTTCCTGTTGCCCACTGGCTACTGACTCAGAAGAGGATCAAGGGCCAACTCAAGGGTCATTCCCAGGCCACTTTTCTGTGCATGAGGAAGGTAAACTATTTCAATCAGGCAGTGGTTCCCAAACTGGGACTGGCCCCTGGGTCGGAGTGGGGAGTCTGGAGCAGTTGTTGAGGGGGAGCAGCGTAAAGGTCAGTAAAAGGCAAGATTTGAGGAAAATGCCTCCTTTCTCTTTTAGATATTCCTGGATGGTCAAACACAGAGGTTTTGGGGTTACTTGGTGTTTTTTATACTGTTATATACTCCACAATTTACGGTAACAGCTATGGTTTTCTATTTCTCTACCCTTTTTATGAGCCTCCAAGGGGCATCTAACCAAAAAATGTCCAACAACCACTGCCATAAGGCCCTTGGTTTCGGTGCCAGCAGAGCAGAGAGAAGGAGAAGACTATTGGTAGTCCCCTCACTGCTACTTACGTTTTCTCCCAAAAATGTTTTCTGGTAGAAATATACAATGATCATTTCCTTCAAATAAATATAGCCCCCAAAGTGGCAAGTTCATGGTGCTTACTTATATTAGTCCATGTGATCCATGTTAGTGGAAATTCTCCAGGGTTCTGAAGAATGGCATTATGAAGCATAAATTATGTCAGATAAATTGAATTGCTTTTTATGATGAGGTTAGTAAGATATTTGTGCATGAATCAGGAAACTGGCTACAGGATCAGGTACAGAGGGTGGTTGTTAGTGGTACTTTTATGTACTTAGAGTTCTTAGTAGCGATGTGCGGGTCGAAAAAATACTTGACCCACACCCGCCTGACCCGTGCCCGCCTGCATCCTACTTCAGCCTCACGTTTATAAACCTATAATACTGGAAGCCAGAAGTGTAGGGTCGCGACCCACAAACTATGCAGCGAGGTTGACCCGAACCCACCCAACCCGCAGGTCCCACAGGTATCGGGTCGGCCTGCACATCACTAGTTCTTAGTGGGGTCCCTCAAAGTTCTGTATTGGTCCCACTGTTATTTAGTTTGTTCATGACTTAATTAGGCAAATCCTTGAAGGTGTAGAACCTGGGGGAACCCAGGGATAAGAAAGTTAGTAGTAGCAAGGGCCAGTATTAAATGTACAGACTTGCAGTATTGGGTCCAATCAGGGCATTTGTTTTCTCTTTATCTGTCTTTGGTTTCCTTTGAATTCTCCTGTTGGGCTCCTACACTTTCAACAAAATCCTGGAAACAGACCTTTGTGTGCTCCATTCTGGAAAGCACTGCATAAATGTTTTGGCTCTGTACAAAGAGGATAATGAAGGTCATTTTTAAGGATAGGGAGGACCACATGTCATATGTTCAATATGGTATCAGTATTATGGTACCAGTGTATGTTTGCAAATGCAAGGAGTCTGACTGGTAAAATGGGAGAGCTGGAGGTGCTGGTGCTGGAGGGAAAATATGATGTGATTGGTGTAACCGAAACATGACTGAATGAGTCACATGACTGGGCAGTAAATATCAGTGGCTATACTTTGTTTCGGAGGGACAGAGGCAATAGAAAAGGAGGAGGGGTATGTCTGTTTGTTAGGCAGGATTTAAAAGCGTATATAAAGGAGGAGGTTATGTTAGAAAATGAGGGGGCAGAAGTCTTATGGGTGGAGTTCTTCACCAATTTTAAAGAGTCCAGCAAATTAATTGTAGGCGTATGCTATAGACCCCCTTATGTAAGTGAGGAGGAGGAGGCTAAGCTCCAGATGCAAATAGAAAAGGCTACTAGTTTGGGTAAAGTAATGATAATGGGAGATTTTAATTACCCAGATATTGACTGGAGCAACAGTACTGCTAGATCAGTTAATGGGAACAAGTTTATAAACTTATTGCACGACAATTTTATGGCACAGGTTGTTGGACGAGCCCACCAGAAAAAATGCTATTCTGGATTTAGTGATCTCAAATGAACCAGAACTTACCGGTATAGCAAATGTGCAAGTCATTGAACCCCTGGGTAATAGTGACCATAATGTTATATCATTTAATTTCTGGTGCAAAAAACAAATATATACTGGGGCAACAAAAACCACGAATTTTAGAAAAGCTAATTTTAGTGCCTTTAGGACTGCCCTACAGAGTATTGATTGGGGCATTAGGTTTTCAGCTAAAAACACAGAACAGAAATGGCTGTCATTTAAAATGATATTAAATCATTACTGTTCTCAATTTATTCCCTTAAGGAGTAAATGTAGAAGCTCTAAGAATCATCCTATGTGGCTTAATACAGAAGTAAAGAAGTTAATAGGAAAGAAGAGAAAGGCATTTAAAAACTACAAATCTGTTGGGACAAAAGCTGCATTTAATGAATATAAACACTGTAATAAATGTTGTAAATCAGCAATCCGGAAGGCAAAAGAAAGGAAATGAAGAGTTAATTGCGGTGGAGGTGAAAACTAACCCAAAAAAGCTTGTGTGTGAATTCCGCTGGAATAAAATGTTTTAAAGGCAAAGCCTGAGGATGGTGTGCTTCATATCCTATTATTCAAGATCAGTGTTTGCAGATGACACAAAACTATCCAGCCCAATTAATTCCATCCAGGATGTGGCATCCTTGCAACATGATCTTGACAAACTGGCAATCTGGGCAGCTAAGTGGCAAATGAGATTCAATGTTGATAAATGTAAAGTCATGCACCTGGGATGTAAAAATATCCAAGCCACTTATACCCTTAATGGGACTGCACTAGGCAAATCCATTATGGAAAAGGACCTTGGAGTCCTTATAGATAATAAACTTTGCTGTAGCAAGCAATGCCAGTCAGCAGCATCAAGGGCAAATAAGGTCTTGAGCTGTCAAGGGAGGAAGGGGTCATTCTTCCACTGTATAGAGCACTTGTAAGGCCCCATCTAGAATATGCCGTACAGTTTTGGTCTCCATCACTCAAACAGGACATTATTGTATTAGAGAGGGTACAGAGAAGGGCAACTAAGTTGGTAAAAGGTATTGAAAATCTTAGCTATAAGGAAAGACTGGACAAATTGTGGTTGTTCACACTGGAGAAGAGGCGCTTAAGGGGTGATATGATGACTATGTATAAATATATAAGGGGATCATATAATAATCTCTCTAATGCTTTATTTACCAGTAGGTCTTTCCAGCTGACACAAGGTCACCCATTCCGATTAGAAGAAAAGAGGTTCCGCCTAAATATTCGGAAGGGGCTTTTTTTACAGTGAAAGCTGTGAAGATGTGGAATTCTCTCCCTGAATCAGTTGTACAGGCTGATACATTAGATAGCTTTAAGAAGGGGTTGGATGGCTTTTTATCAAGTGAGGGAATACAGGGTTATGGGAGATAGCTCATAGTACAAGTTGATCCTGGGACTAGTTGAACCTGATGGATGTGTGTCTTTTTTCAACCTTACTTACAGGCCGGCCTTAGGCCAATTGGACCAATTGGGCCCCGCACCTCTGGGGGCCCCGCACTGCCCCTTTCCTTTCTATTTTGTGCCTGTATGCCCTTATTTTCCTAAATACTTGCTGTGTCAGTAGCCAGCAACACTTTGTCTAGGGGCCCCACAACATGGTCCCAATTGGGCCCCACATTTGATAGGTCCAGCCCTGCTTACTTACTATGTTACTATTTATTTTGCATGTTATATATCAATGATTCTGTAGGGGCAGAATTTACAAGTTCATCTGGGGATGTGGAAACCGTTAGGGGTGGGACTGGTGTCAGTTTAGGCAAAAAGTAACAATGATGCTTCTTTAAGATAAGATTTCATCTCTGCTTCTGCACAGTATTTATAATCCTATATACATCATGTGTCAGCTCCAAATGAACATTGCCTCTGCAAGTAATATGCTTTTTTTTTCAAGTCCTGTGAGCGCAGTATTTGTAAATATAGTCAAGAACACACACAAAATGACAACATGAAACAACAGATTTTATTGCATTAATTAAATTACAAAGACGGAGCAGCTGACATACAGTATAAAAGGCACAAAATGTTGTGGAACCCATAGCAGTGCTGGTGGAAAATATAATGTACCCAAATGTCTCTCTCAGGGCTGTCTTAAGTGGCGGTGGGGACTACATAAAATGTGATTGTCTAATCTATAGTTCTTCAGCTGTTGCACAGCTTCCTGCTCCTACCTGTGGCTGTTGATGGATGATGTGTGTTGTACATCAAATATAGCCAAAGAGCTACAGTATTGGTAACAGTTTATTATGTAATTATGGCTATGTTTGTCACCCTACCAGTCCTGCTGTCCTTAGCCATAGTGCATTCTCACAGGTTAATAACTCCACTGTTACTATAGGCACCATTTCTCCCTACTATCCCACAGTCACACTCCCTTCCCAGAGATTATTATCCACTGTTACTATAGGCACCATCTCTCCCTACTATACCTGCTATCCCACAGCCACAGTCCCTTCCCAGAGATTATTATCCACTGTTACTATAGGCACCATCTCTCCCTACTATACCTGCTATCCCACAGTCACACTCCCTTCCCAGAGACTATTATCCCACTGCTACTATAAGCACCATCTCTCCCTACTTTACCTGCTATCCCACAGTCACACTCCCTTCCAGAGACTATTATCCAGTTACTATCGGCACCATCTCTCCCTACTATACCTGCTATCCCACAGCCACAGTCCCTTCCCAGAGACTAGTATCCCACTGTTACTATAGGCACCATCTCTCCCTACTATACCTGCTATCCCACAGTCACACTCCCTTCCCAGAGACTATTATCCCACTGCTACTATAGGAACCATCTCTCCCTACTATACCTGCTATCCCACAGTCACACTCCCTTCCCAGAGACTATTATCCCACTGTTACTATAGGCACCATCTCTCCCTACTATACCTGCTATGCCACAGCTACAGTCCCTTCCCAGAGACTATTATCCCCACTGCTACTATAGGCACCAACTCTCCATGATCTGTGAGTCCCAAACCACCCTCTACAGACAGTTCTTTTACCTCTGTTCCTCCATAGCACTAGGGTAGCAAAACATCTTACACTAGGAACCCTTACCCTGCTACTTCACCGCCATTCAGTGTGGCTGAAAGGACAAATAATAAAAGGGCCATTAGCCAATGGGAAGTAGTGCATTAACTGAGCCAGAATCATGCAACATTTATTACAGCAAATATTATCTTTCCATTTATAAATTATTTCTCAATAAAAAAACAAACAAAAAAACAAAACAAAACAGTAAAGTTGCAAAAAGTTAGTTCACCCTCTGCCAGCACTGACGCTTTGCAAAAATAGGATTTCATGACATTATGGTGCAAGTAGAATTTTCACCGTGCAGAGCAAGACAATAATACTAGGGACAATGGCACTTTTATTCTACACATTTACATTTTTTTTTAATCTGCCTTCCAAGATTAAAAAACTAGGAATGTCTTTAAAACATCTCCTGTGTCATATAGTGTATTTCCGCTCCAAGTAAATACAGTTCTAAAATTGCAAAGCATTTCAATTAAAAGGGATTCTCCACAATAAAATCAAATCATCTGTTGTATGAGCAACGATGCAAAGGGCTACCCCAGCCAGGCACTGCCGACCTGTCCATCACAGAAGGGGTCAAAGCCTTCAATGCCAATGGGACCAGAAGCTGAGAGAGGTCCCACTGCCACTGAAGAAATTAAAGGCACTGTTGTACAAATCACTGAAAATATTGATTATCAAATATCTTTTTAATTCAAATAGATTTTATGAGCTAAATTAATATATTAAATTTGAAAAGTTGCACAAAAGGAAAATCATTCTGATCCGAGAGACAAATTCAGCTCGATCACCGGAATTTTATTTGCCGTAGAATTTTCTGTTGAGAAGAAATATGAGCAGATTCACATTGACCTTCGCCTTGTCGAACATCTTCATCACGGCGACTCCGTCATACTGCATCTGGAGCAGATCCTGCAACACAAAGGCACGGCATCAATCATTTTTATTTACTGTTGGACCACAGGAATACATTCCAGAATGAGTTGATTTTAAAGAAAATCATTTATAATATATACCTTTTAATAAAAATCATGAAAATGTAAGATTTACCATATCCTGGTACCGGTTAAAACTCTCAACTGAAACAATTCAGAAAGAAGGGAATGTTTGTGTGGCTGCATTTTCCTCTCTACTCCTAATTGTTAAGGAACAAAGTAAGGTGGGACCATTGGGTTTATCATATTATGCAAACAGTCCATGAACCTGGACTGGATGGCAGAGAAAATAGCTGAGATCATAAAAGACTGCTTAGGGCAGGGGCACACGGGCAGATTTAGTCGCCTGGCAACTAATCGCCTCTTCTCCGGGGCGATAATCTCCCCGAACTGCCTTCCCTCTGCTATAATGAGAAAATGCCAGTGCAATGGCACTCGGGGAGCTTTCGATTTCCGAAGTTGCCTCACGAGGAAAATTCGGGCGACTTTGAGAATCAAATCGCCCGCGAGTGCATTGGCGCATGCAATTTTTTATTTTAGCAGGCGGAAGGCAGTTTGGGGAGATTATCACCCCGCAGAAGAGGCGATTAGTCGCCAGATGACTAAATCTCCCCGAATCTGCCCGTGTGGCTGAATGTTCGGATTACCCCGATATAGATCTGCCGTTGGTGGGCATATCGGAGAAAGATCCGAGGATCGTTTCATGTATGGCCATCTTAAAGGTGGCCTTAGACGTAACAATTACGATCTTTCTTGGAAAATATCTTTCCAAGAAAGATAGTTCATTTCAACACACACTTGTAGAGTTGAATCGTCAGATATACAGTTAGAAACAATAGAATTCTACCTGTAATCTGCCGATTTAGCACTAACAATGGCTGATGTTGCCTTCAAAAAGGCACCCCCAATCGATATGCCTTTGAAGGTAATTGAACATCGGCCATTGTTAGTAAATCGTCAGATTACAGGTAGAATTGTATTGTTTCTACCTTTATATCTGACGATTCAGCTCTACAACATTCTCCGTTGTCCTGCTCTACCAATATATATTAAAATGACTCCTTAATTAGGGCCTCCTGGGGCCCCTATACATCCTGGGTCCCCCTGCAGCCACAGGGTCTGCTGATGATACAATGATGCAGGACTATGATGCAAACGCGTGGGCTGGTGATACCTACAACTGTGCAGGATTAAAGGTAGTCACCCCTATGTCCACCCCCTAAAAACATTTTATTCACCATCTGTTTATTTCCCTTTGAGAAGACAGGAGAGTATGAAGCAATGGTTACTGTGTGTATTTGTCTGTATTAAGTATGAAGTCAATCAGAGGGATTGTCACTATATGGGAGCTGTATAAATAAAGAATAACAACAGCATGGTGAAAGTACTCTATTACATGAAATGCCTTGTTTGCTCACAGATACATAAAACACACCCTTCCAGGAAGGCTGAAATACAATTTGCAAACATTCCAGGCTATTTCCTTGTCGCCAGCTTAATGTTCTCTACATCTTACAACTTGCAATAATGTCAAAAGTTTTATGGCTTAATTGTGCAACATGGAAGGAAGAGCAGGGAGCTCCGTCCTCATTCTCCATCCAAGAAAGATTAGAGGAGGTTTAACGTCCCTATGGTAGAGCATGGGCTAACTGTAAATTATTCTTTAAATGATTATAAAGGGCAACATATCCTAACCTAATGGTTGAAATTGACCGGCTAGGTTTAAAAGCACAGTCTATTGTTAACACAAAAGTGTATTTTTTTTTAAAAATTTGCACAAGGGAGAGGCATTACCAGGTAAATACATGTATTGCTCAAAAACTTGCACTATGGCTGGGAGAATGAGCATTATGATTTTATTATTTGAAATTATGTTATTTCTTATTCACTTCATCTGGTTAATTAGCAAGGTTATAAGGAACTTATTACCTGAAAATGAAGCTGAACTTTCTCCATCTCAACACCAAGAAACTTTGCCTTCACTTCAAAGTCACCAACTTCATACCCAGGAGTAATGTCAAACAAAACATTTTTAAACCTGTACGATTAAAAGGGTGGAGAGGAAAACAAAACTGCATAACCTAGAATGGACTGGTATGAGAAATATCACACAAGCAACAGAAGGGAAGGACAGATTAAAGGGACCACATAATCCCTTTTTAGCTAGTGCTGAAAATATCTTTTTCACTTTTCTTTTAACAAGGAAACATATATTTTGTTATTTCTTGCTCTAGAATAGACAAATTAGAAAATGAAATTAAAGTCACATCCTACTTCCTGATCCCATCGAGAAGCCTCTGCATAAAGAGCTGTTCTTTATCGGAAAACATAACAGGCTGTATCTGGGAATTTAAGTGTCCAGAGACTTTTCATCCAACTCTGTAAGACACACATGGAGATTCGGGGAGATTAGTCACCAATCGACAAATCGCCTTTTCTTCGGGCAACTAATCTACCCATAATGCCTTACCGCCGGCTAGAATCTAAATCGCCGGCAGGATGGCACTCGGAGAGCTTCTTTTTCCAAAGTTGCCTGAAGTTGCCTCACAAGGAAAACGAAGTTCTCTGAGTGCCACCCCGCTGGCGATTTTGATTCCAGCCGGCGGGAAGGTAGTTTTAGGAGATTAGTCGCCTGAAGAAGAGGGGATATGTCACGGGCGACTGAATCTTGCCGATTGTCTTTGCCCTTAGAGCAAGAAAAAAAAAATTGAGCTATTGTCTAGTAAAAAGCATAGCCAAAATGTATGTTCAGCACAGGCCTTATTCATTCATCAATGTCAGAAAATACTATCCCTTTTAATAAAAGAGATAGACTATGCCCATTTTTATCTGAATAAAGACTTTTTTCATAAATAAACAAAAGTATATTTTCAGGTTGTGTTTGATGTTCATTTGCCAATTCTCTACAAAACAGAATTCACATATAGAAATCAGGTCTGTGTGTATACTTGCTCAAATATTCATCAGTTACTTTTTTCTGCAGTAATAACATAGTTGTTATAGTGCAGTGAATTCATACAATAGGTATACGTTCATGTATGTTCCACATCTATATTGGTCCACTACTCTCATGTTGTTTGCAACAGCTCCGGGCCTGAAGGCTACAAAGTCCTGGGCCTAGGACGGCATTCTGCCCATGCACATCTGCTCCCTAACCGCTGCACATACTGGGGCTCACAGGGGTGCTTCGCCAATGAGGCCAGTTGAGTCTGTCGCCTCAGACGGCAGCGCCCCACTAGGTACTAGGGGCAGCAAAAATGCTGCTCCTGGTACTTTAAGAGCGAATTTCCGGGGGAGGGGGGGGGCAGCAGCAACTGCTGCTGTCTCAGGCGGTGGAGGGGCCAGGATCGCCCCTGTGGGCTCATTTATCAACACTGGGCAAATTTGCCCATGGGCAGTTACACATAGCAACCAATTAGTGATTAGCTTTTTGAAACCAGCTGCAAGTAGAACAATGAATGCAGCAATCTGATTGGTTGCCATGGGTTACTGCCCATGGGCAAATTTGCCCGGTGTTGATAACTGAGCCCCACTGTGTGTATGTGTGGGGGGGGTGCAGGAGGTTTCTTTAAATCTCCCCGTGTAAAGTCCTGGAGTTGGTGGAGTATAAAATGGGATGGGCAGTCCAGCAGACAGACACTGGGTGGCCTAGGGGAGCCACAATTACAAATGTTGCCATGACTTTTATATTTAGTTACTGTTGCCGAGAGCAGTGACTGGAACCAGATCTGCACCAAACATCACATTGTCAGTAACGGTTTACAGCTGTAGAAACTGCCTGAAGCTTCTACAAATGTTCAGTGGGAGAAAGATGTTACACAAGGCTTAACACAAGACTAACATTGAGCTGAGTTTTTTTGTTTGCTCTTAGTATACAATTCAGAGAGAAGAAATAATTCCCAGACGGCTGCCACTTACTGGTTGGTTTGAAGTCCCTCAATTTCTAATATGACCCCTTTTTCATGTAACCTGGCCGCTGTGTACTTCAATGTGGCTTGTTTGGTTTTCTTGGAGCCCTTTTCTTCTGCCTTCCCATCAACTTTTATAGAGCGCCTGGAATTTCTGAAAAGGGACCAAAGTTTTAGAGCATGACCTCCAGGCTGGCTGCCATCCAACTGCTTTAGTTAATCTGAAACCAGAGCTTCTGTACATCTGGCAATACACATAGCTATAATTAGTACATCATTTTGTACAATTACTGACACACATATAGTGACCTGCTGTTTTCAACCTTCACTATGGATATCAGACGGTTTAGGAATCGGGCAAGATTGAAAATGTTAACAGTTGATATACCATTTTACATGATGCATTAGCAGATGAGGACGTTAAGCTACAGCTTCACTTCTGATCATTCATGCTCTTTGTAGAATAATCAGAACAATGGAAACGTAACACCACAAGGCCCCCTGTATACCCCCTATATGTACAAGCTGTTGGTCACAACTCCTATCACCCAAGTATGGCTGCCTACGGCTAACTTGCAAATCTAGTGAAGCCTAAGTGGACCACTTGCTCCTCAAAGATGGCAGTAGCTGCTGCCAAAATACTACATGGCAGTTGTACCCATTACTTTTCCTTTACCTTTTCTGCGGAAGCAATGTAAAATATATTTAACAGCTGTGTTTGCAGAAGACCTAATTGTAGATTCAGAAGACATATTTCAAATGGGTGTGGCATCGGTAAAAAATATAATGGCTGAGAAGTCCAATATGTTAAAAGCAATAGTTATCCTAATATACCTCTGTTCCATTATATAGGTGAAAATTTCCATTTCATAATACGAACTGGAAACTCTAATGCTGTTGTGAACTACAATAGACCTGTATCTACATCTAAAGGGCCACATTTATTGTAAATAATCCAGAAATAAATGTTATCCATTATAATGGCTTTGATTTAAGGGTTTAAAGGAGAACTAAACCCTAAAACTGAATATGGCTAAAAATGCCATATTTTATATACTGAACTTATTGCACCAGCCTAAAGTTTAGCTGCAACACTCACATGCTCACTGGGCTCTGAGCAGCTGTTGAGAAGCTAAGGGGTTGTTGCAAATTACCAGCAAAAAATTAGGTTTGTCTGTAATATAAGATGATGCTACAGGGCTGATTATTAAATTCTGATGCTAATTGCACAGGTTTCTGTGATGCCATGTAGTAATTATCTGTATTAATAACTAATCAGCCTTATATTGTGACATTTCTATTCTATGTGTACTGTATATTGTGAGTGGGTCCCTAAGCTCAGTAAGTGACAGCAGCACAGAGCATGTGCAGTGAATCAGCAGGAAAGAAGATGGGGAGCTACTGGGGCATCTTTGGAGACACAAATCTTCCCTGCTAAAGGGCTGTGGTTGCCTTTGGCTAGTACAGAAGCCCAAAACATAATGTAGGGGCCCCTACTGGGTAATCTGCCCTGCAGCTTTAAGGCCCACACCTTTTTCTTAGAGTGATCTGCCAGGAGAGAATGACACTCCCCTGCTACACTGCTATATAGTGTGTGTAGGGAGTGGCCACTTCCTCTTTGGCCTGTGGATGCTGATCCAGCTGGGTGTGCTCAGGGGAGCCTGGGTACAGCTAGGCCCAGAAAGGCCCATGTGCTTTGGAGAAGAAGTCGGGGACCAGGTAACCCCGTGAATGAGGAATAGTTACACTAGGGCAGACTTGTCATAGTCTCTCTAGGAGAGACAGGCAGAGAGGTGAGAGAGAAAGAGCAGCTGAAGCTCCAACAAGGATTTGCAGTAAGGGAGTAGCTTCCCAGAGGCTTTATGTGTTGCCTCCAGTCAGGGACCTCAGTGAAGAGGGACTGTAGGGTACAAGCTGCTTTCCTGACAACTTCTAGGAGGGAATGTGTGTAATACTGCAAATGCCTAATGGAGACCTTTCCTCTGTGAGAAATGCCTAATGCCTGCAGCTCTGTGTGAGAAATGTGCTATTGCCTCAGCTCCTGCGTGAGTACTAAACCTGTGGTCACTTGCCTCGTGCATAGTTCAATAAACCGTTTCTGTTTTACTGCAAGAACCTCCTGGCGCCCATCTTTTGTTGTATGCACAGTAGCCTGGGGGGGATGTAGTTGCACTACACCATAGAGGGAACACTTCCACATGGCGAAGGCCCTGACCCTGTTGTGTAAGTTGCAGTGTAACCCATGCTTCTACTGCTAGCTGGACAGTTTAACTATTTGTGTGATATGCAGCCCAAATAGGTGTTATAATAATTTACAACATTTCTAGCTACTTCTTTAGTTAAGCTTTAGTTCTCCTTAAAGGGGTTTTGGATCAGGACAAAAACCTCATTCCTCATTATATATAACATTCTCTATATCAAGTAGAGTCTATCAGTGCCTATAGTGAGGGTTCAGGAGGAGAAAGAACATAGAGCCCCATGCTAGTCACTTGCTAGTCCTTCCAGTGGAAACTGGCCCAGACAAAGATACTCACTTCCTAGTCAGGTTGTCTAGGCAGGTCTTGATATAAGTGTTGTAATAATTGATCTGCTCCTGATAGAATGCAGTCTTGGAGTTTAATGCATTGAGAGTCTGCTGAAGCTTTACCAACTCAGCTTTTCGTCGCTGGCGATATCTTCTTTGGTTCCTGATATCCTGGTTTAAAAAAGGGGAAAAATGTATATATTTTTTATTTTAATGCAATTATTTTCCTCTATTTATATTACTGCACAGGATGAGGTTAGTAATGGCTGAAGGAAAATGCCCAGATTCAGAACCCAAGTCCTCATGACACAAAATCTACTATGCTGATCATTTCTGTGAAACATATTATTAATGTCTTTAAATATTGTCAAACATGCACACTAACCTTTGCAATCTCAATGATAATTTCCTGGTACTTGGACTCCTCAGTCACTAGTCCAGCTTGCTCCAATGTCCGCAGGTTTCGCAGGATTTTCCTCTTCTTTTGCTCCAGTGGCAGCTGCCCATCTTCAAAGACAGAATGGCTACGTTTCATTTTGTCTGGCGTTTTGGCATCTAAAGCGGCTCGTCTCTCTATTACCATCAAGTGTTCATTTTCCTTTAAAAATCATAAATCATCATTAGCACTGCTGCTACTGGGCATCTTTGTGTACAACCGTTCAGCATTTGTTTCATGGACTAGTAACCTGAAGTCAGGCACAAAACATGAAGATGGCCACATGCATTGACATATATGTATCTATATCTATATATCTATATATATATATATATATATATATATATATATATATAATGTGTACTATATATAGTGAATAAAGTACCCCCTTTTGTAAATTATAAGGATATTATAAGTTACCGAGGAGTTTCATGACCATATAAAAACACGAGGCCGAAGATAACTTCTAATATCCTCGTATTTTGCAACTGGGGTACTTTATTTATTATAATACACAAGTTTCAGTGAGTCATGTGACAGAAATGACATCAGAACTCACCGTTTATAACTGATGACATCAGACCTCACCGTTTATAAGGATATAATTTACAAGATATTCATGGCTTTTGTGTATTTTATATATATATATATATATATATATATATATATATATATATAAATAATGAAGGGAAAAACCGGCACTCACGAAAATGTCATCAATTATGCCTGGGTGCAGTCCTTGTTGAAGTTTGAATGTAAAGCTGGAAATGGAGATCGCACTCACAGGTCTTAGGCTAAGGCCACACTAGGCGATAGCACCGCGATTTGACTCGCGGCGACTTTTCGCCGCGACTTTTAAGCCGCAATCGCTGGGGAAACTTTTGCGCTGGCGTCTATGGGGAATCGCGAAAAATTGCGACAATAGAAAAAAGATCGCCGCGTGTGTTTTTACGCTGGCGATTTTTCGCGATTCCCCATAGACGCCAGCGCAAAAGTTTCCCCAGCGATTGCGGCTTAAAAGTCGCGGCGAAAAGTCGCCGCGAGTCAAATCGCGGCGCTATCGCCTAGTGTGGCCTTAGCCTTAGAAGTGTTTAAATGTCTTTATTCAGTGGACAATCGCTCATATATATATATATATATATATATATATATATATATATATATATATATATATATATATATATATATATATATACACCAAGTGAAATCGCAATTTGTCTATAAAACCTGTAATTTGGCTAATCTATTTTTGGTGCAATCACATCAAAAATACAATCTGGAAAGCTCAATGAGCTGATTTGACATATCAGGACATCAGTGGAACCAGAAAGGCACAGGCACGCATAACCTACACTTTTATTTAGTGATTCGGTTCACCTTGATGATCCCCATATCTTATGTTTAAAGATAAACCTTGGCCTCTAGTTTATCACTGTAACCCCCCTCGGCTACATATGGGGAACACAAATGTTGCATCAAACCCCACACTAGAACTAGGCAGATGTGGTATAACAGGGTACCTGTGGAATAGAGGCCTGTGTCTCCAGGATTTCTGTTATTGTCTCTCCAGATTGAGTGCGGATCACATCCACTATGAGCTTCTTAGTCCTGCATTAAAGGATATAAAATAAATACACACTTTGGCCAATATTTACATTATTTTATCTCATGGCATAGTTTCAATTATTATATAGAGTTCACTGGAAAGTGTATTTCAAGTAGAATCCGGGGTGGAAGATCTGTGCGTATTATAAAGAACTCACTTGATCATCAAACTCTTCATGTCTTTATCTTCACCTTCCCGTAAGCCAAGTTTACTGGTAAGAGAAAGGGATATTTCTGTCTTGGCCATTTGGCCAAGTGTGTTTTCTTTGTTAGGGTCATTGGAGTCGACAGCACCCTCACCTGAAAAAAAAAAGGGATCATAAACAGAAAGTTCAGTTTCTGGGAAGGACGGCAAAGTGACGGGCAGGCGCTAATTTAATTAGAAGTCAAAACAAGAAGTCATTGTGAAAACATTTCTGGCTGTATGTGATTAGCACTGAACTGCATTAGGTCAGTGGTTGGTTAAAGAAGCGTAACATATGGTTTATATAGTGCAGTTTCCTCCTTTGTAGACATTGCTTTCTGCCAGTCTGATCCTGTCTGTTCCGCATACAACATGCCTAAATGACATAAACCTGAACATTCTTTCATAGACAGAGAATGCAAACTTTCCAGCAAGAGTTATATGCAGATGTAAAACCACTTCTGTCAGTGCCTTGCTATGTTCTGCACTGCTGGTCTTGACTACATGTTGCAAAAAAAGCAATGCAACAGCCAGCTCTCCTCCATCCAAGAATGTGTAATTTATATGTGATGACACATACTGGGGAATTTAGAATAATAATTACACACAGACTTTCCTTTGGACCTTAATTATTTCAGTTCATCTGAACTATTTTTGTGATGTTTTCCATGTGACGCAGAGCAGGAAATGACCAAGGACAAATATGACAGAAATAAAGATGGAGTAGTAATGAGCTGAGCGGTAGGTCACATGTAATAATATAACCCTGTATTTCTTACCCAGAAAGGATTCTACGTCAGGGACAGTTCCTAATGCCTCCAGCAGCTCATGCAAAATGTCATTGTGGTCTGGAGAAATGGCATCCTGATGTTCTAGAAGAAGCTGTGAGAAACATAAGTGTTAGCTGACGAGTAACTACATCTATTTAGTGCACAAGGATAAAGACATGATAAAAATATGAGCGTTTTCCACAGTACATGGTGAGCGAGAAGCAAGGTGCCCTGACTTCCACAGCTTTTTTGGAAGCATATATTCCCCCTAGGAGTTGCACATTCTATCCTCACACCTCTTTAGACATTAGGTTCTTGTCAGACAGGAAAATTGTCCTAACCCCAAACAGTTCTCCCACCAGCTCAATAAATAGTGGCTACAAGTAGATCTCGGCAAAGTTCCTGGCAGACCGTGACCTGCCTGACCTACGTACCCAAAACACTGCTGCGTAGCGATGACATCACAAGTCTCGCAAGATGCGACTTGGGACGCCAGGATTAGTCAAAAGAGGCTTTGTTGTGCCACTTGCTCGCTGCTGGTTTTGTAGCTGACTTTGGCTGGCTTTAAAAATTAGACCTGGCAACCCTGCTCTCTGCACTAGCGACATGGAAGCCCCGACCCCCTCCGGCGCTGAAAATGTAAATGCCGTGGGGGGGGGGGCAGAACAAATGCCGCCTTGGGTGGCAAAATGGCCAGGATCACCCCTGCCTGCACCCTCTACATAACAAGAGCCACAATTGCAATTAAAAGAATAAAAAGAATAAAAAATTGTAAAGATGCCAGGGGTTAAGACTGTGACTTTACCTTTTATATACAATATAAAGCTTTTTTTTTTTTTTTTTTAATTCTCGGACTGTTGTCTTTTTTATGTATTTTCTACCGCTGCGTTAAATTAAAAAAGTGGTAAGTGATGTTATTTGGGAGAGTATCTGTTCCTATAGCTTTGTGGTTCTCTTTGTCTCATATACAGTGATAAGAAGTGGAAGCAGGACATAGTGAGCAAGTTGTCACTCAGAAAGGCCATTTGAGATTAAAGGAAAGTGTCTGTAGTGTAATTGACTGTTTCCTTCCTAGGGCAGTAGATAAGGGCAATTCTCTGGCATACACAGAGCACTGCTGTCTCACGGGATTTCACTAAAAAACGTCACAGTGTCATAATTTAAACCTTAGTGCATCCTGTTGATACACAGCATTTTGTAGTTGCTTAAAGCTGGATTTACCAGTTTATATAGCAGAAATGCTATATTATTCTAACGCCCACTCGTCCTTACGGGCAGATGACAAAAATTGATAATTGAAGCAGCTGTCCAGTATACACACTTCCTCAAGCCTGTGTATGGACACACACACACACACACACACACACACAACAACTCATCGGGGAGCTATAACTACTGGACATCTGCCTTTATAGAGATGGTGAGTGCACCAGAGCTGCATCTCAGTAAAGGTAGAGGCACCCCAGCAAGTTTCTATGTGTCTACAATACAGAACACAGCAGCAGTCAAATGGGTTTGCAAGGGTTTATATTTTTTGTTCTAAAATAAATAAAATTGGAGAGTAGCAGAAGGACCATGGGGAGTGAACAGCAAATGGATGAGCAAGTAAGATGCCATACCCGGTAGTATTGTCTTGAGTGAATTCTACTTGATCCAGCTCTGAATGCACTTGAATAAAATATCCTTGGTTGCCAGTGCAGATTTGTCCTGTGTTTATAAATGAGCCTCAAAGTGTTTCACCTCCATGTCCTTGAGCCATAAGGCAGTCAAAACAGCATTAAAGAGACCAAAATAGTTATTTATTGGGCTTATTTTAACGATAAATTAGGTGTACTTTGGATTTTCTTATTTTTGTAGGTGCCAGACTTCTTTCCAAAACGACAGGAACATTTTCATGTTGTGCCATTTTAATCATCTCCTTTGTATTACAATACCATGACTTACGTATGACTCAGTAACGCAAATTAACTTTTTTAACCCCAATGAGACACAAAACAACATTTTATGGGTGGAAAAAAGGCCGTAGCTTAATTTATTAACACTCACCAAGATTTGTAAAACCATCCACCAACATACCCATAATGTTAATCTTAATGTAACAAATGCATAACAAATGAATAAGCTGTGACATATAAAATAATAGCTGCTTAAGGCTGCATAACATTTAACCGCTTAAGGCTGCATAACATTTAACAGTATCTTATAATGCATTCACATTACGCTTCATAATGAACCCATTATCCAGCCTAAGCAAGCCTCTGTCCTGTTTTCTCCCTTACTGTGCCTCCTTGCCCCTAAGCCTAGCCCCAGACCAATCTCACCTTAAGACTCCAGCCCCCCTTATTTGGCTACCCATTAGGGCAGCCCCCACCGCCAAAGCTGCAACATGGTACCTCTACCTTCCGTCAGGGCGGGCGGGCAACACTGCTTCCCTTGCTTCTGCCAAAGGTAAGAATGCTCTCCCGCACATTTCAGCTCCCTTGCCTACAATCCCCAGAATGCCCCATTAATGCCCCATTAAGACCTCCCCTTAATTTCCTATTTGTCATGCCTTACTCCGCTCCACCAGTTCCAGGGTCCCTCCATAGGCCTCTTTAATGTAGAGGAGTAGGAGCAGGGTGGCTAGCACAGAGAGGCATACCAGTGCCTGAAACTTGCGGCTACTTAATTGCCCTGTGGCTCAGGCACAAACATGGCTAAACTTTTGGCTAAAATACATGAATATTAGAGGAAAAGGAGGCAGAGGAGACGGTTGGTGCACACATGCACACATGATTTACACATTGGGGGAATTCACATAAGTGTCGGTTAAAAAGGTAAACCAGAAGTGGCGGTCGGCAAATTTGTAAAATGTTGTATGAACGGCAAATTCACAAAGGCAGATGTTACCATCTCTGAATGTCTCGTAAGTCTGACAATTTTCTAAAATGTCGTATATCTTTTCATCGTACAAACGACATTTACCAAGACTTTTCAAACGACAATTTGTCTGACATTTTCATTTTGGAGAGCCTAAAGTGTCTGAAAAATTGTCTGTAAAAAAAATAAATTTACGAGTAATTCATAAAAATGTCGGGAAAAGTGGCGCCGAAAAAACCACGCCCCCTTTTAACGACACTAATTCAAAAGTGTCGCACGTCGGAAAATTGGCGGTGAAATGCTCTGTGAATTTGTTGGCTGTTGCTACGACACTTTCTACGACATTTTAAAGACATTTTTTTGTTCCCGACACTTTTGAGAATTCCCCCCATTGAGTTCTAACAAGTGCCATATGGAAGATATAATGGTGACTCACTCTCCCAGCTCCTCCGCACTCCCATTCTACAGGATGTTCTGAAAACAACTAAAGTAATCGTTATGATGGAAACCACACCATATGTAAGATTCATGTAGCACTGAGCAAAATATTAGCAATTTCAGAACTTATTTTTAACAAACAAGTCACTTTATTCGCATATAATCACAAGCCTTGTGTCTATCCGTCTTCTGAAGTTAGGTAGGAAAGAGACTTTCAGCTGATTCACTAAAGGTCGATATTCCAGTTTTGTGCGTTATTTAAGACGCGTTATTTAAGGAATGATTCATCAAAGTATTATAACACAAGCGTTAATTCTACATTTATGCACAGCGGTATTCTAATCGCATTGCGATATTTATAGAATAGAATTTATCCGAACGCATTATTCACTAACATGTTTTAAGCGATAAAAGCATAAAATAGTGTAATTACTGTGAAATTTAACATCTCCCAGCAGGGGCCCCTCCACCGCCTGAGGCAGCAGCAGTTGCTACCGCCCCCCCCTGGGTAGTCCACGAGGGTGGCAGAGTGGGCCAGGACGCTAGCGCAGAGAGCCTAACTGCGCTCTCTGTGCTAGAAGAACCGAATTTCCCGTTTGAACAGTACCAGCATTTTTGCCTCCCCAAGTACCCAGTGGGGCGCTGCCGCCTGAGGCGAGAGCCTCAACTCGCCTCATTGGCGAAGCGCCCCTGCCTCCCAGGAGTAGGCGTTACTAAACAACATCAGATGGATTAATAGAGGAAGATGCAGTGAGGAGCTGTAGGGGAGCAATTAAAGACTTTTATGAGGAACTGGAGACTTACCTACAGCCACTAACACATTTTCATGATACATTTGGCAGATCCAGAATGCCATGGAATTATATTAAGTTTCCCAGGGAAAGGAATGACTAGAATACTATAAAAAGAGACTTCTACTCTGACAGTGGCATCCCAAATGTCTTATGTGCTATAGATTGCACTAATAACATGTGACAATATCAAATGCCTTAAAATATGGCACAAAATATTGCATGCTATAAAATACCGCACACAATTCAGCTAAACTTGAACGTAAAAATAGCACTTCTTAAGTTAGACAAGTGAACTTTTAGTGAATCGATTCTTAATTCTTTTTTTTTTGCGTAGCAATTTCATGGTGTTTGTCTACAACAAGGATTTTCTAAAAAAAACAAAACATTTTTCCATTATGATCCTATTCATGGAAGATAAATTAAAACAGTAATTGCCAGCATACAGGCAATCAATTTCTGTTTTTAGCTGTTTAGCAATGCAGGGAGACCTGCCCTCTATTACCAGTGTTTGCTATACACTAGACAACAGGATTTATCCTATAGGAAATATTTATATTATTACTGGGCAATAATTCATTGTTTATTTAGCAAATTGGTTATTCAAGAACTCAGCCTCTGCAAACCTGCATCGATGTTGACCCAACTCTGATTTCAATAAAACCTCACTTTTGTTAGCATTTGTTAGCCGTTGTACTGCAAACCTTGAGCACCACTGGTTGCCCCCATCCCTCAAAAGGTTTTAAAAACCTTACTCACAATAAAATACTAATGGTATGAGCATTACTGGGTCAGTCGACTTTTTCCTATCCTCATAAACCATATCCTAAATACACTACAACTGTCTCACAAACATGCCCTGTCACTTCATCAAAGCAACAGCTTGGCACACTTTAGTGTTACACAAGGTTGTTGCCCAATTATCCTTATACTTACTGAATGTGTGTTGATAATTTCTTCAATGGAGATGTATATGACGGGTTTGCTCAGTGTCACCAAGTCCGAAAACTCATCAATATTAAATTTCTCCTCTGGTTCAGGAACCTCACAAGCCGACTGGAAGAACTTCCTACAAGACAAGGAAATGTTCCTCTCAGTTTTAAAAACAGGAAGTTGTAAGTAATACATAGTGACATAGTAAGTTAGGATGAAAAAAGACACACTTCCATCAAGTTTAACTTTTTAGCTTTTTTTAATCTGCCTAACTGCCAGTTGATCCAGAGGAAGGCAAAAACCCCACCTGAAGCCTCTCCAATTTGCCTCAGAGGGGGAAAAATGTTCTTCCTGACTCCTAAATGGCAATGGGACTAGTCCCTGGATCAACTTGTACTATGAGCTATCTTCCATAACCCTGTATTCCCTCACTTGCTAAACACCATCCACCCCCTTCTTAAAGCTATCTAATGTATCAGCCTGTACCACTGATTCAGGGAGAGAATTCCACATCTTCACAGCTCTCAATGTAAAAAAAAACATTCCCAATATTTAGATGGAACCTTTTTTCTTCTAATCGGAATGGGTGACCTTGTTGTCGGGCTGGAAAGACCTACTGGTAAGAGATTATTATATGATCCCCTTATATATTTATACATAGTTATCATATCACCCCTTAAGCGCCTCTTCTCCAGCGTGAACATCCCCAATTTGGCCAGTCTTTCCTCATAGCTAAGATTTTCCATACCTTTTACCAGCTTAAATGCACAAATGTTTGTGCATTTCTATTGCAAAGCTGTGCACCCTGAAAGCCCATGTTTAAATACCAAAGGATTGCTTTATTATAGCCTGGTGCAGTTATAAAGCAAAATACAAAGCAGTTTCAAAAAAGTATGATTATGGTAGTACAGGTACGGGATCCATTATCTGGAAACCTGTTATCGAGAAAGTTCTAAATGACAGAAAGGCTCTCTCCCATAGACTCCATTTTATCCAAGTAATCCAAATTTTTTACAATTATTTCCTTTTTCTTTGTCATAATAAAACAGTAACTTGTACTTGATCCAAACTAAGACATAATTAATCCTTATTCAAGCCAAAACCAGCCTATTGGGTTTATTTAATGTTTAAATGATTTTCTAGTACACTTAAGGACTTAAAGACTTCTGGAGAACCAAATTATGGAAAGATCCGTTATCTGGAAAGCCCAAGGTCCCGAGCATTCTGGATAAAAGGTCCCATACCTGTACAATTAAAACTTTAGGAGGACTAACAAAATCCTTATTGGTGAACTTCGTGCAAGCATATTTGTGTCTATTTCCAAAAATGAAAGGGGGAACAGACAATTTAATATACAGAATATCCAATATTCCCTCACACATCTTAATGCCTGGCCATTACTACAAAAAAATTATATTTTGTGTGCAACAAGTACAAAGGTTAAAACATTAATAAGCTGTTTTCACACAAAATGCTTGGTGCCCACCACAATTAGTTGACTGCGCTGGTCTCAAACAGATGATTGAAGGATACGTTGAGCCCAATACCTCACTCGCTTAATGTGACAACAGACAGGAAAGGCAACACAGTGCTGATATGATACATTGGACTTTCAATTCCATATCTACTGATGCCTCAATCTACAGTATGTGCTGCCAAGAGGCATTGATATCACATTTCCTGAGCAGACTGACTATGATGCAGGCAAACTCCAGGATGGTCTATATTTAAAGGTATGGCAGTTAAGGTAAGTACACATGCTAAGATTCGGGAAGATTTAGTCGTCCGGCAACAAATCGTCTCTTCTTCGGGCGACTAATCTCCCTGAAAAGCCTTACAAGGAAACTTCGGGCGACTTCGGAAAACGAATCACCCCGCCGGTGATTTCGATTCTATCTGGCAGGAAGGCTTTTCAGGGAGATTAGTCACCCAAAACAGAGGTAATTAGTCGCCGGGTGACTAAATCTCCCCGAATCTTCCCGTGTGTCTCTGCCCTGAAGTGTAAATAAGCCAAAGTATCTACATGTATAGCCACCATAACAGCTAGTAATGCCACAATTAAGGGTAAGTGCACACGTTAAGATTTGGGGATATTCTTTCGCCCGTCGACAAATCGCCTCTTCTTTGGGCAACTAATCTCCCCGAACTGCCTCTCCGCCGGCTAGAATCTAAATCTTGATGGGATGGCACTGGGAGCGCTTCATTTTCTGAAGTGACCCAAAGTTTCCTCGTGAGGCAACTTCAGAAAACGAATCGCTCCATGTGCCATCCCATCGGTGATTTACATTCTAGCTGGCGGGAAGGCAGGGGAAGGCACTTTGGGGAAATTAGTCGCCCGAAGAAGAAGCGATTTGTTTTAATTTTCAAATCGACCCTTGATAAATCTGCCCCTCAATGTTTATATTCTTATTCACTTAAAGTGTAGAGCCCAGAATACAATGGAGTGGAGACTGCAAACAATAATGAGTGGGTTTATCAATAAGATGTTGGTGTTACCAACAACTCATATAAAAATTATTCAAATAGACGACGGCTGGAAATCTCAGACAAACTGTATCACTGCGGTGCTTAGCTTCTCCAAAAGGGATCAAGCTTATTTCAGAAAACCGATTCATGTCAGTATAAGTGTAGGGATTAAGCTCACTAGCATAACATTTCCCAAAACTGCTGTTTTTCTTTTTAATGAAAGAAGAGGGATTTAAAAAAAGTTTATTATGGGATGGATTCATTGCAGTTAAAGCTGCTATGGCTGATAAGCCCTCACCTTTGGGGCACACGCTAAAATTTGGGGAGATTTAGTCGTCCGGCGACAAATCGCCTCTTCTTCTGGCGATTAATCTCCCCGAATTTTTTACAGCAAAAGATGCTATGGCTGATAATCCCTCATCTTTGTGCCAATTAAAATAAAATAAACTCGAACACTGAGAACATTCCCAAGCCATTAATAACCAAAATATCATGTCCTAGTCACTCCTAAGGGTGGTCACCCCCTCTCCCTCTACTGAAGGACAAGAAGCTATCAGTGTGGTGTTTATTTCCCATAGAACTCAAAGAATGACTGAATCAGAGACAAAAATACACATAACATTTTTTGCCTATAAATAACAACAGAGAGCTGATGTGTTACATTAAGATTCTAAAGTTCTCACTGTGGGTACAGTACAACTGGGAAACTTGCAACATACATCTATTCCGATGTGCGTCACTTGAGGTAAATAAAAAGTATACTATACAATATTCCCACTATTCTCCATTACCTCTCCACTGACACTCTCTTCTACGTCAGATGGATTTTCCTAGTTTGACTAACAAGACATTTTCTGCCATTGTTTAGAGATGGGTTAGGAATAAATACACACTTTCACTTTCATAGGGCGTTTTCATAGTCAATAACAGGTAACAGATATCCCCTTCCAGATTATAAATATAGTATGGGCTGTGATGTTTAGGGCAGACACATGCTCAGATCCAGGACCGCCATCAGAAATCGCAGGGCCCCATACGACAAAATTTCCTGGGCCCCCTGGGCTGTACCCACCGCAAGCCCCACCTACAGGTCCGCCCCCCCATCACACAGTAAAAAAACAAAGAAAATATTGGTGGCTAGGGTTCCCACATGTTAATAAAAAATAAAAAGATATTGGTGGTCAGGGCCCCCAATAAAAAACATTTGTGGCCAGGGCCCCCCCATTAAAAAATATTGGTGGCCAAAATTGGTAGCCAAAATTGGTGGCCAGGCCCCCCCCCACATTATGAGAAAATCGGTGGCCAGGGCCCCTTAAACGTCCATGCCTTCCCGAAGTCAGCAGCTCCCAGAAAGATGGGGGGCCCGGCTAATCAATTAAGTGTGGCGTGGCCGGGCCCCCCTTACCCTCGGGGCCCCCTACAACTCTCCCCCCTGTCCCCCACTGATGGCTGCCCTGCTCAGATCTCCTCTTCTTCAGGCAACTACTCTCCCCTAACTGCCTCCCACCAGCTAGAGTGTAAATCGCCAGTGGGAGGACAATCGTTGTGCTTCGTTTTCCGTAGTTGCATGAAGTTGCCTCACGAGGAAACTTCGGAAAACAAAGCGCTCTGAGTGCCATACCGCTGGTAGGTCAGGGAGGTCACCCCGAACAAGAGCCGAAATATAGCTGTGCGTCTAAATCTCCCCAAATCAGAGCGTGTGTCTCTGCTCACTAAACTCTCTCTACAAAGGAGTACCTGTGCTGCCATGGATTTAGAGTTTTACCAAAAACAGCTTGTAAAATACCAAGGCACTTGCATATGCTATGATGCATGTTAGGCTGGTAACATTCCCAAATTACCCAATACCCAAAGCCTATTTGATGCCCAGGGCATGCCCCCTTCTGGCATTATGTAACAAGATGATTAACACAATAAGGACCTCTGGGAGTTGATGAGAAGTTTGTGGCCAGTCTATTAGTGATACAATGGCTCTTTAGGCAATACCACAAGCTTAGCCACTCAAACCTTCACCAGAGCTATAGGAATAAATCTAAATTCTATTCCATATTTCCATGTGCAGTAACTGAATGCCATTCACCTGTCACTGTACACAGGGCACTTGAATTTTCTACACCAGCTGTGTTGTGCCTAAAGGCCAAAGTAATAGTGTTTCATGGGTCCTATGAATTGACATAACCATCATTCATATCTTATACATGTACAATATCCTTGTAGAAACCTTAGCTGACAAGTAGGGATGGGCTAATTTATTCGGCAGGCATGGATTCGCGGCACTTTGCCATCTGTGAATGTTTTTGCGAAACTGAAAATTTTCGCAGTGGAAAAATTTGCTGCGAAAAAAAGAAAATTGTAGCGGGTCAGAAGTCGAAATCATTTTTACAACCATAGACTTCAGTGCGTCATTAATTTCTCGCCATTGCACTATGACTGAAAAGTGCTTTTCTATTGGGGAAAATTGCACCACATGTTTCGGGCTAGGCCCTTTATCAACTGTGTGACTTGGATCATTGCTGCTATTGACAAGCTGAAACTTAAGGCTGGTGCAATAAGTTCACTATATAAAATAGGGCATTTTAGCTATATTAATTTTTAGGGTTTAGTTCTCCTTTATAGGTGAACAACCCCTTTAAACAAACCCTGACATTGGCCGTTCAAGGGATCCTTATCTAATAAATACATTTTGAACTCATAATAATCTTAGGGGGAGTATTAAATGCTGTATCTATCACAGATCATAAAATATGTTTGTATTAGATTTTGTTTAGAACTGTAAAATGATTACATTTATTTAGTTATGCAGTTACCCATATTTCACTCACTATTTTGCTGATATTTTGAAAGGACTTTTTCCCAAAGTATTTATGAGTTTGTTGTATTGGAAGAAGTGCTGAAGAGCTGGTGCGCTTTAACACAGACAATTTCTGACAGGTCATACGAAATAAAACAATAGAATGCTATATAAAACATCAAAGCCAGCAAGAAGGAATATTTACTGGGTGTACTGGTCCTTTAAAAAGGGTTTTGCTAAAAACCACCACCAAATCTTTTGACATACGTATTTATTAAGTATCATCAATAAATCATTGGTTATAATTAGTGTGATAAAATGATTTTACCTGAATTTCTGGTATGTTTGGGAAAGGTAAGAGTTTATGGAAGACATATGGGCATTTTCGCCATCAAATAGTTTATTGGAAGCCGCATGTTGGAGAACTTTAGCCACAGAGCCGAGATTCCTTCTCTGATCTGAATGTATCTGCCCTCCGGCCGTCATATCTATAATATCAAACCCATCTGGGGCAACAATGGCTGGGTTCATGTACCGGTAATAAAGGAGGTTTCCTACAATCTGCAAGAAGAAATGGATGCTTAGTAATAATTGAATGCAGATTAAAAAAAGAAAAGAAAAACGTGTTTAATAACTTTAGCTTAGTACAGATGCAACTCCATTTGGCTTTTCTCTTTCCCACCTTGTTTCATCCAACTTTTGCCTAATAATACCCCTCTGTATTATGTCTGTAAGTTATCCTCCCATTTAGACTGCAAAGACCCCCATACGGACTGATACAAGCTGCCGACAGATCGAGTCAGTGTGTGGGGTCATCCAACGGGTTTCCCCGATTGATACCTGCCCGAAAGTCGGGCAGATGTCGATTGGAGCGTGGCCGCATCTGTTCGTTAATGCTGTCCCGTGATCCGACCACCCTTTACCCTTCGTTATGATCCGACCGTTGGGCACTAGGGCCCACGATCGGATCAGCCCAATATCGCCCACTTCAGTGTGAGCATATTTGGGAGAGATCCGCTCGTTTGGCGATCTCTACATCTATGGCCACCTTTAGCCTTACGGGGTAGGGTCTTCCATCCTTTTGTCTCCTTGACACTCAGCAATTAATCTGTATTGTTATGTTTTGTAATTATATTTTATATTTATGTGAATTGTATTTCTAATAATGCAATTATTGCAGTGACCCCTTGTTTGCTACTACTAATTTATTGTTTTGCTGTACAGTGCTTTGCCCTCAAGGAGCAATATATCAATAAAAATATACATACATACAATCCCTCCTGTGCTAGATATCAAAGCTAGAAAGCCAAACAGCATCTGCCAACACTCAGAGTTCAAAGAAACCCCTGTATTAGATACTGAGAAAATATGGAATGTGCCTACTATTCTACACATTATACTGATAGAGCTTCCATCAAGCTTAAATGTTCATATATTTTTCGCCATACATGTGTGCACATATGCAATCACTGATTGGATAGCTACAGGGACAGAGGAAATATAAATCCTATTTTTTTAAAGGATAACAGTTGCCATTAAAACATGTAAATTATAGTGATGTTTAATGGAGAAGGAAAGGGATTTTTACTTGTGTAAAGATAAGGGGGCCGATTCACTAAATTCGGGTGAAGGGTTAGAATAAAAAAAACTTCGAATTTCGAAGTTTTTTTGGGCTACTTCGACCATCGAATGGGCTACTTCGACCTTCGACTACGACCTTCGAATCGAACTAAAAATCGTTCGACTATTCGACCATTCGATAGTCGAAGTACTGTCCCTTTAAGAAAAACTTCGACCCCCTACTTCGGCAGCTAAAAGCTACCGAAGTCAATGTTAGCCTATGGGGAAGGTCCCCATAGGCTTGCCTGTGATTTTGTGATCGAAGGATTTTCCTTTGATCGTTGGATTAAAATCCTTCGAATCGTTCGGTTCGAAGGATTTAATCGTTCGGTCGAATGAAAAATCCTTCGATCGATCAATCGCAGGATTTGCGCAAAATCGTTCGACTTCGATATTCGAAGTCAACGATTTTAGTTCACAGTCGAATATCGAGGGTTAATTAACCCTCGATATTCGACCCATAGTGAATCGGCCTCATAGTGATTTACTATATATATATATATATATATATATATATATATATATATATATATATATATATATATATATATATATATATATATATATATATTACTAGTGTGCTAACTGAGGCTGTAAATTGTGCTCTGCATATCGCTGACAAATACAGGAATTGGTCATTTAAAGCAGGTGGGATCTGTCAGCGACTCGCAGCATGATGGTTGAAGAATACACAACTAAAACTTTAAGGGGCCGACTCACTAACTTCGAGTGAAGGATTCGAAGTTAAAAAACGTTGAATTTCGAAGTGTTTTTTGGGCTACTTCGACCATCGAATGGGCTACTTCGACCTTCGACTTCGAATCGAAGGATTTGAAGTAAAAATCGTTTGACTATTTGATAGTCGAAGTACTGTCTCTTTAAGAAAAAACTTCGACCCCTAGTTCGCCATCTAAAAGCTACTGAAGTCAATGTTAGCCGCTTGGGAAGGTCCCCATAGGCTTTCCTAAGCTTTTTTGGTCGAAGGATAATCCTTCGATCGTTGGATTAAAATCCTTCGAATCGTTCAATTCAAAGGATTTAATTGTTCGATCGAAGGATTATTCCTTTGATCGTTCGATCGAACTATTTGCGCTAAAATCCTTCTACTTCGATATTCGAAGTTGAAGGATTTTAATTCCCAGTCGAATATCGAGGGTTAATTAGCTCTTAGCTATGCTCGAAACATGTTGTGTGAAATAAAGCACTGAAGTTTGCAGCAACCCACTGCGTTTGAACAGTTCTTCACATCTTGTTTATCCTGATTAACTTGGTTTCGTTGGACGGAAACTTTGTGATTGAACTGCTTGTTTGAATCCATTATCTCCTGCCCTCATTGTTCACCTGTTCACACTTTATACAAAATGCTAATGGGGCAGCAGCACTGTGTTACTGTATGTAGTACATATTAGACTGCTCCTGATTCCTGTCTCCCGCTCTGTTCTGTCTTCCCTATGCTCTCTATGTGTGTCATACTTTGGTATTTGTTCTGGGGGTTTATTAGCATTTGCAAATTATTGTTAGTGGCCCCTAAAGTGTTTAATCATATGCTGGGGTACTGTATTATACACAGGGGAGGAGGAGGCATATGGATTTATGGGTATGTCTTAATATGATTTAGCTTTTTTCACATATGAGTGATATCCTTGCCAGGGCAGGTACAAGGTAGTTTGTCACCCTAGGCAAGAGCTTCAATCAGAGCCCCCTGTCCTGCATTTTCATTTCCCTTCTTACCATGATGGTTTTTAAATAAAGAGAGCATTTAAGTTATTAAATTAACTTAAGTTAAATTAATTAAGTTAAGTTATTAATTATATCACAATATCAGTATATCAGCATCTTTTTTAATTAACTTTATTCACAATTTTACTTTAATTGTTCACTTATAAAAAGCACAAGTATCCAGTTGTCTTATAGAAACCGTGTTAGTGAAGTAACGTGATTGGTAAATAGGGGATACTTTTCTCTCTTCTTTTATAATTTGTTCCTTTAACTTGGTAGCCCCCGGGATACTACATTAATGTGAAATCCTTAATTTGCAAATCTATAACAATATTCCTATAGTGTTATAACCTTGACTCGGCCACGAGTTACATGCTCCTGCTAATGTTGTTTCAATGTGTGTTGTTATGTTGCAGGTACCTTTAATAGTTCATCCTCCGTTGCATCAGGGAACTTTTCATGCAGGGAGTTTTTCAGAACCTTTGCAGTATATCTCATTCCATAACTTCAAAAGAACAAATGAAACATATTAGATAAAGAGAGAAGAACAAAAACCATCTATTTCTGATCAAATACTTCTTGTTTGTCCAAGGGAGGACTTGTGCAAACTTAACACTTTGCCTCTGCAAATGTTTTCACCAAGCCCGGTTTTGTGGCCATGCCCCCAAATTACCATGTTCATTTTACAAAATTTGGCAGGTTATGAAAGTTTGAACAAATTTCTGTGATTTTTATATGTTATTACAGTTTTGCTAATGAAGGTAAATTGCCCTTTAAGCTGCAAGTCACAATTTCCCCAAAAGATCTGCTTTTCTTAAATTGTTATAATTGTTTCTTTGCTTGTTTTAAATTGTCTATATTTGCAAAAGAAAAGCAAATGGGCAACAGTGGTTAATGCAAGGGAAAAACTGCATATAGTCATGGTAGTAGCCCTTTTTAATGATGCATTCTGGAAAATATTTGTTTTATATTGCAACAAAAAGGAAGTTTCAGCTCAGACCAGGGCCGCCATCAGGGGGGCACAGGGGTGACTTTTATCCCGAGACTCAGGCAATTTCGGGTTTCTGAGGGGGTCTCAGCTGTGCTGCAGAAAAAGCAGTAGAAAAGAACGAAGCAGACCGCTCCAGTGAAGAACGTAGAAGCCAATACAGAAAATAATTTAGAAGCAGCTACGGAAAAGAATAAAGAAGCCGCAATAAAAAAGAATGAAGAAGGCCGCTTGCCGAGGAGGATGGAATTTAAAGGTAAGCTCCACTGAATGTTCTTTTTTTTTTTTAAAACCCCTGGCCACCAATGTTTTTTGGTTAAATTGTCGGGGGGGGGGGTCTGGCCACCAATGTCTTTTTGAATGTGTAAGGGGCCCTGGCCACCAATATTTTTTTTTTTTAACTTGTAGGGGCCCTAGTCACCAATGTTTTTTACTTGTACAGGGGGCCCTGGTGACCAATGTTTTTTTTTTTTTTTAAACTTGTACAGGGGACCTTGGCCACCAAAGTTTTTATTTAAACTTGTACAGGGGTGGCCTGGCCATCAATGGGATGGGCTCTGAGGAAGGCAGGGCCCAGGGGGCCCACAAAATATTGTTGTACAGGGCCCCAGGATTTCTGATGGCAGCCCTGGCTCCTACAGTAATATTGTCTAGAGTGGAGGCATTGCTGTTAGAGTGTTTATCATCACATTAAATAACAATGGTAAGGGCAAAGATGTAGCATTTACGGGATGAGATCCAGAGAGGAGAATATGGACTGCAGCACTTTGTCTGTCACTACTCGGAGACTTTGGATAGAAGATTCTAATTTACTGACGACCTCTGGATGAGACAGGGCCTGCTCCGTTGTAACATCATATGGTAACTTGCTGCAAAAGCAAAACACATTAATAAAATCATATCAACAATTTCCACAACAGTCAGGAATATTTAAATAACAAGTTTGTTTTGGACAAGTCAAACTATGCACTGCTACAGTACAAGTAAATGCCAGTAGGGTGATTAATAATTGTCCTTGAACTATTACCATAGCAGAATTCCGCAAATGGATTTGTTTAATACAAGTGACGTCTGATGACTTTACGGGGTTAAAGTGGGGGAGAGTGAAGTTAAGTACGTTTTTGTACAGTGAAAAACTGACTCATTGATACAAACATGGATCACTGCATATTTTATGAGTGTTTCTATTGAAAATCAAAAACACCGCTCCTAGACTTCCGTTAAATTAAGGGTAGTGATAATAATGGTATTTTAACTTAAAGGGGTTGTTCACCCTAAACTTAACTTTTTAGTATGATGTAGAGAGTGATATTTGCAACTTGTTTTTATTTTATTATTATTTATGGTTTTTGAGTTATTTAGCTTTTTATTCAGCAGCTCTCTAGTTCGCAATTTCAGCAATCTGGGGACAAGGGCCTAAATTACCCTAGCAACCAGGCACTGACTTGAATAAGAGACTGGAATGTGAATAGGAGAGGCCTGTATAGAAAGATGAGTAATAAAAATTAGCAATAACAATAAATGTGTAGCTTTACAGAGCATCTGTTTTTAGATAGGGTCAGTGACCCCCATTTGAAAGCTGGAAAGAGTAAGAAGAAGAAGGCAAGTACTTAAAAAACTATGAAAGAGAAAACATGAAGATCAATTAAAAAGATGCTTAGAATTAGTCACTCTATAACATACTAAAAGTTCACATAAAGGTGACCAACCCCTTTACATTGATGACATTGATTAAACACCAAGAATAGCCTAAAGCGGGGGTCCCCAACCTTTTTTTTACCCATGAGCCACATTTAAATGTAAAAAAAGTTGGGGAGCAACACAAGCATGAAAAAGGTCCCTGAGGGTGTTAAATAAAGGATGTGGTTGGTTTTTTGGTAGCCCCTATGTGTAATAGCAGCCTACAGGAGGCTCTATGTGGCAGTACAACTGTTTTTTATGCAACCAAAACTTGCCTCCAAGCCAGGAATTCTAAAATAAGCACCTGCTTTGAGGTCACTGAGGGTAACAGCCAAGGGGTTAGTGAGCAACCTGTTACTCGCCAGCCACCGGTTGAGGATCACTGGTCTAAACATTCTGCCCATTGTGGTACAAGGGAATCACTGGGCTTCTGGAAAGTCTAAAGAGCTGTCCTCAACACAAGAAGATCCAACTTTTAGGGCAATACATAGTGTTCTGATCCAGTACACACCACAATTTTTTGTAGAAGGATGCGATCTGAGAAAGTTTCTGTGTATTAATTGCCACCTTACCTTACTAAGAGATATTCTAATGTCACGTATCTATCATTCACACAGGTCGTTATATACAGTATCTAGTGGTGGCAAGGCTAAAAAGGTTACAATGTAATTATCCTACCGCACACCTGTAGTTCACCAATCCTGCAAGCTGTTTGGTGGCTGAATAAAAGGGGATAATCTCCAACTGCACTAATCGGTGTGTGTGCGGATCCGTTTCTTTTACACATTGAAGGCTAAAAAGGTACCACTTCTACATATCTTGAGATGACAGCTTGGTGTTATAGCCAAGTACATGTTTTGCATTAAACAAGTATCTACTTGCTGGCATCAGTTACCCCAGGGTCCAGCTAACCACATAAGAAATACAATTTAAAAAAAGATTACTGAGCTGTCTCCTCTGCATAGTATTTTCAATGGCAATGCAACAGCAAAAGGTCTATAATCCTTAGCAATAGTGATGGGCAAATAATTCGCCTGGCGAATTTCCAAATTTTGCCACCGTTGAATAAATTTGCAAATCTCCCGCCACAATTTGCCAGCGAATTTAACGCACGTCCGAAAAGTTGCTCACGTCAAAATGGCCACGCATTAATACTATTTAGATGGCCATTGACTTTAACGCTAGCGTCAAAATTGACGAGAGCGACTTTTTGTCCAATTGTGGACGCGGGCATCAATTTTCGCATTTCATGATATTTTCGCAAATTTCATTTTTCGGTGAAGTGACACGGGACAAATTCGCCCATCACTATTTAGAAACCAATTAAAACAAGTTTATAAACTCATTTATTTACAGAAGTTTTGCCCCCAATGTTGATGGCCCCAGTGTTTTGGAATTACTGAATTCCCCTACCTTGCTTCTCCAGTGGCCATTTCCAGCTGGTTTACCCAAGCCTTGTATACCTCCACCGGGCTGGTATTAATGATGAGCGATTTGTCTTCAATGATCTCTTTTACTACAGGTGCCAAGAGCTGGCGTAGTGTATTCTGACCGCGAGCACCACGGTTAAAGCTGACCACCATTTTTATCACGGTAGGGTTTCCAATCACTATATCTTGTATCTGGTCAACTTTAGACCTGTGATTTAAATTCACAAACATTAAAGTTAGTTTCTGATTTTAAGAACAAACAAAAAGGTATTGAATATAAACACGTACATGTACAACATGCTGTTCTACATAAATCAGTGTGGGGCAATGCATCTGCCTAATCCTATATTTACTAAAATCATTTTACCATTTGTCTAATTTAGCCTCTCTTTAATTAAATCTTACATATATTACTACATCTTAAAGTATTATTTCTTTTGTGTGGGGTGAGTGTATTGGGCAAGGAATATTTCAGAAGATGGTGAAAGTTGAAAATATAACCACAGACAATTTCCCATCTGGCATAGTCATGTGATACAAAAGTGCTTATTACTCAGGCCATAGCCTACTTTATTTCTTCCTGAAGGGCAGTTTCAAAGAGTTTGAGTAGCAGATACTCTTCCCGCTGGTTAGATGCGTAATTATAAAGAGTGAAGATCACTGTATCCATAAACTTGGTTGACTTGTTCTGAGGCATCTGGAAAATCAGCTTGGCCAAATACGTAGGGTTCGTCTGCAAAACAAAGTCCTAAAATATTTTACCCCGAACAAAACTAAGTACATCAACGTCACATTGCTCCATGTGTGTTAGTGTTAGCATGAGTGAGATGAATGTATATCTTAAGTAATGACTGTTTCTATGCTACTATATACAAGCATGGCGAGTAATATAAACAAGCTACTAGGCAGTTCGGCAGTTTACAGAATGAGGGGAAACATCTGGACAGTTTCAGCTGAGCTAGAACTTGGGAGAAACATATTGATATGGATACTTTGCTGAGACTGTAAGATATACTATTAGTGATGTACAGTAAAGCCTCTTGTCAAAGTAATTTACTAAAAAGGTTCACTAAAGCTGGCCATAGACGTAACAATTACGATCTTTCTTGGGAAAGATCTTTCCAAGAATGATCGTTCATTTCAATATACACTTGTAGAGCTGAATCTGATATACAGGTTGAAACAATAGAATTCTACTTGTATTTGATGATTCAGCACGAAGAATGCCCGATGTTCAAGGTGTCTTCAAAGGCACCCAATCAAAAATTTCCATCTAGCCCAATCGACGAGCCTACCGATATCCAAGTCTTTTGCCGATATCGGCCGGCTCTTTTCCCACCATACATGCACCGAATATCATACAAAAATTAGTTTCATACGATATTATCTGTGCGTCTATGGCCACATTTATTCTGTATTGGAAGATTTGTCTTGCACAAAATGGGGCCATACTTAAGAGTGAGAATGGAAATTAACGCTAAATGCAAAGGTCTTAATGCAGAATGGCACCACTATGTGATATAGGATATTGTGTAACATTGTCCTTCCTGGAAGCCCTATACCACCACAGAGTCAGCTAATCTCTTGGGATGAAGTGTAAACCTATGATTGTATAATAACTATTTTATAAATCACCACACACACCTTTTCTTTAGTTTATAATAAACTGCCAAATTATAATTTAGCACCTGGAACTGAAAAATTACTCACCTGGAGGAGGTAGAACAAGTGCTGATAGGCCTCAAGCTTTTTCCTTTTATCCTTACTAAGACTCTTTATCCCTTGTTTATCCACAGTCAGCATCTCTTCCACTTGGCCTTTACTCTTCTTATTGAGTTTTTTACTGTGCGACACAACATCCTGCACAGACACACAAAATGACTGTTAATTTCTCATCTACAAGTGTTGGGTTTATTTCACTCTCTAGCTCCTTGCTCTGATTTTTGGAATTTATACACAGCAAGCTAAAACACAAGAAAACTAAAATAATCTTACAACAGGATTTTTTTCACACTAAGGGGCAGATTTATCAAGGGTCGAATTAAATATGAGAATTTTTTATGGTCAAAACTGTCAAATTAGACTAGGGAGTTATTCGAATTTCAAGTTTTTAAAAAAAATTGAATTTGATTTTCAAGACTCATACTCTGGCCCTTTAAGAACTCAAATTCGACTATTTGCCACCTAAAACCTGCTGAATTGCTGTCAACGGAAGAGGTCCGGGGATAAATTTGGAGTTTTTTGCAAGCTTACCGAAAATGGATTTTTTAAAATTAGAATCAAATTTGAATTGAGTTTTCGGGGTCGAATTTAGAATGTATGGGAGTTTACGGACGTTTTAAAAAACTCACATGAATTCGACCCTTGATAAACGTGCCTCCCCAAGTTAAAATACAAATAAGTCTCCATATTTCAACTCATTTAATAACCTTACTTTTCTGTATATGTTTGAAGTCACAAATGTCTGAACAGGACCCAAATATATTTTTATTGATTGTTGGAAAATGTAATAAAATGTAATTTAAGGCTCATTTCCCAGATACTGTGTTTCTGGTCACAGTATTTTACTTTCACGTTCTGAAAATAGTGAGGATATTAAAGGGGACCCGTCACCCTAAGAATCTTATTTTATGATGTTATAAAAGCAAAAATAATCTTCACTTACACTATATAAATTATTTCAATCTTGTTTCTTTAAGTCTTGGACACTAGTGATGGGTGAATTTATTCGCCAGGCATGAATTTGCGGCGAAATTCGCAAAACCGCCATGAAAATTCGCCAGCAAAAATTTGCCTGTATCAAATAAAAAATTAGACTCAGCGACGTTTTGCTAATTTTTCGACATTTCACGAATTTCGTGGGAAATTCGTGAATTTTTCGGCAAAGCGAAACGCCCCAAATTCGCCCATCACTATTGGACATCACAATCACAGCAAGCAGACAGCAGCAATATTGTGGACACTGTTATTGAAGCAAGCTTTAGATCATGCCAAAATCTTGTTTATGCACAACTGATGCCATGCCAAGTGCAGAAAAGTGCAGAAAATGTAGTTCTCATTGAATGCAAACACAAAGTGTCCTTTACAACCAATATGGCTGTCTGTAAGGTGGTATGTTAGATGATATAAATAATGTTAAATAATGTTGTTACTTGTCAGCCAAAAGAGGGAGATAACCTTAAAGGGGTTGTTTGCCTTTGAGTTAATTTTTAGTATTATTAATTGAAAAGTTGCTTGGAATTGGCTATTCTATAACATACTAAAAGTTAACTTAAAGGTGAACCACCCCTTTAAAATTTAATTTTAGCATACAGTAAATAGTGAAAGCCTAAGACAGTTTGCAGTCGTTTTTTATTATTTATTTTCTTTTTATGTTCATTTATTCTTGTTTTTCGATGCATCGATGACCCCAGCAAGTAGCTAAACATTTTTTATTTAGGAGTATCCTTTTAAAACAAATACACACACATTTGCACTATCTATTTACATAATATATCTGTGCATTTCTTTTCAAGGGATAATACTAAATACATTTTAGTATCTTTACTAGTTATAAGTTACTATAAGAGCATGGAGCTGCAAGTTGGTTAATAAAACCCATGTTTTGTTGTAGATAATTTATTTTCCCATTGTATATTCCCTATATAACAGCATTTAGACAATGCAATTATTCCTTATTTCCTTGCAAAGGGATTTTTTCCAAAAGGATTATAAAGTTAAACTGACCTGCAATGTGATCCGATTTTTCACTAATAATCCAATTTTAATGTCCATGAGGTTGAGATCTTTCTCCAGCTGTTGATTAGATCGAATTTTCGTGACGACTTCCTCTCTTAACCTTGTTACCTCCAGTTCTTCATGGAAATCTAAATCACTTTGGTCCAGAAGGTAGACAAATTTGCGCACAACATTTAGTGGGGGTTCTTCAGAGCTGACTGTTGAATAGTGGGGTAAAAATATAAAAAGTGTGAAGGGTTATTGATTTGTTCTTCTTATATCAGTTATACTGTTGCAACATCACAGGGAAAAACTTCCTGATACCATATTTTATACAGACAAATAAGATGTCTGGTTTCAATACATAGACTGTACTTATAGCAATGATAACACGAAGCCCCTGCATGTTGGGTAAGTTCTAGAACATTCAATATGATAAACGACAATTCAATGGTGTAAACATGACAGTTACAAAAGACAAGCCATTCTATTAGCAAAGAGGTTTTAGGGTTAGTTCTCATGAGGAGATTCGGGGAGATTTTGTCGCCTGGTGACTAATCGCCTCTTCTTCTGGGCAACAATCTCCCCGAACTGCCTCCTCGTGTCTTCCCATCCGCTATTATGAAAAGTCGCCTGCGCTAAAGCACATGCAGTGTGGCGTTTTCCGAAGCCGCCTGAAGTTTCTTTGTGAGGAAACTTCGGGCGACTTCGTATAAGTTGCCAGGCGACAAAATCTCCCCGAATCTCCTCATGTGAACTAACCCTTAAAAGAAAGTAGAATAAATCAGCACATCAAACTCTTCAAGTTGGAAAAGGCTACACCCCCATTGACTTAGTTAAGGTTAATGGGACGAGTGCGACTTTTGGGTAGCAATTAAACTAGCACAACAAATTGGTCAATATACTGGGCCAGATTAAATTCGGTAAGAAAAAGTTATCTCATGGTTTATCACATAAAAACTCATGGACGAGATTGAATTTCTCCAAATACAGTTCCTGTTTTTTTGCCATTGCTTTCAATAGAATTTTCACATGATAAATAGTGAGATAAGTTTTTCTGAATTGAATTGCATCTCAAATTGAGAAAGAAATCAACGCTCGCTGTAGGAGATACAAGGCAGATATGTTGCACAACTGACTGCATGGCATGGACAGTCATCATCTGGGAAAGATAAGAACGTTACAGAGAACCCGATTTATTTTTATTCTAAAACAGTGGTCTTCAGTTGAATTCATATTCTGTTAAAGGGGTGGTTCAACTTTAAGTAAACTTTTACTATGTAATAGAATGGCAAATTCTTTTTTTTTTTTTTAACTATTTTTATTAAAGATCACAAAAGAAAAGGAGAAATACATTGGTACATATCCATATTTAAAGGACAAGGAAAGGCAAAAAAATTAAATCCCATTTTTACTTTCTTTAATGAAAAAGAAACCTATCTCCAATATACTTTAATTAAAAAATGTGTACAGTTTTTATAAGAAACCTGACTGTATGCAGTAGAATTCTTCATTCATTAACTGCTGTGGATAGGAATTGTCAGATGGTCCCTAACTGCTGAGCAGGGAAACAATCATACTTATGAACAGCAGGGGGAGCCCCCGCCTTACTTCCCAGCCCTGCAGAACTCAAGCAGCATTGTTTATGACGATCCCTAAGCAGCCCAGACCACACTGAGCATGTGCACAGTCTTTTTAGTCTTGCAAAGATGTTTAACAAAGTCACAAGATGGTGACCCCCTGTAGCCAACTTTGAAAGCATAAATTATTTGTTTGATTAGGCTTGTGGTGCAGTAAGTTCATGTTTATATTTAGTATACAAAATACAGCATTTCTAGCCTTATTCTATTTTAGACTTTACATGCCCTTTAAGAATGCACAGTATCATCTTTCAATATTTACCGGGGTATGGACCAGCAGTATTTATGATAAACATAGGATAAACATAAAGAAAAACACATAAAAAAGGAAAAAGAAAATATATTGTGTGGTACAGTGCGCTTTAGTTCGCCCCAGGGAGCTGATATAGCCTCCCGATAACTTTACTTTTGGCTTCATTAGGTGGCAACCTTACCGTATATGAGGGAATTAAAAAGAGGAAATTAGTACAGATTTACCTAGTCCCGGTTTTAATATCTACCCCTCGCCATGCAACTCTTTGTAATAGGAGTTCCACATAAACCAAGTAAATAAAATAAAAGCAAATAAAGTCTTCTTCTGTTGCTAGCGAGGTGCTATGTAATATTGCAGTTAGGTGTTCCATACGTCTTACGTGTTCTATTCTATTAATTATGTCATATAAAGATGGAGGCATAGGGTCCTTCTATTGTGTTGCTAATAAACACCTTGCCGCTGTAAATATATAACTTAACACCTTCTGTGTCCCTTTCCCTACTCCCTAAACTGGATGTCCTAATAAGTGAGTCAAAGGGTCACTTGGAAGATCCAAACACGTAACTTTTTTCACCAAGACTTGTACCGTGTACCATAGAGAGGTTACTTGGGGGCATGTCCAGAACATATGAAACAGTGTTGCTGGTGTGGAGCCGCATCTCCAACAGCTCGTGGAACAGTAGGAAAAAGTCTATGCAATAGGGCCGGGGTTTGTTACCACCTAAATAGTTGTACATACAGAGGCCTTTGTGGAATTAATCCAAATACGTTCCCACTGATCTATTGTGAAGAATGGCTAATTCTAAGCAACTTTTCCATTGGTTTTCATTATTTATTTTTTATAGTTTTATAATTATTTGCCTTTTTATTCTGACTCTTTCCAGCTTTCAAATGGGCATCACTGACCCCATCTAAAAAACAAATGCTCTGTAAGGCTACACATGTATTGTTATTGTTACTTTGAGGCAAAAGAAGAACCTCCATTTGTGGGAATGCTGAGAGAGGTAGTTAAGCAGTGTTTCTATCTGAATAATGTAAAGAACTGAAAGACCCAAGTTAAATAATCATACTTCGGTACTTACTTAAAGTTCTGTAATCTTCTCTGGCTTTATTTGCTCTAAGAAATGCTTGGATTTTGATGATTTCTTTTTCCTGTACAAACATAAAAACTGTTTTGAGACTACATATTCTATAATTAATGGCAGTATGTATAAATCCAAATAAAAATAATAATAAGACAGATAAAAACCCTACATGTTCCGTGAAATACTGCAGTCTTTTCTGAAATTCCTTTCTTGCTTTTAACATCCGGAACCAAGACTGGATCTAAAAGGAGAATAAAAAAGATTAACTATGCAACATATCCTGTTCCTAACCAGAAAAACTAAATACACGCAAATGACTATGAAGATGCCTCTGCCACCCATCCTTTCCTCCATTCTTTGGGGCAAATTCACTATTGGCTGAAAATGTGCTAGCGATGGCTTTACCGCACTTCGCCAGGCATAGTTTTGCCAGGGCTGCTCAAATTCACTTAAATCCGAAGTTGCGCCCAGGGAGACGAAAGGTAGCGAAGTTGCGCTAGCGTTAATTCGTCAAGCAAAGCGAAGTTACGCTAGTGATGCCTAATTTGCATACTGCGGGAAGTTAAAATATAATGGACATATATATGAAGCAGCAAATACATTACACTACACAAGCCCGGGAAAGCTTCATAAAATAGAGTTGTTATTTTGCCCTACACATGAGCCCACTGTATAGTTTAGGTGCCATATGTTAGGAAATGAAGGGGGGACGCAGGGTACCCCCCAAAAAATTTACGATCTTTTTCAGCCTATCACCCCATCAGTCCTATCTACTCTATTGCACTTCGCCTGGTCTGAGGTGGTGAAGGCAAGTCTGGCACAAGAGGTAACGTTCAGTAAAATCTGCAAGTTAGTGAATTAGTGTAGTTACGTCCCTTTGCCATAGTGCAACTTCGCCTGGCGTAAGGATGTGAAGTAGCGCTAGAGTAGGTCCACTTCGCTAGCGAATTTAAGCCAGCACCTGTAAAATCGTCGAAGTGGCAAAATGACGTCAGGTTGGCAAATTTTCGCTAACGTTCTAAACGTCCTATAGTAAATTTTCCACCTTTGTCTTCTAACATCCTAAATGTCATGACATTATCTGCACTAGACTAAGTGGCCAATTTTCTGTCAATGTTTCAAACGAAGGCCCCTATTTATAAAGTGTGCAACCAGTAATATTGATGAGGTTTGTGGATTTCATATGTAACAGACTTTGTCTATGTACAGAAGGTAATACTTTACATCTCAGCACCATAAAAAGTGATAAAATAGACAACAAAAGTTCACATACTGGATGATGTACTTAAATGTGTAAATGTACAGCTTAACATATACCCTTCCATGGTGCAATATGTGGTTGTCCCATATGCCAAGTATATTTCTAGAGTTAGAAATGAGGCATGAGGTAGGGATGAACATGAGGTTCAAGTATTATTCTATGGAGTATCATATTTAGTTCAGCCATAGGACAATCACAGAAGTGCCATAATATCAGTCAGTTTTGGAACAGCTGAGAAGAAAGGGATGGAAAATCTGCAAATCTATATGAGTTTATGGGGTTAGCAGCTCAAATGGAGGCCATATTAATTATATTTCTAGAAGTTCCATGGTTCCAAAGGGAGGACTTTGGATATATACTTTTGACAACAGACAGGGATTAATGTTCTGACTGAGCTGACAGAACATGGGCTAATGTTTCACAAAAGAGCCCCAGCAGCATAAAAAAAGGTTCATAGATTAAAGAGAAGAGAGCTGCCCATCACATCTTGCAAGATCATAAAATGCTGGAATCAGCAAGGCTGTATTTGATAGCAAACCCCATCCAAATCCTGTCCTACTAGCAGCCCAATCTTCCAGTATTCCAGCATGAGAAGCACTATACCCGGAGCACTTACAGTGATGACAGACACACCTCCACTCACAAATATTTGACCAAGCATTTCCAATACATTTGTAAGTGTTAAGACATGTTCTGACAGCTAGTGCTTTTGCTAAATGGTCAACATTACATCTGCCATTAGTCGAAAGCAAGATGCAATTGTGCCACTTTCCTACATGCAACACCTTGGCTGCAAATCAGTTTAATCGTTTGTTTAATTGAGGCAGGAAAGAAACACACACACACAATGAGACAGACACCAGACAAGTGGGTCTGAACTTGGACACATGAAACCAGTTACCATCCTGCAAAAGGCCTTTTTGAATATAATGGCAGAATATCCTGATTTATTGACCATGTTGGAGCAGAAAAGTTAATCCAATTGCGCTGAAGCAGGACACTGCCTTTCTGCATTTTCTTTACTATTCATCAGAGGAAGCATTAACTAAGAGGCTTACATCAAACAAGGGGTGGCTGTAAAACTTAGTCAAACATTTACTATTGCCTTTTCCAAGGGAATACTAAACTGCCTGGCAGTCCTATCCCAGATCCATGCACTAAAGATGAAAGAGCACAGAGCGCATCTTTTCTGTTTATTTTATAAAACATGCACATATCTCTTACTGAAACAAATAAAAAAAAAATCCTATTCATGCATTATAATAATATTTATATTTCAATTCCTTTTCATTTTGCACAATAAAATACATTAGATGTGCCGTATTGAGATGAAAGAAGAACAGAAATCGTATGCCGAGACTACAATCTACATATTATGTGGAGGCCTTACATATTATTCTCCATGAATTCATTAGCAAGTCAGTGCACATAATAAGCACTGAAATCCAAGGGCACATCCCTTTCTAAATATTTTAATATTTCCAATACAAGGGAAAGAAATTAAGGCATGGAGATGTTTTATATAAACATACTAAACTTGGCTTAAGAGCAGAAGATTTATAAACTGTTGCCCTGGCCAGTGTGAAATAAACAGGAATATGCTATTTCATGCCAACGGATTTCTATATAATTTATTTGACTTCATCATTTCTATAAATGGATTAAAGTCCATACAGTCAGTAATGTTTATCTGGGCCTACAGTGACATTACTTTTTCACCCCAATCTCCAGCCGAACAACAAGGGTGGTGGCACACGCTGCTACTTGGGTAAATTAGACGCCCAGCGACAAATCACCTCTGCTTTGGACGACTTATCTCCCCGAAATGCCTTCCCGCCAGCTAGAATGTGAATTGCCGGCGGGATGATCGCTTCACCCTTCGGAAGTCGCTCGAAGTTTCATCGTGAGGCAACTTTGGAAAACAAAGAGTTCTGAGTGCCACCCCCTAGACGATTTACATTCTATCCAGCGAGAAGGCATTTCAGGGAGTTAAGTCGCCCGAAGAAGAGGCGATATGTCGCTGGGCGACTAATCTCCCCAAGTAGCAGCGTGTACCACCCTTACATTACTGTGTGCAAGATATCAACTCATTGTCAGTATGGTAAATTACAGTCATTGTCTTTCCTAGAGATTTAATCAAGGAAAATAAACACAAAGTAGAGAAAAAAAGACACTTTACCGTGACAATGCCAACAATGTTTGCTTGAAGTAATTTTAGCCGGTCTGTGTAAGATTTCCTTTGTTTGTATCCTTTCCAGCATGCCTACAATACCAGGGTAAATGTGAGATTTTAACCCATCAATTGAATAAAAATAGGATTGTAATAATGATGTGTTTTCATAGTAAAGCAATAAATCAAGCAGCACTCCGATATGTGATTCAATTATTTATTCATGCCATTGCCATGGAAACAGAACCTGAATCTTTTTACCTTTTAATCCTTTTTTCTATATATAAAAGTGGCACAATTGCACAACACATGGACTATTGGTGGATTATGGTGGAATCAAATGATTCTTTTCGACTTTTTTGGAATTTTAAGAATACTTAACACTTTACATTTCAACATTTGATATAATATAAATGTTTTAATAGTTACTGCTTTTATATCATTCACTAATATTTTATATCATTCACTAATATTTATTTTGGAATATTTCACTGGGAATGCTGGGAATTGAGTCCCACACTGGGAGGTGGTAACCAAGTTGTAACCCCTCCCCCTAAATCACTTACTTAAGTGTGTTGTTACACAGTGCATTTACTTGTTGTTACAAGCCTTTACTGATTTGACAATAATGTGTTTTCATATTACTTATTATTTAATGTGATACAATCTCCTATTTTTACACCACCATATTTTAGCTGCCAACTTAGCAGGCTGCTGGGATCTGTAAAGGACCAAAATGATGGGCTCCCCTAATCAGTACCCATTTAAGGCTTGTTTAAATATTTAATGGGACCCATTGGGACTGGCTGTCCTATATCAAATTAATATTCTGGTTGGACTCACCCATGTCTAATGTGAGAAATTTCTTTAGCTATATCCTGATAACCATTTCCCTCATTCAGTTTACCATCAGATAGAGCTACAGTATGTGAGCTTGTTTTCAAATTTTAAACCAAACTAGCCAGACACTGGGTTTCTTATTAAGCTGCTACTAGTAGCAACTACTTGTCATAGATACAAACTGGACAGTAGTGTAGTGGCTTTGCTACTGTGTTTTAGCAAAGGCTATTCTCAGTATTGTCTATCACAGGGTATTTTGTGGCTACAAAATGCCCAAAAAATGCTATGGACAATACTGAGAATTGCCTCAGCTAAAATGTTGTCTTAGCGAAGCCAATTATCAATATAGTCTAGTTTGTAGCCATGACAAGTAGCCGATACTAGTAGCTCTGTGTGTCTTCACCCTTAGTGGAACAATTAATCCCATAACCTGGTGATCACACTGGCCTGTGTGTACACTGTCTAAACTCCCTGAGATTGCTCTTTACATATTAAAGTAGACATTTTGTGTAAAAAATAAGAATGTACCAGTGCATTATACTCCTTTAGATATAGAAGAATTGTGCTTAAAAAAAGTAGTGTTTCAGGATGATTTATTGAATATTTCTGCAAAAACCTTAATAATCCCTCCCTTCTCTTAAACTTCCTGCTCCCTGTATTCCCAGGTTGTACAGGGGAGCCAGCAACACTCAGCTCACTGCACTGTAGGACAGGAACCAATCAGCAGCTAGCAGGACCTGATAGGGAACTGAAGCCTGTCTGTGCTTGTGTGACTGCAGGGCTGTGATTGGCTGTCTCCCTCCTACTGTGCTTCTGACAGGGGCCGTTAGGACACGTCCACCCCTCATTTGAAACACGGACAGGGACCAGAGAATATCTACAGGGAGCTCCAATAAAGGGGCTATTTTTAAAGATAATATAAATTACCATGTAAGCAACACCATATATTACTCATAATTGCCTACAAAATTCAGTTTTTTTTAATTTATCCTTTATATGTCCTTTAAAGGAACATATTTTCCTTGAATTTACCTGTAGTTTGATTGCAGATGGCTCCTGTTTATGAAGATATGCTTTCCTTTGACTGAATGCTTTTCTGACAAGAAAACCCTTTATTTGAGCTTGTAACAGAATAACCAGGTTTTCATTGGCCATCCAAAGCTGTTCCCTGTTGTAATCAGCTGTAATCTTTCCAACAACATACTGTTAAAAAAAAAAAAAAAAAACATATCACACATCCTTTTCTTTTTACAAAGTAGTAGACAAGTCACTTAAGGTGGCCATAGACACACAAATCCGATCGTACGAATCGAGGATTCGTTAGATTTTCGGATTGTGTGTGGAGAGGGCCGACATCTTTCATTCGGCGGATCCCATGACACATCGTAATCGGATCCTTCTACCATTAGGCCGAACAATTTGATTACCCCCGATATATCCATGCTTGTTAATTGCATATAGAGGAAAGATCCGCTCGTTTGCCGATGTTGCCAAAGGAGCGATCTTTGCGTCTATGGCCACCAGTATACAGAGAATAGGATAATTTAACTATCAGACAATGGAACTAAGGGATATAAAACTGTTGCTCTTAGTGCTCGTATACTCAGCCCTTTCATCCAAGGAACTGCTAGGCAAGGCAGCTCTAATGACGACCATAAGGTTTTGCTTCACTTAAAACCCACTGATGCTCCCCAACATGTGCGTCTGAATAATGCACAAGTGGCCCTCCAGTGGCCATATGTTCTGAAAAAATGGCTGATATGTAGGGTTGCCATTCGGCCGGTAAAACACTTGCCAAGGCCAGGGCCGGTATTACAAATTTACCGGCAATGTAGCTGCCGGTAAATTTGTAATACCCTTAAAAAGACCCCCTCGCCCCCCCCCCAATCCCCTGTAAACTTACCCCTTTGTGTCACAACCCCACCCCCTTTGACGTCACACCACACCCCCTTTTTGTACCCCCCCTCCACCAGCCGGAAATTTTTTTTTGCAAAAGGTGGCAACCCTACTGATATGTCATATTGGTTAAAACCCTACAGACATGAGTACTCCCCTTTAACTCAGAAAGTATAATGCACCCTCCCTCAGTATAAGGCTCCTTTAGATCTAAACAAAGCCAAACCATAAGTAAGCAGTTGCTAAATGTCCCAATATTACGGTTTAACTGATGCGGGTGTTTTATTATGGTCACAAATTGTGCAAAGCAATGACACAAGCACAGTGAAGGTCACCGTGTACACACATAATTATAATTAAAGTGCTGTCCCATTAGGCTTTTTTGTGCATTCCATAAGGGCTGAATCATGCCTAAGCACACAAACTGCTAACCGCACTATACCACAGAATTCAGACTTCAGCCAGAGCCATTCAGTGAATTCACAGCATCTGCAGATCACAATCGCTGATATGTTTATTCCTGACGAGCTCTGACCTGTACTAACAGAGCCGGAAAGTAATACTCCCTGAAAGGCGACGTTGTGACATTCACAATTATATATTCAAACATGGCCACTGTACAATTCTGTCTGAAACAAAACCTTTCCTGAAATGATATAGGAAAAACTCACAGGGGGACACAAAATAAAAAGTGGAGATCGATTTGTCAGATTTCTCACCATATTCACAAACCTTCATCTCCACGTCTGTTGATTTATCTTTTAAAAATACAGTTTCCAGATTTGTTTCCCTTTTAGGGCAGAGACACAGGCTCATATTTGGGGAGATTAGTCGCCGGCGGGATGGCAACTGGTGCGCTTCATTTTCCGAAGTCGTCAAAAGTTGCCTCACAAGGAAACTTCGGGCACCTTCGGAAAACGAAGCGCTCCAAGTGCCATCCCGCCGGCGATTTAGATTCTAGCCAGTGGGAGGCAGTTCGGAGATTAGTCGCCCCGAAGAAAAAGCGATTTATCGCAGGGCGACTAAATCTCCCCGAATCTGAGAGTGTCTCTCTGCCCTTAAACAACATTTAACAAAGATTTTTCAGAATTTATGTTTTGCTATTTTAAACCTGCCAGTCTGTTATTAGGTGTCTCTCAGCTGTCCAAGTTCCTTGTAATATTGTCTATGCCTTTCAGACAAGAGATTCCCCGCCACTTAAAGGCCAATATGGTAGAACACTTGCATTATAAAGCACTGCGTATCTTGACAGTGCTATATAAATAAATGATGATGATGATGATTATCACATACAGGGCTAGACTGGGGTTCTGGGAAAAAAATGATGCGCACCACTGACCCAGACTCAATCCTGCCCTCCTCTGTTCCTCCCCTGCTTCCCTCTCTCCCTCAATCTAGACCCGATTCCGACCTCCTCATCATTCCCCGCTGCCCTCCCTCCCTCCATCAATCAATCCAGATCCGATCCTGGCCTCTCCTGTCGGTCCTCCACTGCCTTCCCTACCGCTACTGCTGCAAAAGTTCAGTATAAGGGTGGTGCATACGTGTGGCACTGGCGGTGGCTCAGTGGGGGGCCCTGATCACATTAACAGAGCTGTCAACCTGGAAGCTTTTGGAAAATCATCAAAAAAACTGAATATGTCAGCGTGACGGGATACCAGGGGACAAACTTAAAGTCTGGTAACTCCTGATAATTTTTTTGACAGCTGCCACTGGAGTGGAAATATGACGTGGTTGGTGTTGCCGAAATACAGCTGAATGAGTTGCATGACTGGACAGTTAACATCAGCGGCTATACTTTGTTTCGGAGGGACAGAGGCAATAGAATAGGGGGTATGTCTGTTTGTTAGGCATGATTTAAAAGCCAATATAAAGGACAAGGTGATGTTAGAAAATGAGGGGGTAGAAGTCTTATGAGTGGAGTTCTTCACCAACTACAAATCAATTGTAGGAGTATGCAATAGACCCCCTAATGTAAGTGAGGAGGAGGAGGTGGTTAAGTTCCTGATGCATGAAAAAGGCTGCTAGCTTGGGCAAAGTAATGATAATGGGGGGATTGTGGTTACCCAGATATTGACTGGAGCAACAATACTGCCAGATCAGTTAATGGGTTTATAAACTTTTTGCATAACAATTTTATGGCACATTCTATACTGGATCTAGGGATCTCTAGAATCTGACTGTGTGTCTCTGCCCTAAAAGGAGATTCTTCCTATTTGCTCCATAAACAATTCATAACAAACCTGGATCTCCTCCATGGTGAGCCAACTATGCTTTGGAGTAATCCCTTCTGGTTGAGTCCAGCATCCTTCCTCTGTTTCCACATTATAATAATAATCATATTTGTCCTTCACTTTTATCTTCAACCATAAACTCTCGTCTACATCTGCAATAAGAACATTTACACAACAGCATATTTAATTTAAGGAAAAAAGGAAATGTCACAGCAAATTTAAAATAAATCCATGGTTCTGAATAATAATAATAATAATAATAAAATAACACTCAAAGCCAGTCCTTTCATATTATTTTAGTCAGTTTTAGGATCTCTCTCTTAGCTGGTTGTACATGAAAAATCATACTGTTTAGCAAGGTGACCAAACAAGCAGATCTTTATGTGATTTGGCCATCAACAAATCAAAAAGATCAAATGCTTTTGCCCCTGGGACATAAAGTGGGTTATACTGTGCTTGTTGGGAGACATGCTGGTAAGGCTTTATTTGCACTATTGGATTTTCTAACCTGTCCAATATCAGTCGAGCAGGTTGTCAGAAATTTGTCACAATTTTATTGTTATTGCTACTTTTTATTACTCAAATTTCTGTTCTGACCCTCCCCTATTACTATTCCTTATTCTCATTCAAATCAATGCATGGTTGCCAGGGTCATTTGGACCCTAGCAACCAGATTGCTGACATTGCAAACTGGAGAGCTGCTGAATAAAAAGCTAAATAAGTCAAAAACAACAAATAATAAAACATGAAAACCAACGGCAAATTGTCTCAGGATATCACTCTCTGCATCACACGAAAAGTTAATTTAAAGGCGAACAACCCCTTTAAAGGGCATGTAAAGTCTAAAATGGAATAAGGCTAGAAATGCTGTATTTTGTATATTAAATATAAACATGAACTTACTGCACTACAAGCCTAATCAAACAAATAATTTATGCTTTCAAAGTTGGTTACAGGGGGGCTGTCATCTTGTAATTTTGTTAAACATCTTTGCAAGACTAAGACTGTGCACATGCTCAGTGTGGTCTGGGCTGCTTAGGGATTGTCATAAACAAAGCTGCTTGAGTTCTGCATGGCTGGGAAGTAAGGCTGGGGCTCCCCCTGCTGTTCATAAGTATGATTGTTTCCCTGCTCAGCAGTTAGGGACCATCTGACAATTCCTATCCACAGCAGTAAATGAAGGGAGAATTTCACTGCATACAATCAGGTTTCTTATAAAAACGGTACACATTTTTTAATCTTTTTAATTAAAGAAAGTAAAAATGGGATTTTATTTTTTTGCCTTTACATGCCTTTTAAGGAAGAAAAATGATCTGTAGGGAGTTATTGCTAAGTATAGTACTGCAACTGACACAGCAGGGAATTTTCTAGTCTACCCCCTTCTGGGTTAAAGTGATTATCTCTAGCCTAATTAATTTTGTCTATTCATTAACTTTACCGTCAAATGTCAGCAAAATTCATAACATATTTATTTTTGAATGACCATTCACTTATGCTCTTTTGTGTTTGTTTTATGTTTTACTCTCTTCTTTTGTGGCTTACGGTGGACTTACATCTTACATGGCAATACATAAGTGGAAGAGGACACCCTACTGCTGGCCCACTTACCCCAAAAAAATAGGGAATTAGGAAGGATCTAGGCCCTCATATTCCATTACTTAAAAGGAAAAAGTGCTAAGAAAAAAATATTGCATCGGTCTGTTATAAATTACTTTTTATCTCTAATAATAAAAAAGTAGTTTGTATTTGATCCCAACTAAGATATAATTAATCCTTATGAGAGGCAAACAATACTATTGGGCCTATTTAATGTTTAAAGGATTTTTAATAGACCTAGAGTATGGAGATCCAAATTATGGAAAGATACTTTATCAGGAAAACAATAAGTCATATGCATTCTGGATAACCCATACTTGTATTAACCAACCCTTTGATAGGTGTTAAAGCCAAAGTCACACAAAGTCACACTGAGAAATTGTTTCAATACCCTAGGACATGAAGCAACCGGAGGCAGACAGATATTATGGCTCTGCTACAAGTAAAAGCAATGAAAGCACCGTATGCACCAAATTCCTAAAAGCTCAAAGTATAAAGAGAACAAGAGGCAAACTATATCTTATACAGTGCTACTGGAATAAACAATATTTTTAAAACTACATGTGACATTACCTTCTGTTGTCTTTTGTTTCTTGTCTTCACACAGATCCTTGTGATAGACCTCTGAACATTCAGAAAGTACCCCCTTTAATCCAGTTTTGGGAGACTGCAGAGCCATTAGAGTCTGCTGTGCATCATCCTTCTCCAAGGCCAAGTTAACTTCTGCCACTCCAGATGCCACTATATATTTTATTCAGAAAAGTAATGTATTACATGGATGACGTGTACCCAGTTTGGTAACCCACATCAACCAAACAGATGTTTGCCTTAAAATGAGCTACTACAACTACAAACAGAGCAACGTTTTTGGGCCCTCCAAACCCTTTATCAAGGCTTGATTTATAACATTTGCGGTCCTACTATTTTGTTGGCTCTGCGCTGTGCATATTGACACAGACCACTGGGGGAACCCTGAAGCTACCACCTAGTCCATAGGTGGTGGTAGCTCCAGGGTTCTTACTCAAGGATTATGTATGATAGATTTCAAACCTGTATTTAAAGGTAGGTAGGTGTGTGTAAGTGAACTGGAAGATTACAGTATTTATACTGCTGCATCGCAAGACTGTGGAAGAAGTAAGGATACCTACATTTCTGTGCATCTTCTCTGTCCAGGTTTGCATCATGGATTCCTTTCTGTATTTCATCTAACCACAGTGCAGCTGATTCATCTTCAGATTCCTATAGACACAACGATTGCAAAATGAGCATGTTAGTAGCATAGTTCTGTATAATGGACAGGCCAGTAGTGTATGTATAATAAATTATACTTTTTCATTATTAACATTACTGTCCTAGTAAGGTTCCTATCACATTCACATCGTAGAGCCACTGTTATCAGGAGCCTTTTTTGAGTGTGAGAGGAAACTGGTATCCAGAAGAAACCCATGTAGTCATGGGGAAAATACAAAAAAAAATAACGGTAGGTACCTTATAGAATGGGGTAAATTAATTGATTCAGATATTAATGGAGAAAATCCGAAAATCAAAAAATAAATAAAAGGGCAGGTAATTTATTCCTTGCCATTTATGCTACTTGATCCCTGCACGAGATGCGGTGTGTACACATATTTTAGAATATATTTTGTGACAACACTTATGAGCTTGGTCTGGGCCCATCTTTCTTGGGAAACCAGCAATATCCAGAACTGATGGCTACACAGAAGGGATTGTGTTCAAGAGCTTTGAGCAGACAGAAGTTGGTTGTCTCTGTTATATATTTACAAGTCCTTGACTGAGAATGAAACATAAAACAAGGCTTTGGGTGGGACGCAAGAGTTGCTCGCCGGGGGTTGCTTGATGGGGGGTGCCTAACAAATTGGCACACCCTGGTGATTTTACATCTCCTTGGCCTTTAAACTATAACCTTTTTTACTCATGAGCCACATTCAAATGTAAAAAGAGTTAGAGAGCAATACAAGCATGAAAAAGGTTCCTGGGGTGCCAAATAAGGGCTGTGATTGTCTTTTTGAAAGCCCCTATGTGAAGTGGTAGTCTATGGGAAGCTCTGTTTGGCAATACACCTGGTTTTTATGCAACCAGAACATGCCTCCCAGCCAGGAATTCAAAAATAAGTTCCTGCTTTGAGGCCACTGAGAGCAACATCCAAGGGGTTGGTGAGCAACGTGTTGCTCATGAGCCACTGGTTGGGGTATTAGGGTATCCGTGGGTGTTTGTTGATATGCTGCATATCAGCTCTCAGAACTGGCCATTTCTTGCAATTTGTAACAATTTGCAGCAAAAATCCAGTGTGAGCATACATTTTCAATGACAGAGAAAACTACAGAGAAAGCAAGGAGTGTAGAGGGCTTACTAAAGGTGTAATGAATGAGCAATTTCAAAATATATTGGTTTAGTTATGCCACTGGAAATCATTCATTGTGAAAGATCAGATACGGCCTCACACCGAAAGTGGGGAAAACTGTGTTTAACTGTGCCAAAGATGGCCAATGTTTTTAGCCTTGGTAAAGCTTTAAAGCATAAAGCCATACCCAAAACATTGTCTTTCTTTGAGGAGTGGTGATAGGATCTATTAGAACGTTCATATTGCCTTATTGTCATTGTCACCATTTTCCAAGCCGGCCATAGACATGCAGATTTTATTCTTTGAGTGCTGAACACTCATTTGTGTCAGTATGTCGATATACAACTAACCATTCAAATGAAATAAGTAGTAAAAATAACATATCAGATGATGTTCTAGCCATTAATTGACAGAAAGCAATCATAAAAAAAGTCATGCCTGACAAGTAGTAGCGACAATCGTCTGTTGACAGGCAATACATGCAGAGATCTTACCCGTAACCGATTTTTTTAAACTTGTAGGGGGCCCTGACCACCAATGTTTATTTTAAAACTTTTATGGGGGCCCTGGCACCAATAGTTTTTTTTAACTTATGGGAGGGCCCTGACCACCAATGATTTTGTTTTAACTTGTAGGGGAGTCCTGACCACCAATGTTTTTTTTAAAAACTTTTATGAGGGACCCTGGCCTAGAGTCCTGCGCGGGTCCATTTTTTGGAACCGGTACCCATACCCATACCCGCAACCTGCAATCCGCAACCCAGACCCGCATTCTTACCCGCTTGGACCCGCAAGTACCTTGTCCGCAACCCGGACCCGCTGACTATCAAGAATCAGGAAGTGCCGTCATTGTAAACCGGAAATTACATCATTGGAAGTAGACGTGGTCAGAAAAAAGCAGTGAAAATCGATATTGAGAAGACCCACGATCCACGTCTATAGCCACACCCAGAACTTCTACCCGCACCCGTAGTGTACAGCAAGTATTTTGCGGGTAACCCGCGGGTACCCGACCCACTGCAGGACTCTGCCCTGGCCGCCAATTTTTTTTTTAAATTATAAGGGGGCCCTGACCACCATAGGCTTTTTATAACCTATGAGTGAGGGAATTTACTCTTTTTAGCGCTGGTGTCTGTGTGGACATTTTACTGTGGGGTGGGCGGGATCTGGGGTGAGGCTTGGAGGCGGGGACAGCGGCCCTGCCTTTGTGCCTCAATCAGTGTACAAGAATTCCAGAATTGTATAGCTGATTGTGACCTCAACGGCATAATGCCCAGCCCCTTGCTTAATGGGCCACACTCCTTCTGGCTTCTTGCAATGCTACCGCTTAACATTCACAGAGCTATGGGAGGTATACAGAAGCTTTTGTCCCACCAGTAAGGGATTCAATAGCTAATCAGACAAGGACAGTAACTTCATAGCAGCTTTGGGGCTGAAAAAAATAAATATACATTCAGTTTTACATATTTTCCATTGACAAATAAAGGGGTGGTTCACCTTTATGGTAACTTTTACTATGTTATAGAACGGCCAATTCTAACCTACTTTTCAATTGGTTTTCATTATTTCTTTTTTATAGAATTATAGTTATTTGCCTTTTTCTACTGAGCCTTTGCAGCTTTCAAATGGGCATCGCTGACTCCCTTCTAAAAAACCAATGCTCTGTAAGGCTACACATGTATTGTTATTGTTACTTTTTATTACTGATCCTTCTATTCAGGCCTCTCCTATTCATATTCCAGTCTCTTATTCAAATCAATGCATGGTTGCTAGGGGAATTTGGACCCTAGTCACCAGATTGGTTAAGATGCAAATTAAAGAGCTGCTGAATAAAAAGCCAAATAACTCAAAAACCTTCAATAATAAAAAATGAAAACAACTTTTACAATCTCCAAATGATGTGCAAATTACTGTATGATTTGTAGCAAAATGGTAAAAATATCCTCATATTCTGCAAGCCAGAGCCTGTGAATTAACTGTATGCTGCATGTGCAGAGCAGAGGAGTGAGGACATTGAACAAGTTTTCACAGATTAGAAGGGTGTGTCCATAAATATTCTTAATTTGCAATTTTTGCCATATTTAAAAAGCTCTTATGGACATTTGCAGCGCGAAAAAAAATGGCATACTGTTTATACACTATTATCCAGCTTTATAAATATAACCACGCACAGGCCAAATTTATTCACTGTGCGAATCATTCTGCACTGTGCGAAGTTTATAATTGAGCCAGAGGGTCTTTTCTTTTTTTTTTTGCAAAATTAAAGTTTAAAGTTTAATGTTCGTGTCTCTGACAATTTAGTCTGGCGGCTCAGTTATCCAGGTTCTGAACTGTTACAATTTGCTCCATTAGTTGATATATTACTCAGCAGCATCTGGGTATATCAGCAACTATTGTATCAATTAGCAGCCGCCTTTAAAGGAGAACTAAACTCCGCCTAAAGAGAAAGCCCCAATCCACTATCCCCCATTCGACCCCAATCACTGTACAATCCACTATTTAAAAAAGTTTCCCTGAATGCCCCACCGACCTCTCCATACAGAATAGTGCAGTGGAGCTCACGGGCACCATCTTCGGATACCCTTGACCAATGACCCTGAGCTTTTTTTGCGTATGCGTAATTGTAGCCAGTTTGGTATTCGCTCCTGCACGCAGTGTCAGACTGGGACACCAGGGGCCCACCAAAAACCCTTAGACCAGGGGCCCACTCTAAGGGTAAGGGCACACCTCTTGGGACAAGAGGGACAGTGAACATGTAGGAAGAAGAAAAAGTCACCAGGAATTTTCCCCTTTAGGGTGGTGGCACACATGGAGGTTTTGACTCACAAGGAAACTTCGAACGACTTCGAAAAACCGAAGCGATACATATGCCATTGTGCCAGTGATTCACATTCTTGCATGTGGGAAGGCATTTTGGAGAGATTAGTCACCTGCAGTAGCGAAGATTTATTGCTGGCAACTAAATCTCCCCGGGTGCTACCACCCTTAGGGTCAGGGCACACGCTCAGATTTTTGTTCAGCGACAAATCTCCTCTTCTTCGGGGGGACTAATCTCCCCGAACTGCTTCATGCCGGCTAGAATGTAAGTCGATGGCAGGGTGGCACTGGGATCGCTTCGTTTTCCAAAGTTGCTCAAAGTTGAAACTTCGGCGACTTCGAAAAATGAAGCACTCGGAGTGCCATCCCGCCAGCGATTTATATTCTAGCCGTCGGGAGGCAGTTCGGGGAGATTAGTTACCTGAAGAAGAGGAGATTTGTCGCTGGGCGACTAATCTCCCTGAATCTGAGCGTGTGCCCTGACCCTTAACTACGGTAGTTCAATAATTGCCTATAATCTCTTGCACCATCTTTTGATATACAGTAAAAGATGAACGCTACATTGGAAAAAGCCTAGAGACAACTTCACACCAGTTGATGCTAATTCCTCTGGATTAATGGAAGCTTGCTGAAAATCAAACAAGGCATTGCACTATACCGGAGGGTTTTTCTCATCCTGTGCCCTGTTCAGTTGTTTCGAGTTTTAAACTCAGATTTGGCAAGTATTCCGCTGAATTTGAATCCTTCAAAATGTCCTAGATTTAAGTTAAATCCTGGATTTAGAGCATCAACCCTACCCACAAAATTCATTTTAGGCACAGTTTTATTTGTTGATGGTACAATGACTTACATGACATGACTTACAATGACTTTTGATTTTGTTGTACTGTATTATTAATTGAGCTCTAGGTTTCCGGTTGTAATCATTAAGAAATATAAAATGCTTTGTATAAAAAAAAGTATAATTGACACAGTTTTAGGTTGTAACCCCCCAGGGTGTTTCATTTACCAATGGTCTGCTACAACCACTTAGGGTCAGGCCACACTGGGCGTTTTGGGGAGATCTGGTCGCCTGGAGACTAATCGCCTCGTTTTTGCGGCGTCCAATCTCCCCAAACGCCTTCATTAAAATTCACACTACAGTTTCATCCTAAAGAGAAACATTTTCTAGACATGACAGCAATTAAACAAGATGGAGTACTTTACACAGATCTATATAGAAAACCCACTGACAAAAACAATTTGTTGTTACAGAGCAGTTTTCATCCTCCTAATACTAAGAAGGGGCTACCCCTATAGTCAGTTACTGAGGGTTAGAAGGATTGTGTCTCAAGATGATGTGTGTGAAACCAGATTGGATGAAATGTCAGTAAACTTTATGCAACGTGGGTATGACCGGGTGGTGGTTAATTCACAGAAAAAGAAATTAAAGGAAGTGCAAAGGGTGGATTTATTGAAAGGAAAAGAACAAACGAAGCTTGATGACCGGGTACCATTTGTGAGCAATTTTAGTGCTAATTCAAATTCCATAAGGTCAATTGTATACAAATATTGGGAGATCTTAGAAAAGGATCGTGAAGTGGGCATGTTGTTTATATTGTCATATAAAAGATCTCGTAACTTGGGGGATATGCTAGTCAAAGCTGATTTATTGCAGCCTAAAAACAAACAACCTACATTTTTTGGGAACCCAAGGACAGGTACTTACCCATGTTTATCGTGCGGTTGCTGTAGAAGCATTATTAAAGGGGAGACTTTAAACCATCCCTCCAAGGGTTTTAGCATTAAGCTGAGAGATTTTGCAACCTGCACTACAAAAGGAGTAATATATATGTTAAAATGTCCCTAATATATATGTCCGGAAAACCATGAGGGAAATCCGAGTAAGAACAGGTGAGCATATGAGGACAATAAAAAATTGTGATTTAGAGAAGCAGAAGGATGTTACACCAGTAAGCAAACATTTTAAGGAATACGGCCATAGCAGTAAGCAATTAAGGTGGATGGTACTGCAGGTAGATTATCCCTCTAGAGGTGGAGATTATAATAGACGTCTGTTACAAAAATAAACAATGTGGATAGATACATTAAATACAGTGTCCCCTATGGGATTGAATGAAGTTCAGAACTATTCAAGTTTCTTTTAGAGATGTGATACATTTTTCAATTGTAACATGGAAGTGACTTGTTATATGTATACATATTTTTTGGTAATATATTGGTTTGTATTTTTTGTATGTTCACAGTTAACACTATGATACAGATGAGAGCACTTACGGACACCGTCAGAACGTTATTTAATATAGTGAATAAAGTACCCCCTTTTGTAAAATATAAGGATATTATTAGTTACCGAGGAGTTTCATGACCATATAAAAACACGAGGCCGAAGGCCGAGTGTTTTTATACAGGTCATGGAACTCCGAGGTAACTTCTAATATCCTCATATTTTACAACTGGGGGTACTTTATTTATTATAATACACAAATTTTAGTGAGTCATGTGACAGAAATGACATCACTACTCACCGTTTATAACTGATGACATCACTACTCACCGTTTATAAGGATATAATTTACAGGATATTCATGGCTTTTGTGTATTATATGATATTACATGACTGTCACAGACAGGTATGCACAATTTGTATTAAGGGATGCACATGGTAATCACATGGTGGAACCTAATTCATGTTTTACCGATTTATACCTGTTCATTATTGTAAGAGCACTTGAGAAAGGGGGTTGATCCCCTGAAACATTGTGCAGAGATTAGAATAAACCACAACGTTTAAGCACATTTTGCTGTGTGAGTGCCATCTGATTACCTTTGGAGTATTGTTATGTAACCCATCATACACCCAGGGGATCACTTTGGGATAAGTAAGAGTTAAGGATTGTGTGTGAAAACGGATTCCTTCCTGTGGGCCTGTCTAGTCCTGTGTTCTTATGAGTCACGCCTTCAGCTCTGCAACATCTCACACAGCTCCCAGTCCAGGCACAACACTCAGCTCCAGAGGGGCACCAGGATAGGGAGAAGAACCACTCATAACAGCCGTACACTTGCCACTGCTTGGGGACCTTGGAAACCGAATGGAAAAAGGCTGAAGATGAGTCCATTCCTTGTCCTGCTCCTTGTGTCTGGGGCTGCTCTAGGGCTCAAAGGTGAGTTGAAATAAATTCGGTCTCTATTATACACTATAACTGCAAAGACGCAGCAGCAGAAGCCAGATATGGAAGGGCTGGAGACATAAGGTGGCCATTGAAACACAAATAATATCGTATGAAACAAATTTTGTACAATATTTGGTGCGTGTATAGTTGGAGACGAGCTGAACGATATAGGCAGAAGACTTGGATATTGGTCGGTTCGTCTATCGGGCTGGCTGGAAAATTTTGATCAGATAAAGGCACCCGAGCATCGGCTATTGTTAGTGCTGAATCGTCAGATACAGGTAGAATTCTATTGTTTCTGCCTTAATATCTGATAATTCAGCTCTACATGTGTGTTGAAACGAAAGATCTTTATTGAAAATATCTTTTCCATGAAAGATCATAATTGGTACATCTATGGCCGCCTTTAGTATGTACCGAGCATTTTTTAAATTGTTTAATGTTGTTCATCACTTCCCTTTTCTCTTTAATTACTAAACAGAACCTTGTACTTGATCCTAACTAAGCTGCACAAATCCATGTTGGCGGCAAAGCAATCCTATTTGGTTTATTTAATGTTTAAATGCTTTTCAGTATTTATTTGGTGATATGGAAGACCCAAGGTCCCAAAGCAGGACAATATATAAGACACGAGAAAATCCTTATTAAGTCTGACAATGAGCAACAGCATAGGTGCTACTAATTGCAGAAAGGAGGCAGGGTATAATTTAGGGTACAGAGGGTATTTGTCGTGAGCCGCAAGCTGTAAGATGTTTATATTGTATACCAGTGATGTCCAACCTATTTTCCTCCAATTATTGATGTATATATCTGCTGTATCCCACAGACAGACAGATAAGACACACAACTGATGTGTATGGAGGGGGTGGGTGTTCCAGTTCAACAGCCGCTGGAGGGTTCTGGGTTATATAATGCTCCACCCTCAAGTTAAACCTCCGTAATGACAAAAGTGGGCAATTTGACATGAGAACATCTGCAGAAAATATTCTTTCAGAATTAAATAAGTTACACTATCCATTACAGTTCCCTAGGATGATTAGGGTGAATATATATTTCCAGACACAGCTGCAGAGAGAGGAAGGGGACCTGGGAGAGAGCAGGCAAGTCTGTGTTACACAAGGCTAAACAAAGGAAAAGAACAGAATGGTTTCTAAAACAATACAATGCACTTAAAAAATGGGCTCTGGCACAGACAGAATGTGAGGAAACAACAACTGAAGGACAGGAAGGCTGGGGACACTAAATTCAAACAATACATATTTCAGTTATATAAAGGGAAGCACTCACTATTATTCTTATATCCTTGTATTATTCTGGATACAATTTAGTAACCCATATATTAGTCAATTCACAGTTATTTGTAAAGTTTTGGAGTAAAGATAATGAAAGAAAACACCTCACTGTTATACAGTGAAACGTCAACATCCCCTGATTTGAAGTTTCCCTTATTTTCCATTTATTTTGTGGTCCCACCGACGTATATATTCTGCATAATACATTTACCTCATCTTACAATTTACTGGATGTTACACCTTCTGAAAAAACATGAAATGGGGGTTCTACTGTATGTTTCTATAAAAGCCGGGAAATGAAATCTGCTGATGAGAAAAAGGCACAGTACAGTTTTGGAGATCATAAATTGTGATCAACCAGTGAATTGGGGGGGTTTGATATAAAATATAATAGAAATTGCAGCTGAACATGATGATTTAAAGACAATCTAATCCATAGGTAATCCAGCTGTAAAACATTCTCTCTTTTCCAGATGAAGATATGCTGGAGAACAATGTATCTGCTGTACCCAAGACATTTCGAGGAATGAAAGAGGGTGGGGACTACGAACAGCTTTCACATAGTGTTATACACGGCCTGCCAGACACCACTACTAACAACAATCCTCTTCTAAGAATCTCCAGCCATAATGCCTTTAAAGTCACCAACAAACACACCATCAAAGTCAGCAACTCAACCTTGGTGTACCTGAGCGGCAAAGTAAGCGGGGCAATGATCCCGGCCATTTATATTATTGTTGTGCTGATTGGAGTGCCGTGCAATGTCATTGTGTTGTGGATGTTGTTCCATCAGGTGACATCTGTGTGCACAACTGTGCTCTATGCCAGCTTAGCCACCTCCGACTTGCTCTATTGCCTCATGCTGCCCTTCAAGATAGCTTATCATTTAAATGGCAACAACTGGATTTTTGGAGAAACCATGTGCCGGACTATGACCATCTTCTTGTACTTTAACATGTACTGCTCCATCTTGCTTCTGATGTGCTTTAGCATTAATCGCTACGTTGCCATTGTCCATCCGTTTATATACAGGAGCCTGCCTAAAGGGACCTATACGGTGCTTTTGTGCCTACTTGTGTGTGCCATTGTGCTGGTCTACATGATCCCATTTGTCATATCCAGGCAAACATATCACTTGAAAGAGTTGAATATCATAACCTGCCATGATGTGTACGACATTTCCGGAGACGCGTTTCAGTTCTATTACTTCATATCAATGGTGGTCTTCGGATTTCTGACACCGTTTTCGGTCGTGGCTTTCTGTTACTTCTCCATCATCAGAGCTCTCACCGCTAATGAGCAGAAAAGGTTCTGGTATGTGAAAATAACCATCCTGTTCTTCATCATATTTGCCCTTTGCTTCACTCCAAGCAATTTAGTCCTGCTCATCCACCAAGTGCGCTATCACCACAGCCACAATGATGACTTGTATGGCATTTACCTAATGGCTCTGTGCTTAACCAGTTTAAACAGCTGTCTGGATCCACTTCTCTACTTTCTCATATACAAAAAGGTGAATGCCTCAAAAAACTATAACACTATAATGAAAATCAAAAATGAGACTCAAGCAAAGCTTTTACCTTCCTAACTGCTGGACTCCTCATTGCATAGACCAGCTAACCTGGTCCCTAGATCTCCCACTCCACCTGCTGGTCAGAGTTGCATTCTTGTGCAAAAACGAAGTGGTAGGAGCAAACCAAAAAAAAGCAAATTTAACCTAAAAGTATTATTGTTCATAGAAATATTTAAAGGAAAAATGAAATTAACTTTAAGAGGTGTTTTGTGTATGTATGTATATATATATATATATATATATATATATATATATATATATATATATATATATATATATATATATATATATATATATATATATATATATATATATATGAACATATGGACAGCACCACCTTCCATTAAGTTGCAAAGCAGCTGCCCCTGTGAACGGAGAAGCAGTGCATATGTAGAGAAAAAAATACCAGCACCAGGGGTCTTTTTGCATCAAAAAAGCAGTATATTGTGACGTTTCGGTCCCTCTTGAAAAAGGTCCCAAGAGGGACTGAAATGTCGGTTTTACATGCAACACAATATAATGCTTTTTTGATGCAAAAAGACCCCTGTTGCTGGTCTTTTCTTTCACTTTCTCTCTGTATATATTTTTATTTTTGTGTTATGTACTCAGGTTGCATAGAAGAGAGACTAAAATTTGCCAAAATGTTGCTATATGTGTCATTTTGGAGATGTATGGAGTTTCTATTAAGTAACCCCCCCATTCATGATTGATTTAGAACCCACAGATTGCTAGTCCGGGCCTGGTTCAACGAGAGGCCTGTACTTAAAAGGAAAAGTTACACCAAACTATTAAAGTCTTTTAGGGGCAGATTTATCAAGGGTCGAAATTCAAAGTTAAAAATACTTCGAAATTCGACCATCGAATTGGAATACTTCGACTTCGAATATCGAATATCAGCCATGCACTGAGATGGAAATATAAATAGGAGAGGCCTGAATAGAAAGATAAGTAATAAAAAGTAGCAATTACAATACATTTGTAGCCTTACAGAGTATTTGTTTTTTTTAGATGGGTCAGTGACCCCCATTTGAAAGCTGGAAAGAGTTAGAAAGTAGGTACTGTAAATAATTCAAAAACTATATAAAAAAATTCACTAAATTCGAGTGAAGGGTTCGAATTAAAAAAAATTCTAATTTCGAAGTTTTTTTGGGCTACTTCGAGTACGAAAATCGAACGATTCGAACTAAAAATCGTTCGACTATTCGACCATTCGATAGTCGAAGTACTGTCTCTTTAAGAAAAACTTCGACCCCCTACTTCGGCAGCTAAAAGCTACCGAAGTCAATGTTAGCCTATGGGGAAGGTCCCCATAGGCTTGCCTGAGATTTTTTGATCGAAGGATATTCCTTCGATCGTTGGATTAAAATCCTTCGAATCGTTCGATTCGAAGGATTTAATCGTTCGATCGAATGAAAAATCCTTCGATCGATCGATCGCAGGATTTGCGCAAAATCGTTCGACTTCGATATTCCAAGTCGAACGATTTTAGTTCCTAGTCGAATATCGAGGGTTAATTAACCCTTGATATTCGACCCTTCGTGAATCGGCCCCTAAGTGTTGAGCCAGCTAGCACATGGGAGAATGTTGAGGGCCTACAAAGTATGCTGGGTGTTACTGTTTATTAATGGCTGTGTGGCAGTTAGCTCTCTCTCTCTCTCTCTCTATACAAAAATGCATATGATCCGCACACCAAGCAAGGAAAACCTGGGTGCTAATCCAAGTAAAAATTTATAAAAAATGCAAAGCGCCACCGCTTTGCATTTTTTTATATATATATATATATATATATATATATATATATATATATATATATATATATATATATTACACACTGGGGCTACGGTCTAACAGGCCCTGGATGTAACTATGTCACAGCAATTAACATGCACATAATGTTTGAAGCGATGTGGTGGGGATTTACACTCCATAGGGGGTTGAATGATTATGCACACCTACCTATGACGTCATATAGTAGCTTTTGGCGCCAAGTGGGGCTTTTTAAATGGAGTGTTTGTTTGTGTGATTTTCACTTCCTGATGACGGCTTAAGTGAATAGACGAAACGTTGAAATAAACATAATTTTTTTGCACCTTCAAAAAGTCCTGTGAGTGCGTTTTTTTTGCTCTATTATTGATTTATTATAACCAGCACCTAGGCAGTTGCGCTTGTTTTGTGTGCACCAGAATTTGGACTATATATATATATATATATTTTTTTTTTTTTTGTTTGCTGGAAATAATATATATGGGCATTCTTTGTATACCCGCTGGGGATTGTACTCCTAAACGGCATCTGGCTTAATTCTTCTATTTAACCACCTTAGGTTTTTACCTTTTATCCACTGTGCAGCTAGAAAGCACACACATTACTTGGAGGCACCCAAACTCTACAACGTTTACAAAACTTGTTACCCCAAAAATGTCCAACTGCATTTAGCGGCTGCTTGAAGTTGAAGTTCAGCAACTGAGGTATCAACTGTTCCACATTCAAACATCGTGTACTGTCTCTTTAAAAATCTTTGACCATTCACCATCTAAAACCTGCTGAGTTGCTGTTTTAGCCTATGGGGGACCTCCTAGAACCTATGTGGAGTCAATTGGTGGACTTTGAAAAATCGAATCGACTTTGAATCGAATTTGATCGAATGCGATATTCCTTCGATTCAAATTCGGCCGAATACGGACCTATTCGATCAAAAACGGCCCTATTCATCTGAAAAAAACCTTTTATTTAATTTCGGTTGGTCTTTTTGAATTCGAATTTCGATGTTTTTTTTAATTCTAAATTCGACCCTTGATAAATATGCCCCTATGTGTAGTTTTGAAGTGACAACACCAGAATATCTTTTTTTTACAGTCTATTCATGGAATCTGTATATTATATTAATGTATATGGTTTGTGTAGCAGCATTTGTAACCCTTTATATCTGAATTCCTGAATTAAAAAAAATATTTTTTTTTATAACATGCAACTGACTGTTTTTTTAAAATATATTTAGCATATACAGTATAAATGCATTCTAAGGATCCACCAAATCGCTTTTTGGGGATTCTTCTGAATTCTTCATGAAAGATTCGGGCAAATCCTGAACAATATTCAAAACCTAATTTGCATATGAAAATGAGGGTAAGCAAGATCTAAACTGAACCGCTCACTGCACGTTGAGTCGTGATTTTTGGTTATGGTTCAGCCAGGCACTTGGGCGCAAATTCACTAAGCGCCGAAGCGCCGAACGCTAGCGTTAATTCGCTAGCGTTAATTCGCTAGTGTTAATTCGCTAGCGTTAATTCGCTAGCGTTTGGCATTTTTCGTTACTGCGCAAATTCACTAACGAACGCTGGCATAGTTTCGCTAGTGTTACTTCGCACCCTTACGCCAGGCGAATTTTTGCTAGCGACGTAACTACGCAAATTCACTAACTTGCGCAGTGTACTGAACGCTACCTTTTACGCTAGACTTCCTTCGCCACCTCAGACCTGGCGAAGCGCAATAGAGTAGATAGGGATTGTTTCAAAAAAAGTCAAAATTTTTTCTAAGTCCCAAAAAACGCTGGCGTGTTTTCTACATGATGGGTGATAGGCTGAAAAAGATCGAAAATATTTTTAGGGCTCCCCTCCTTCCCCCCTACATTTCCTGACTCATGGCAACTTACCTATACAGTGGGCACATGTGTAGGGCAAAATAACATTTATATTTGCTGATTTGAAGGTTTTCTAGGCATTTGTAGTGCTAATACTTGTTCCTCCATTGAAATTTGAATTTCGCGCCGTATGCAAATTAGCCTTCGCTAGCGTAACTTCGCTTTACATAGCGAATCAACGCTAGCGCAACTTCGCAACCTTACGCTACCCCTGAGCGCAACTTCGGATTTTAGTGAATTTGCGGAGCGCTGGCGAAACTACGCCTGGCGAAGTTGCGCCTGACGCAACTTCGCATCTTAGTAAATTTGCCCCTTGGATTCCGAAAAATCATGCTGAAAAAGGCCAAATCCTGTATTCACGGCATATCTAATGTGTGCGTGTGTGTGTATATAGATATATGTCTTTCCACGAATTAAACCGCAGTCACAGATCTTGTAAATAATAAAGAGGTGATTTATTTTCAACGTTTCAGCCCCTCCACTCGGGCCGTCTTCAGGAACCACTGCCTGAGTGGAGGGGCTTAAAAGTTGAAAATAAATCACCTCTTTATTAAATTACAAGATCTGTGAGTGCGGTTTAATTAGTGGAAAGAAATATATGATGTGGTTTAACCAGCACCCAGGCAGCTGAGCTGATGTTTTCGCACACAAGCATCCTTCAATAGCAGCACATAGCACTAAACGTGTCTAGCCAACAACCAGACTCAACTATACTTAACATTGATAGTTATTTAATTGGGCGCAGGAGGAAGAAATCCTTAAGCTGGCCATAGACGCAAAGATCAGATCCGTATGTGGAGATTCCTGACATTTTTCGTCCGGCGGAGATCGGTCATTTGGTCGATCTGACAGGTTAAAAGATTTCTGTCGGCTGACGATAATATCTCTGCATGTATTGCCGATCGTACGATTTTCAGAGGGAGACTGTCACTAGATATTGTCGGTCATAACTTTCGTACGATTGCTGTCAGAGGGAGAACATCAGCCGATCTGTTCTTTTGTACTTTATTTGATCTGAATGGTTAGTGGCAGGTTGGGAGATGGGAAAGTCCGATCGTACGATGATTCGTAAGATCGGATCTTTGCGTCTGTTTTACAGGTATAAATAAATCCAGCAGATGGCAGCAGAGGAAGGCTAAGCAGCGAAACACAAACAATACGTCAGTCTGCCCTGAGGCTTAAAGAGCCCAAAGTGAAACACTTTGTAAACGTTTCTTGATTTACTGTATATCCATCTGTTCAGTCAGTGCAAGTAAAGAATTTATTTGCAGCAACAGTTTTATTTTTATCCTATAAATGTCAAGTGAGCCATGAGGGCCAATTTAATCCTGTTTAGCACTCGGCAGGCAGTATAAAAGAATAAACAATTGTGCTCTCAACAGCTGTTCTTTTCTCTATACAAAGTGGGCCCTACAGCCCTGCCTGAATTCTGCCATTGCTTCAAGGGACACTATTTGTGGCTGTATTTTCGGATCGCTGCAACTTGCCCTGGATTCTCTTGCCAGCCACTTGAAATCTGATTAAATAAATGGCAAAGGTTGTATTTTTTTTCTACAGCCATTGTAATATGCAGCATGCAAACTGATCACATTTCATAACCTGTCCCTGTTGCAAGTAAATAGCTTTCAGGAAAGCCAGGGTATAGTTGTGTATTTCCTTAACCCGTCTCTTCCATTTGTCTCTTTTAGGGTAGGACTACACGGCCGTTTTCGGCGCGATCCGACATTGATCTGACGCGACTGTCTGATGCAGAGGCAGCGTCTGCATCCGACACTCGTGTTTTGTCGGATCAATGCTGTAACTTCATCCGACAATGCATTCACTTACCTTATTTCCGCTGCATGCTGTTTGTCGCAGCGTGTCGGATTGCGCCGAAAAATGTCCGTGTAGTCCTACCTTTACAGATAGTACTGGGAAAAAAATATTTTCTTACTTGCGAGAATAAGCAAGAATGTGCATGTTTATTATAAACAAGGGAGCCACTTTCCATTATGCTCATTATAATTAAGCTAAATGGATCATACAGGGCTGCAGCTGCTTGTTAGCGCTCACCATGATAATCATTAACATGACTCAAATATTCTCACCCTGTTGTGCTGTATGCAACAGTGTTATCTTTATAGCAACATCATCTTGATGTCTTTTCATTTGTTTATTCATACAAATTGATACTTGGAATCCTTTAAAACCCAAGCGATATGAGGAACATCCACTACATGTTTCTTACATTTTATTACAGAAAAATGATAGACACTAGACTACTGCAACCTTCTACTACCTGGCCTCCCAGACTAGCACTAGGAATTATAAAAGCACTGTGTAAATAAAAATATGTATATACAAGGGCACAGCAGCATGTCACAGCACTAAGACTGCCCCATGGAGAGGCCCACGAATTGAATTCTAACCACTTGCTTCCAGCATCTAGTATAACAAATAATTTATGGCCAATCATTTTTATACGTTGGCGTAAGACTGGGAGTACCTCCTACTGAGTGAATTCTTATCACCAGGTAGGGAAGAAGCTGAAAGAATCATATATAAGTGTACATAGCATAACTGATCGATTCCATCTTCATATAGTCACTGAACTGGGCCTCAAATGTATAGAAGTCCAAATTTCTGCGTTCATTATTTGATTTACAGAACTTCAAAATAATTATGTATATTCACAGATTTAGCCAACATGCCTAGAACTGCCATCTCTCAACACCTCAGGCAACATATATAGTAGCTGGCTATGTACATGGGGTTACACGCTTTTAATGAATAAAGTACACTACCTTAGAAGAAATCTGGTTATTGCTTCATAGTTTAACCTTTAGTATTCATTTTTTGTAAAATGATATCTTAAATAGCTTGCAGCACCCATATGTTAGTAAGTAACCATAAGTAGTAAACAGTTCAAAGTTTACACCAGATCTAGTAATAGGGACCAATGAGCAGGTACTACAGGTATGGGACCTGTTATCCAGAATGCTCGGGACCTGGGGTTTTCCGGATAACGGGTCTTTCCGTAATTTGGGTCTTCATGCCTTAAGGCTACTAGAAATTCATTTAATCATTAAATAAACCCAAATAGACTGGTTTTGCTTCCAATAAGGATTAATTATATCTTAGTTGGGATCAAGTACAAGCTACTGTTTTATTATTACAGAGAAAAAGGAAATCATTTTTAAAAATTTGGATTATTTGGATAAAACGGAGTCTATGGGAGGCAGCCATTCTGTAATTCGGAGCTTTCTGGATATTGGGTTTCCGGATAAGGGATCCTATACCTGTATATACAATGGACGTAATGCAAAATGTGGGTCTGCTGTGTTTGGAAAGCGAGCACACACAGATAAAGTGATTTGTTTCAAATTTGTCACTGCCCTAAGGGCCATGGCCCGACATAATGGTTTAAGTGTCGTAGGAAGTAACAAGGAGGTGGCAATGTCCATCATTTTGACACAATTTTTTCAGCAAGGAGAGTTGTCCAACACCTACCTCTGTGTCGCTGCTCTGAGAACAGGGGCACATTAAGTGGATCATTTGCTTTCCACAGCCTGTGTTTTGTTTGCAGGAAGAGGAAAGCCGATCCACTGTGATCCACATTTGGGTTTAGCCCCATAGATAGGCACAGTGTGGACCTGTGCAACACTACACTGATCGGAATTCGGTGGGGAAACGTGAACGTTTGCATTTTCGAGCCTAAATACAGTCAGTGTAGCTTAGTGTCGGACTGGGATGCCAGGGGCCTACCAGAAAACCTTAGACTGTGGGCCCACCTTAGACCATGGACTCACTTTCCAAACAATTATTCCTACTCTCCTCACTCAACCTCTTTATTAGCATAGTCTTTTATATCTACTTCTATTCTTCCATTATTAAGCATTTGTTTCCCATAAAGAAATATGGAATGACTATAAAATCTGCTAAATGGTTAGAAGCAAGAGGGCCCACCGGGAGTTTTCCTGGTATCCCTGTGGGCCAGTCCGACACTGGTGTAGCCTCACACAGGCAGATGTTGGTCTGTCAATGGAACAAAGAAAGAAAGAAATGACAGCAGGCTCACTTTCCTCCACCTGCTTACAAAACACGGGCAGAGCAAAGCAGATGATCCGCTCAGTTCACCCCTGCCCTAAGGACATGGACACACATGCGTTTTATGCCGCAGTCCGCGCCACATTTTTAAAAAAAAAAAAAAAAAAAAAGCTGACCACTGTGTAAATACTCTAAGTGGTTTCAAGCTTAGGCAATGGCACATTAGCCTAGTATATTTACGCAGTGGTCGGCTTTTTTTAAAAAATCGCATTGTTACCGCAGCTTAAAAGGCATGTGTGTCCATGCCCTAAGACTGATCAACTTACCTATAATTATATTTTATTTACAAAAAAGCTAATAGCATTTTTAGATAAAGTTAAATTTGTCACCTTTAATGGAGGACACTCTTACCTTTGACTTCTGGGCCATGGCCTGCTGGAGGAGATCTTGGTAATGGCAGGCATTTTCCTGAGAGACTTCCAGAAGTTTTGCTGGTGGAGACAGAAGTGCTGCTAAAGTGCTTTCAGGATCTCCTTGGGCAATTGCATCGTTAATGACACCGATTGCAATAATTCCTGAAAGGCACAACAAACATATTATATTATATGACATAACAACATCAAATATCTCACAGTAAAATCATCTTGGAACACTTGACAATGTATGGAATAATGATATCTGTAAAGGCTACAGGAGGGGCATGGGAGGCTTGTGACTCTGAAGTGAAGGGGAGATCATTCTTTATACTTCCAGAGAAGTAGTTATGAAAAAAACAATATGCAATAGAAATCTGAGTTTGAAGTTAGTTGGTCTGTGGCCTGAAGCTTACATAAAGATACTTATAGATCATGTATTTTGTATAACAAGAATAGTCAGCCAGCAGCCCCCTAGATGTAGGCAAACTACACTTTTCAGGAGACGATTTGAGTATCTGTAACTTCACCTTTTGGTACCTGACCAGACAGAACAGCAAGAAATGCTCCTGTTACAAATTAATGATAGCAGCACTGTGAAAGGAAGAAAAAAACAATGCAAACATACTGAGTGTGCCAGTGTTTTAACAGAAATAAACCAGTGTGAGATAAAACAAGTTTTCCAAGGAAAAATGAAAAACATAAGAAGAAGAATGGCAAGACAAACATAACAAAGTATTGACAATTTACTATGTGTGAAATCCCAGTACTGCGCCAAACAGCATGTTGAGGTGCCAAAAGTTAGGCATTTACCCGACACTAGGGATGCACCGAATTTTGGATTCGGCTGAACCCCCGAATCCTTTGTGAAAGATTCGGCCGAATACTGAACCGAATCCGAACCCTAATTTGCATATGCAAATTAGGGGTGGGAAGGGGATTTTTTTTTGCTTCCTTATTTTGGGACAAAAAGTCACACAATTTCCCGCCCACCCCTAATTTGCAAATGCAAATTAGGATTTGGATTCGGATTGGCCGAGCAGAAGGATTCGGCCAAATCCGAATCCTGCTGAAAAAGGCTGAATCCTGGCCGAATCCCTAAACCGAATCCTGGATTCGGTGCATCCATACCCGACATCCCCCCCCCGGGCCAGTGCTCTTATCAGCAGAAAATGGCACCAACCCGGTGTTCTACCAGTGAGCACCACAGAGCAATCATCTTCTTCGCTTTTTCATTCTTTCAAATTTCCCAGGGCAGACGCAAGTGCAGTGGAATGAAATAGCTTGCTTTTTCGTTAAAGTTCGTCTTTTTGCTCTACTGCACATGCGCAGCCGCAAGAAGAAGCAGGAAGGAGATCGCTCCGTGTTGCTCGCTGGAAGAAACCCAGGCCGGTGCAGGTTTCTGCTGATGGGAGCACCAGCCCAGAGTGTCAGGTAAGTATATACAATTGCTTGGGGGTGCCTAACTTTTGGCACCCAAGCAAAAAAAGATTTTCCTTCTCATTGGCTGTCTATACAGGATGTCTATGTGGGAACGTTTTTTTTCTCTTCTGGCAGAGAAAACACAGTGTCATCCTTGGGCTACATACACTGGTACAAAATAGCACTCGCAAGGCTCCATCTAACAGTGGTCCCCAACCAGTAGCTCGCGAGCATCATGATGCTCACCAAACCCTTGGATGTTGCTCTTAGTAGCCTCAAAGCAAATGCTTATTTTTGAATTCCAGGTTTGGAGGCAAGATTTAGATGCATAAAAACCAGATGTTCTGCCAAACAGAGCCTCCTGTAGTCTACCAGTCCATATAGGGGCTACCAAACAGCCAATCACAGCCCTTATTTGACATCCCCATGGACATTTTCATGCTTGTGTTGCTCGCCAACTCTTTTTTACATTTAAATGTGGCTCATGGGTAAAAAAGGTTGGGGACCCCTAATCTAGAATATGCAGTGCAGTTTTAGTCTTCAGTACTTAAAAGGGATAATAAAAGGATGGTTCACCTTTAAGTTAACTTTTAGTATGATGTGGAGAGTGATATTATGAGCAATTTGCCACTGGACTTCATTTTTTATTGAGGTTTTTAAAGGAGCAGTTGAGTGTAAAAATAAAAAGCAAGGGAGCTGCAAAGCAGGAAGTAGTGTTCTGGCTATTATGTTAGACATCGAGTCACTCCAGCCTTTATACATTACATTTTTGGCTAACTAACTATATTTTTTATTTTGCACAGTCTATCTATTTAGGGCTTGGACTCACATGCATTTTTAAGGCGGTGTAACTACATGGTTTTTAAAAAGACCAACCGCCGCGTAAATACGCTAAATCTAGTGCACAATTTCGGCAGTGCATTTTCAAGCTTAGGCAATAGGGCACAAGGTTTAGCGTATTGACGCGTCTGTCTTTTTAGAAACTGTGCCGTAAAAATGCATGTGTGTCCATGCCTTTGCCCAGTTTTTCTTTTTACACTAAACAATTTCTTTAAATAGTTTTAGCTTTTTGTGCAGCAGTTCTCCAGTTTGGAATTTCAGAAGCTATCTGGTTGCTAGCGTCCAAATTATCCCATCAAACAGGCAGCGGTTTGAATGAGAAACTGGGAAATGAATATGAAAGGGCCTAAATACAAAGATAAGCAATATAAATTAACAATAATATTGTAACAGAGCAATCTGTTTGGATTGCTGCGGTCAGAAGAGGAAAGCAAATAATTCAAAAACTAAAATATTTAAATGAAGACACATTTTAAAGGATTTTTTGTATTAGAAATGTACTCTGCAGCCTTAATCAACAAGCAGTTAGGCAGGCTTACTTAGAAAATAAAGGTTAAATTTGATCAAAGTGAGTTATTGTATTTTATCTACTATGTTACAATGTAATACCCTCATGGAGCTAACAAATCAAGTCAATCATTCATATATCAATGCACTTTAATCTTAAACTTTAGGGCAGACAAAAAGCAAGTTATGTAAATAAATGCACTCACTTTCATTCTCCTCCTGAATTTCATCATTAACACCATCAATGCACTTCTGAATTTCAGTCCAGCCCAGATAGCTTTGTCCTTGGTGCAGGGCTTCTCTCCTAAATGATGCCAGTGTTCCAGTATAACTATAAAATGAGTAAGTCATTTCATGAGATAAGAACGAAACCAGCAGTTTCCACACTTTGTGGACGCCTCCCACCGGCTGTCCCAAAGTTCTGAATGGTGGAACCTAGCCTGATAGTTTAAACAGTGGACGTTTTGGGGAGATTTGGTCCCCAAACGCCTTCCCTCACTCTGCGCCGGCTAAAATTAAAAATCGCCGCTGCTAATCACACGCGTCGGTTCGCTTTCCGAAGTCGCACGAAGTTGCCTCACGAGAAAACTTCGGGCGATTTCGGAAAACGAATTGCCGCGTGTGATTAGCACCGGCGATTTTTCATACCTGTACCACAGACTAAAACCTATAACGATATATACAGCTATATGTCTCATATCTTCTCATATAAAAAATGGCCCTAACCCTCAGCACTGTAATTCAGTATAGTACCGTTGCATGTTGTCTTCTTCCAGATTATTGAGGCCTATCGCATGGCTGGCAAGATGAGTTTGTACAGCGTTCATATCATTGGTTTCCAGGGCTTGATTAACCAGGGCAACAGCAGACAACATCTCAATAGCAATGAACAGCTCCTCCTGGGTCAGATAGTTCTGCAGACATATAAACATATCACATGAATACTTCAAAGCAGAAACTGGGGTGCTAAGCTGCCATAAAATTGTTGCATGTGTATTTTGGGGGCCCCTGAAATAGGGGCAGATTTACTAAAAATTCACCATGCTCTCTGGCGAATGGACGTAACTACGCAAATTCACTAAGATGCAGATTTTTTTGAACGTTACCTCTTGCGCCAGACTTGCCTTCGCCACCTCAGACCAGGCAAAGTGCAATTGAGTAGATAGGACTTCCTCAAAAAATAGTCCCAAAAAACGCTGGCGACTTTTTCATTTTTGAGGGTGATAGGCTGCAGAAGATTGTAAATTTTTTCTGGGGTACCCGGCTTCCCCCGTACATTTCCTAACACATAAACTATACTGTGGGCTCATGTTTAGGGCAATATAACAACTCCCGGGCTTGTGTAATGTAATGTATTTGCTGCAACATATACGTCCATTCAACTTTAACTTCACGCCGTATACAAATTAGCCAATGCTAGCGCAACTTTGCTTCGCTTGCCGCAGTAACGCTATCGATACGCCATCATTCGGCGCCCTGCACTCAACTTCGGATTTTGGTGAATTAGCGTTGTCCTGTCGAATCTACGCTTGGCGAAGTGTTGCGATGTGAGCGAAGCCATCGCTGGCGAATTTTCGGAGGTTAGTAAATTTGTTCCCTATGCTGGATAAAACAAACGCAGTCTTTTAACTTAATCTTCTTGCCATTCTACTGCCATACACAGCTGTTGACTGACAAAAGCATCCCCCCCTAGTAAAAATATAGGTAAACATAACAGTACAGTGGTAATGGAAACAGAGATTCCGTCAGGCTCCTTACCGCAGGGTTCTGTTTCTGAAGATTCTGCAGTTCCATATGATACAGGGTTTCTGCAAATGGATGAACTGCAGGTATCTGCGCCTCGGGCAGCTGGAGAGCTGCGAGGGTTTGGGAGGAATCGCCAGTAAGAAGTGCTGCATTGATCTTTTCCACGGCTTCTAGCACTGAATAACAGCACAAATGGAATCACAAGATTAACGAGTCATTTGGTAAATGGCACAGCTAGACATACTTACCCTGCAAGTGAAAACTCTACCTGCCAATCAAATTGTAGTAGATCCTTTATTAATCTCAGGTGGGCAACTTATGTGTATTATGTGTATTTTAACGGGCCTTGCTTAACTTACAACATTGGTGTATAGAAAAATCACACGTCTGCTATTAGGCAGGTATATATTTTTATTACAGTCAGATTTTACTGAAGCATAGTTTTCATTGTCCATTTGGGCACACACACACACACACACACACACACACACACACACACACACACACACACACACACACACACACATACTGTACATTTGCAACAGGCACAGACAATCATTAGGTTAGAAGGACACTGATTCAGATGCAAGTTAAAAACAAAAAAACGCGCAAACTCTTCAGATGAAATGTGGAGACCAGTCTCAAACCAATGTGTAAACTGTATATACATGCACTATGTTCTATATTTTATATACAGGTAGTTTGTACTTCATATTATTTTGCCAAGACCTCTTACTGCTCCCTCTGGCTTCTGGCTATCCCTATGGATAATGACTACAAGATGATCCAGTACAGAATGTGTTACCTTGCCTGGAGCCTGCTTGACAGGGCAGGGATAAAAAAAAAATTGCTAGTAGCTACTGAGTCGGCAAACTTACTGTATCTATTTATAACTTGGTAGAATGTTCACCGTATTTTGTCGAATATATGACACAGACAAGACCTAGAAGCTTTACGGCACACCTAGCATTTAACTTGCCGGCAGTAGCAAAAAAACATTATATGTAAAAAGGTTATTGGGGGAATGTAATAAAAGTCACAAAGAGCAAAACAATTAACACAAATAAGAATAAAAATGTGCATTTCACAATGTAATATTCTTCCTTTAACTATTATTGCATTGCGAATTTGTATTTCGTATTGCCCACTTTTAAGAAGTGCTTGAAGGTGTCGTAATCTGCTGGAGCAAACATAACTTTTTCAGTAAGAAGTTTTATTACATTCACTGCGCACTGGCGCTAACTATAAAATCCACAAACCTTCTTCCACAGTCAGAAGTGGTCGCTAAACAGTTTCCGGGTTCAAGAAAGCTATATTAAATTCGCGCAAAGCAAAATTTGTTTGCAAAGAGGCATAACTTTTCGCATTGCAAATATTTTTTCCGTTACCGACTTTTATTACATTCCCCCATATATGATATGGCCATGTCTTATTGATAAAGTATGATGCCACATTACACCAATGCCAGTGTTTACTGGGGAAGCATTACTGATGTTTCGGGAAGGTAATATGACTTTTTAAAAGTGATTTACCTTTGTCAATGCCACAGTGTTAATATAGAGATGAATAAACTGGAGATCCACACAGTACTTACAGATGATCTCAAGAACCTTTTAACTGCTACAGTCTCATAAGCTTTAGACAACAAGTTGCTCAGCAAGCAGGACTATTACGGTTACACTTTAAGATGAGCTGCATAAGATCTGTCCTTTACTTAGCTGCCCTGGCCTATCTGAAAGAGTACTGGTAGTTCTATCTTTCATAGCCAGGCAATTTTTCGCTCTCGCCAATGGACGTTACTCTGTAAATTCACTAAGATGCGGATTTTACTGAACGTTACCTTTTTTGCAAGAATTGCCTTCACCAGCTCAGACCAGACGAAGTGCACTGGAGTGCATAGATCTTCCTCATTCTTCTGTTACTTACATCATATTTTTTAGTGGAAAAAAACGCTGGCGTCTTTTCCTTTTTTCAGAGTGATAGCCTGCAAAAGTCCTTCAATTTTTTTTTTGGGTAACTGGGTTCCCCCATACATTTTTTAACATATGAAACATTAATAGGGATGGGTGAATTTTTTTGCGGCTTGTTCCGCCACGTTAAAAAAAATTCACAGCGCATCAAATTTTTTTGACGCCCATAGACTTTAATGGGCGTTAGTGACATTTTGCAGGTGGAGAATTTTTGTCGAAACTAAACGGGTCAAATTCACCCAAGCCTTAACATTAGCTATATAGTGGGCTCATGTTTAGGGCAATATAACAACTCTATTTTCTTTATTAAGGTTCCCTGGACTTGTGTAATGTAATGTGTTTGCTGCAACATATACGTCCATTCAACTTTAAATTTCTCACCATATGCAAATTAGCCTGAGTGAAGACCTCTAACGAAGTTGCATGAGGCAGAATCGAACGCTAGCGCATCTTTGCTTTGATTTGCTCGCATTGCTGAAGTAACACTATCAAAAATTTGCCAGCGTTCGGCGCCCTGGACACAACTTCGCATTTTAGTAAATTGTCGTTGTCTGAGCGAATTTTCGACTGGCAAAGTGTTGCGATGGCTGCGTAGCCATCGCTGGCGAATTTTCGCCGCTTAGTAAATTGACCCCATAGGTGGATGGAATGGATATGTTTGTAGGTAACCACAGGTGCAAATAGTGTCTGTGCTAAACAGTATAATATACCAGATGAAATACTAAATTAAATATAGTGCATGTATAATAGTAAAATGCCTAAATTGCATTTACCATGAATTTGAGACTGGATTTTCCCCATTGGTAAAGCTTACTTAGTAGCACAATATCAGGTAATGGGAACTGCAGTTCAGCCACAGGACACCCCACTCACAAGAGTGATTGTTACAAGACAGCAATGAAATGGAATAATGTATCCAAAGACACATGCAGAACAAATAAGACATGGTTACAAATGGAAAATAAACAGGCACACAAACAAAGTGCTACATCTAAAACACAGTCAGCGATAGGCAAGTTAGTGAGGTTATAAATTCAACAAATTTGGAACCCTCTTTAGTGACAGATCATCTGTAAGATACAATTCTTTAAAATCATTCCATATAATAAAAAAAAGTGCTTACATTTCTGCTTTTATAAATAATCACGATTTTACAGATGTGATGCATGGAAATGCTAAATGGAAAGTCATGCTAAAATAATAGAAAAGCAAATAACTAAAGTAGATGACCTGTTCTTGATACACATAAATGTTATAGTTCTATCGAAATAGAGCAGCTTTTGACACATGGAATCCAGTGGGATGTTTTTATGGAGGTGAGTCTTTGGCTGTTATGTGACTGATTAGTGGCATGTGAATGATTACGGGGCAAATGCAATGCTAACCTTATGCCATAGGTTTTAAAAAGGTCATTTATAAAAGCCCATATCTTAGAATAACTTTCCAATTAACAAAACACACTGTAAATGACATTGTGGGGAGCCATATGAACAAATGAACTTTGCAGGGGTGTCCAGGCAGTGATCATTTTTTTATCACATGATCTGGTAATCATCAAAGTGAGGCGAATAACAAGGTCAGGCGAATAACAAGAGACAGGAATAACAGAAGTTCAGTTGCACTCAGTATTTAACAGTTGGCTTGGCTTTGCTATTGGAACACTGATACGTTCTACCTGTTATATTAATGCTCTATTCTATGCAGTAATTCCAGCTTTTTCAGCAGGTTAATCAAGACTGGTGTCATTTCTACTAGAAGCTGTACACAAACTTTATTCTGTTAGACCAGGGATCCCCAACCTTTTGAACCCGTGAGCAACATTCAGAAGTAAAAGGAGTTGGGGAGCAGCAACACATGCATCAAAATGTTCTTGGGCTGCCAAATATGTGCTGTGATTGACTAGCCCCTATGTGGACTGGTAGCCTACAGGAGACTCTGTTTGGCAGTACACCTGGTTTTTATACAACCAAAACTTGCCTGCAAGCCTGGAATTCAAAAATAAGCTCCTGCTTTGAGGCCACTGGGCGCAACATCCAAGGGGTTAAAGAGTGCTCACGAGCTACTAGTTGGGGATCACTGTGTTAGACACTAATGCCTTGTCTGTCAGTTTATGGCAGTAGAACAGCCACCGCCAAAGAAAATAATAATGACAATATTATATTATTGGTTGTAATATATAATATTACAACCAATATTCTATAACTCCCCTCATTTTTCTCTCTTGTGCAAATATGTTTGACCAAAGCATTTCCCAACAAAGCATCACTTATTAAAATAATTATAAGAGCATGTATCATTACAACATATTCTTTACAAGGTATTTCTTTTCTTTCTTCTACTGTTCATGCCAAATGTCTAACCATCATCGAGAGAGCTGAGCAAGCTCGGTATGATCAAATGTTTATTGGATAACAAATATACCCATGAAGCCCAATTCAAGAGAACCAAACATTAACAGACTGACAAAATCTGTGACAAAAAACAGAACATTCAGGTAACAAGTAGAACACAGAGCTGAGAATTAGAACTACCATTTCTTCTAAATCCTACAGAAGAATTGTGCAGATCTGGAATACAATTTGGGGTATGGAAATCTAAACTGAATCGACACTGGGTTTCATATTGGACTTTATAACAATGCACTTCTGATGAACTGAAGGCACCATGCAGTGATATGTCAAAGTCAGAGATAGCAGCATATGGTGAAATAATGAAGCATGTAGTGCCAACTTTCTGCCCATTAATACAGACTGCTTTCAGCTTCAGTGCAGCAATATACATATACTACTACTATTCTACTACAAAATAAGCAATTAAGACAAAAAAAAAGGTAACTAACATTGCAGCACTTGTAAAACAAAAAAGGGCAAGGGATTAAGCTCATAAACATCTCTTCTAGAAATGAGCAGCAATGAGCTAGTCCCAATCTAAATTACACTGTTAATGATCTCTATATGTGGTTATCTTTTGGGACCCTTATAGGTTCAAAAAACATTTGAAAGGAGTGGTATGATAGTTGTAGCTGTGATATGTAGCCCCTTTGAACCTCCAAAGGGCAAGTCACCCCAGACCTACAGGACATATGTTCCACCCAAAATGAGTTTCAAACATTACTGCTCGACTTGCTGCCACTGCAGTTCTTTCTTAAGGTGGCCATAGATGCAAAGATCCGCTCCCCAAATCTTTGCGTGCGTCTCTGCCCTAAGACGGCACAGGAACAATATGCCCCTTCTCTTCTTACACTTTTTGTTTACTTTCTGTTAAAACAATGACATATTTAAGACTGCAGAGGGAGTCTGCATAATACGGTTGTTCATATCATGATGGCTCTAACAAGGTAATCTAATAAACGGTCTCTAATAAAAGTGTCCTTGGTAATCCAAGTTGTAAGGAAAATGCTACAGTGTTTGCTTTGATTTACCCCAGCAGCATCTTTCTGCCATTGTTCCCTTGTTTTACATGTAAAAAAAAAGGAAACAAATTAAAATATCCCTTTAAATGTTAAAAAGGAAGCATTATTACATGAAAGCAGTGTGTTATGGGCAAGAAAGGGCTTCATATTACACCAATGAGCCATGCAGTTTAGTAAAAGCAATGGCGGCAGATGCAGAGGGCGGCCTGCTGAAATGGCTACGGAATGAAACAAAGAAACGATAACTACCTTATACATAAAGAATACTTCCAAAACTGCACAGAGTAGTGATTGGAGGAATTGCAACACTGAGAAGGACAGCAACAGAAACAACATTTATTTGAAGGATTTGGTTTTTTTTTTTGGTTAATCAAAATGTAAACGGTTTGCATACATTCATCGATAGGGAGTAAGAGTGGAAAAACATGTAGTCATTAAAACTTTTACTCACTAAGAACGTGAGCCTCTGCTTCCTTATTGGCAACACTCACGTCTTTTTGAATCTCATTTTTGTCAAGAGTACTGGGGACACCTGATTTCTAGGGGATCAGGAAATGACAAAAAAATCTCCAGATTAATAACGATGCAGGGGAAGAACAAAGAGTAGTTAGTGTTTCACTCAAGACTAGCAGTCTGGTTCACCTTTGTGTTAACTTTTAGTATGATATAGAGAGTGATCTTCTGAGACAACCTGCAATTGGTTTTAATTTTTTTATTATAAAATGGCAACAACAGTAAATGTGTAGCCTTACAGGGCATTTGTATTTTAGATGGGGTCAGTGACCCCCATTTGAAAGCTAGAAAGAGTCAGAAGAAGGCTGCAAATAATTCAAAAACTACAAAAAATAAATCATGAAGACCAATTATAAAGTTGATTAGAATTGACCATTAGAATTGATTAGAATTGATCTAAAACATACTAAAAGTTAACTTAAAGGTGAACCATGACGGACAAAATATTCTATGAAGAAAAAATATATATAATTCTTAACATCTGAAAACGTTCTAGTTTGATTAAACAATGATGTGTCATGCCACAGGCTTCAGAGAATGGATTGTGTGATCTCAAGAGCAATTAGTAGTTGGCATGTATATGTGGTCATGGGACCAGATACATTATTTTAGCATGAGCTTTTTCATGTAATGAGATAATGTCATCAATAAACCCTGCACTGCACGGGAGGTTCTAAAAGAGATCTGCAATAGCCAAGTGAATAGATTCCATGCCAGATATTCACCAATCTCTTTTTATGCCATAAATGTCATCTACGAGAGTGACAATGACAAGGAAAAAAAATATAAACGCTTTGTGTTTTAAGCTTGTTAAAAAAAAACCCAGTGCTCATTTGTATTGTCAACAAGTTTCTATATTGTTGTGCAGATGTACCCTATTCTTTTGAGGAGCAATTCTTACCGAGGCTGACTTCCTCCCTTAATGAGGCTGAAATACTATTAAAGGTTCTAAATAGCCCTAGGGAAGATATAGACTGCAATGGTATAGATTAGCACTTATGATAGCAAATGGGTCTGTGGCAGATGCACTTTCAGTACTTGCAGCTCCCGTGCACCTACAAATACTTACATGCCCCTGCAGACTTTATCCTGAGGATTGTATTTTGCAACAGTCAAATTTTAAGGTGATACTAATATGCTTCGGGTTTTAACAACTGACCATAAAATATTTTCAGGGTCTTTTCTCTTTGTTGGCAAATTCATCCATCATGTTGTATAGGAACAGCCTCTATTTAAGTCACTTTTTGGGGGTGAAAAGCTTTATATTTGTCATATGAATCCTGTCGCGTTCCAGATACATTGGTCCCAGTACCCCCCTTTCATCGGTCCACTGGATGTTGGAGATTATAGATAAACTAAAATGGGGGTGGTGGGGTACAATGCTACAATGTCAATTCAAAAAACTACCCAAATCCCGCTGACCCTCTACTGGTTTTAAATATAGAGAACCCCTGAATATTGTATTCCACTAAACAGCACCTTAGAGACAACTTGACTTGTTATGTTGTTAACATTTTCCATATATTTTCCATATATATCTGTATGTGCGGACTGCAAGCTGGATTCAGCAGAGAGTTAATGCTGGGGGAAGAGTTAAAACGTGCCGTTGTTATAAGATCCCATTTTAGTAGAGACAATTTAGGCCGTTTCCCTATATGCACAGCCACAACTATATGATCCAGTTTAACCCCCACAAACCATTTTATAGCAGGCACCGTCTCTTATCTTGTTCACAAACCAGAACTGTCCCACCTAAGCAGGGTCACATGGGCGTTCTATAAGGGTCAGGGCACACAGGCAGATTTGGGGAGATTAGTCACCCGGCAACAAATCTCCTCTTCTTCTTTCGGGCAACTAATCTCCCCTGCATTCCTGCCGTCTAAAATGTAAAATGCCTGCGGATGGCACTCAGATCAATTTGTTTTCCGAAGTAAGGCAACTTAGGGGGGACTTCAGAAAATGAAGCGCTCTGAGTGCCATCCTGCCGTCGAATTACATTCTAGCCGGTAGGAGGCAGTTCAGGGAGATTAGTCGCCCCGAAGAAGCGGAGATTTGTCGCGGGGCGACTAATCTCCCCAAATCTGAGTGCATGCCCTGACCCTAAGATTGCAGCCATTCGGAATGGGAGCCTATTCAGCGAGGGATGAGTTAGGATCACTTAAATCTCCCCATTACCTGTGTTTTCTGTTCTTTAGTGTTACACAATTGTGCCAGGTACCATGGTGAATTTTTCGGCTGCACTTCAAAAAGGCTCAGAATAGGAAGCATCAGACCATTTAGCAAAGCCACTTCTTCCTTCCTGTCAATGGCCTCATTTACTTGCACTAATGCTACATTGGCTGAAAGGAAAGACAATCTTACAGAAACTGTAACAGGAGAAAAGAAAGTTGCACCCCCAACCCCCCATGAACGTTTTTTTAAATTTAAATCACAGTTTTGCAACGGATTGCATCAAATGTGGGTCTCTTTTTCCATAACAACAAGAGGGATCAAAATTTAGAAAATAAAAATTCATTTTGATAGATGCCGGTATTATAAAGCAGAGGAGAAAGCTGGCTGCCCAGCGATGTCTGTTAAAAAAGCGACAGCTGGAAATGCATGCAAAAACATGTATATAAGTGTAGCTTTCATCTCTCAGCTCTGCCCTTTATACTTGGGCAACATACACTCATCCAGATATTGTCCAGTGAGATGCCAAGCATTCCACATCACCTAAATCTGTGTACTTACTGTTAACCTTAGTGATGTGACCTTGCATCTCTGCTTGTGTAAGTAGCTCTTCATACACATCCCGCTCTTCTTCGGAAATTGTGCTATTCTGCAAATGACAAGCCTCTCTTTAATTACTAATATCATCACATGCAGTAAAAGACTTTTAATATTGAATACATAATATGTTACTAAATGGTGCTGTGTCATTTTCTTCTTGTCAATGACACTGTCATTAGAAACATTATGAGATGTTTTCTTGTGTTTTTGATAACACAATGGTGGGCTTTCAGACCAGTAACTTTTTTTTATTTAAGACTGAGCTAATATCACATGCCTAGATGTCAAGTCTGTTTGTAAAACAGGAGAAGAAAAGGTATAAGCAATTGGGTGCCAGATATAAGGCACCCACCAGTGATTACCTGAGAACCTAATGTCAATATCTCCAGTTAGAGTCCTGCGCAGGTCCATTTTTTGGGACCCATACCCACAACCTGCAATCAGCAAACCGGACCCACAACCTGCATTCTTACCCGCTTGGAACCGCTACCCGACCCGCAAGTACCTGATCCGTAACCCAGACCCGCTGACCATCAAGAATCAGGAAGTGCTGTCATTGTAAACTGGAAAAGACATCATCGGAAGTAGATGTGACCAGAAAAAAGGAGTAAATAATGCTGAGAAGACCCGCGACCCACCGACCCGTGACTTTACCCGCACCCGGAACTTCTACCCGCAACCCGCAGGGTACCGCTGCAGGACTCTATCCCCAGTGATTATACCTTTCCTTCTCCTTGATCATATATAAATGCTTCTGACTAGGCCCCTCTAGAAGTCAGCAGCAAATCAGCCAATATATGGAGCCGTCAGGGAGGGCCTGCCCAACCAACTAGATATCTATAAGGCAGGTTTAAAAATCCCCCTGGATAAAAACTAAAGTCGCGCTGATACCCACAGTATCAGGTGATTATTAGTCCTTAAGCCCTTCAGCTTCTACTAAATCACTATATTATTCAACAACAGGTGAAGGGCTGCAGGTCTGATATCCAACCTCTAATTGGCAGGATAAAGCTGTGTTGTGCAGCTGCAACAGAATAATCCGTGACTATTAAAAACAAAATGTCACATGTTTGCCCTCAAATACATAGGAGATAGCAGAGGTGCACACTAACTGTATCTCAAGTAAAGTATATGTTGTCAACATCTTTCCTCTCTAGATACTTTTTAAGATTAGATATATTTATAGTGAAAAAGCATAGATATGGCCTTAAAATAAAACTTACACATCTAAAACCATGACAGTAAATATAGCACCCTTGTCTTTACCCTGCTAGCAGGCAATTTTGAGAGTGATCCCCACAGGCACGTCTGAAGCCATAATAATTTGTGCCAGGTATAAAGGCGATACCTGCCTTCTACAAAGGGAGGACATTGATAATCAATCTGCTCCATTTACCAGGCTTGAGTGTAGGTAATATCTTCTCAACATTTGATACAAACCACAAACATATTATGTCAGTTACACAAAAAGTAGTATTTAATAGCTTTACAGACCTTTATCTTTGCATTATCCTCCTTTATTTTCTTAGCTTGTTCAAGCACTCGTTGGTACTCCTCAGCCAAACCCTCTTCAACGTTTAACAGCATTGCATTTGGATTCCTTAATGTTACCATTGTCTGGCTCGCTATACCTTTGTCCAGAGCCTCATAAATGGCAATAACTGCAGCATGCACTAAAGAGAGGAAAAATGGAAAAACATTATATGTATCTGTGCCAAAGAGATCTAGCATTTAAAGGTGAATGGAAGGTTTAATCACTGGAGGGTGGCAATTTAAGTGACTAAAGCTTATAGGCGTTATAATAGCTTTTATTTCCATACACACAAATGCACTGGGAACACTGCACATTCTATTCAAAACATGAAGAAAAATGTATCGCACTTGTGTTGTTCATTTACAGAAAGTGAAGAAAAGGGAAATTCCAAAAATAGTTTCAAGATTTTGCTTTCCTTTGTATCATTAAACTAATTTTTAGTTGTATACGCAGTGTTTCTGAGAACTGTTGCACATCTGTGTTACATGGAGTCCACCACCTTCTGGCACCTATTACATTCCACAATTCTTCTTCATTTCTTGCTTTTGCCTCAGAAACAGCATTTCTGATGTCTCCCCACAAGTTTTCTATTGGATTATAGTCAGGCTTGGGCTGGCCACTCCATAATGTCAATCTTGTTGGTCTGGAACCAAGATGTTGCTCATTACTGGTGTGTTTGGGGTCATTGTCTTGTTTAAACTCCCATTTCAAGGGCATTTCCTCTTCAGCATAAGGCAACATGATCTCTTCAGGTATTTTGATGTATTGAAACTGATCCATGATCCCTGGTATGTGATAAATAGGCCCAACACCATAGTATGAGAAACATCCTCATATCATGATGCTTGTGCCACCAGCTCTACTGACTTCACATTGTACTGTGACTTGAATTCAGTGTTGGGGGTCGTCTGCGACCACTAGACCAAAAAAGAACAATCTTCAGTCCACAAAATGTTGCGACATTTCTCCAGTCAATGTGTTCTTTGGCAAAGAAAGCACCATTTAAATATAACACTTCAAAAAAAGTAGGGAGCAGTTTTTTTGTAATCATTTTTTTTTATTTAATTGATGAACCTTTACTTAATTTTTACCTAGTGGCCATGCATCACATTTGGTCTTGCTATCACACATCCACCATATTGCATTTTACAATTTGGTGATTTTGGTTGTCCGAGAGGCCCCCTGAGCTTAAAGCTTATGGTGGAATATAAAATATTGTAATTTGCTATGAGACGGATGACTTTTATATCAAGTGTTTTGCTTTTTACAACTTCCTACCAGCAGTGCCCCATTGTTGAGCCACTTTCCATATACCGGTGACACCATGCTAGTTCATTTATCTCTAATGTATTTAAAGATCTGTGTTCTGACCTTGCTGAACATATTTACATGGCAATACTGACATTTCAAGTATAGTTGGTTGGATCAAATTAAGTTATGAATCTGAACCAAACTGGAGGATTTATTATTATAAAACTATGATGTACAAAGAGGCCTATGGAGATGTAAAGAATGTGTTAAGAGTAGACACATCTGTTCCATGGGCCCCCAGCTGGATATCCCTGCTGTATGGTTTATAGTCCCATTATTTTGTGGATATTGTGTTAAGTACTGTAGTCTCTCTATTTCATAGATTAAAATCAGGAGAATATCCTCACATCATACTTACATGCTGCCTCATCCACGGAGAGTTCATTTGCTAGAATGCCCCCAATTTTATTAAATGATGGCATTTGGATGCCATATTTCTCCAGCTCTTTCCGCATATTGCTGATTTCCTCCTCTAGGGAAAGACAAACATTACAGTGAATGTATACAAGGAAGAAAAACAAAAACAAAGTCTTGCTGGATTATGTGCAAAGCCCGGTATTTTGATTTAAATAACAAATCTTTGTCCTTCAATTAAAAATATTCTTAAAGAAATATTGCTAGCCACTTGGGTCACAGTGTTTTTTTTTTTTGCTGGTTTTTGGTATTTTAAAATGCATCAAACCCAGAACTATTAGAGTTTAGTGAGATCATAAATTTGTGCCTTTAGAGTGAAGACACACAGAGCTACTAGTAGCAGCAAGTGTCAGATTGGAGGGTCTGAGGCCCACCAAGGCTTCAGACACCCTTCAGGCCCCCTACCCCCTACACTACCAACAACCCCCCTCTGGGCCCCCAGCGCGTACCTGTTCTCTACTTGCGGGTGCAATGGGGGCCAGGGGGGAGATCAGGGAACAGTGCGGACAGCAAACGCGTATGCTTAGCAGCTACTTGCTATAACTACAAAATAGACACTCGTGATAATTGGCTTTACAATGACACTATGGGGCAGATTTATCAAGGGTTGAAGTGAAAATTGTAAGTAATAAATTCAAATTTCAAGCTATTTTTGTGTACTTTGGGAAAAGTCCAAATTCGATTCAAATTTGAAATAAAATCGAAAATTCAAATATAGAAATTTATCATGTACTGTCTCTTTAAAACTTCGACGTTGACGTCGACGTCGACCAATCGCCATCTAAAACCTGCCGAATTATTGTTTTAGCCTATGGGGGATCTCCTAGAACCCATATGGAGTCAATTGGTGGACTTTGAAAAATCTAATTTTTTTTTTTTAAATACTTTGAATTGAATTCGATCTTACTTCGATTCGAACGATCAAATACAGCCTATTCACCCTACATAAAACAAACTTTGATTTGTTTTTGGTTTTTTTATTAAATTTTGGTTGGTCTTTTTTTATTCGAATTTCGAAGTTATGGGAGTTCAAAAAAAACGTTGATAAATCTGCCCCTGTGTATTTTTTTAGCAGAAGAAATTCTCAGTGATGCCTATGGCAGGGTATTTTTTGGGGGGCACACAAAAAATGAGTTGCTCAAAGTAGCATCAGATAGTAGTAGCAGCTATTTGTAGCGAGATAAATACCCTGCCATAGACAATACAGAGAATTGCCTTTGGAAAAACACATGGACTGTCTTAGCAAAGTCAATTATCAGTATTGTCTATTTAGTAGCTACTAGTAGCCCTGTGTGTCTACATCCTCTGTATCAGCAATACTACTGTCCCATTGACAAACTAATGATAATGACAACTTATAGTGCATCCGATATGAGTGAACAATAATCCATTCTTCCATGCCACTGGTTTAGGGAAATATGAATCGTATTTCACACTTATTTTATAAAATAAATAAAACCCAATCTTCCAGCAGGCAGATGCTACACACATACTAAGCCATCCAGCCACTTACCAGTGAAGTCTACTTTTCCTAATAGATCTTGTATCTGAGGCGCAATCCCAAGTTTGAACAGATAAAGACTGCAAAGCAAATATAGGCATATTATCCCCTGTCCGTCAGATGTAAAGTCTTTTGAAATTAAAAATTATTTATCTTCTAGTGATGCTTCAAATCCATAGTCCAGTTTGGTATTGAGGAATGTTTGAGGATTTTGCATTCCAACAAGGTTGAACTAAGCCTGAACATTTGTTTGCAAGTAGTCTATCAGAAAGATCCTAAAATCTGCAAATTAGGACTTATTTGATGATTATGTGCAAAACTCTAAGGGTTAGGCCACACTGGGCGTTTTGGGGAGATTTGGTCACCTGGCGACTAATCGTCTTTGGTCGTCTTTGGTCGACCGATCTCCCCAAAAACCTTCTGCGCCGGGTAAAATGAAAAAAACGCCGGCGCTAATCACACGCAGCGATTAGTTTTCCAAAGTCGCCTGAAGTCAGTTCGGACGACTTCGGAAAACAAATCGCCGCGTGTGATTGAAGCAGATCGAACTGCAAATATTTGAATAGGTGATAGCCCTATATTGCATTAATTTGCAGGGGCTATACATACACTAGTCAAAACCACCACAATTGCTTGTTCTTACAATAACAGATATCAGTGTATTCTCATGATATACAATAAGAGAAGGGTATAAACATTAGCAGATAATGGGCCTGATTATTAACATAGCTGCTAAACTAGACCAGTGCAGTTGCCAACTGCAACCTTTCAGCGATTATAAGAAGGTCCTGTCTGTTAAAGTAGGAAAGGATATTTCAAATCATAAAAATATGAAGCCACTGCCTATTAATATTCCCTCACTTCTCAAATGTGCCTAAGACTATATGCCTAAAAACTAGCAGGTTCAGCGAAAACTTTATTACTTTTTCTTGTTGCTAACAATAATGGAGTAATACTAAATTCTAGAGAGAATGTATGAATCACTGGGGCTAATACATTGTAAAAATTTAAAGGATAACTCATGGGCGCCATCTTCCGGCTCTTCGGTATTCTTCGGGTCCTCTTCCATCCCTTCGGCAATTTCAGGCACTTGTGGCGCATGCGCAGTTGCTACCAACCACGCATGCACCAATACAGCGTTCACTTCCCAAAGAATATAGAAGAGACAGAAGATGGCGTGGAGCCCATGAGCTCCGCTGTGCTTATTCTGCAACTAAACACGAGTAATCAATTAGGAGCACTTTCAGGGTAATCACCTATGCGTGGAGGACGTAGTAGGCAGGGGTTTTTATTATTGGGGGGTTTAGTTCTCTTTTAAGCTTACTTACGAAAAAATGCAACAGAGTGTATAAAAAGACACAAGACTAAGGCTCATGGCACATGGGATGTATTGTATTCTCTACAGGCATTGTTCGGCTAGCAGGAAACGACCAAATGGTGCCTTAGGCTATGGGCACACAGGCTGAAGGCTTCAGCTTTGTATTTTTACAGGCTGAGAGAAGCAGATCTGCTCAGTGCCCCCTGCTCCCTTGATTTGAAACCGATCAGCAAAGCATGAAACTTCCACAAGGAGGCGCTACAGTCTAACACAGTAACACAAAATTTTGATCAGGTCTGTTTCTAATTTAAAATGTCCATCAACCACTATTCTCTTTACTACAGAAATACACGTCAGCTGATTTATAATGCTACGTAACCAAAAAGGAAATTTTGGTTACAACAGACTGCACAATAAACACAATTCTGATGGCAGAACCGCCTTATACTGTGTATATTTCTGGCCTTCTATTATATTTCTGGTGTAGTAGTAACAGTCGAATAAAAAAAAAAAAATAGCCCAGGTGCATTTAGTGAAACATATATCCATATAATAAAAACTGGAGCACTCATGGGACTTATAATTAAGTGAAGTTATTTATTGGTGGTTATTAAGGTTTCGGTCCCAGCAAGAGGACAGGAACACTTGAGAGAAGTCCTCTTGGTGGCACAGAAACATTGATAACTAGGGGACTAAGTTTTACAGGAGCAGTGACCAGCTCCATGTTGTAGCTCCCACCCTTCCCAGCTATAGTCAGGTGATCCCACTGGTGTCTAATAAAAGGGCAGCCAAGTTTGGGAGTTTTACTTTGAAAGCAGCAAGTAAGTTGCAGGTAAAACTTAGTCCCTTTGTAAAATGTATAATGAAGCAATAGAATTCTTAATGCATCAGATGAAAATTAAGCGTAGGACTGGCCAGATATGGGATGACTTTGACGTAGTTGGCCAGCTTAAGTGTATTGCAATATATGGACAAACAATCCCTGTTTTGTTTAAAGGGTAAGGCATTTTTTAGTAGCAGTATGCACAAAATGTCTCTGTCTTAAATATATTGATAATGGGTTGAGTGCAGAGGAATCTTCTATTTGTCTATATGTATTTTGTGGTCACACCCTCATTGCACCCCCGCCTAATGGTTTTAAAAATTAGCAGTGAGCACAACTTTCCCTTGTTTGTATATATATAACAAAAATGTAGAAGATCGCATTCACTGACGTTTTGGCTGAACACCAGCCTTTCTCAAAGAATTAAGAGGGGTTCCCAAACTTTTTCATATGACCGCATCTTCTTTTGCACCGGTATATAAAATGCAATAACTTCAATGTCAGTGATTCAAAATTTGCAATGGAGTTTCCGCCTACTATAAGCGCAAGGCAGCTCTGCAGCCGCATCAGAAATAGACACAAGATTCTAGTATCCAAGGCAACATAAACTTCTTTTGCTGGATCTTTTTCAAATGCGCTAATATCAGCGATACCAGCTGCTACTTGGAATTCTTCCCTTTTGTGAGACACCAGAACGGAGCTGCAGGTCAGGCCATCACATCAACACCCACATATTTCTCTAAGGTTATTTACTCTGTTACATCTCCATAAAGTAAGTACATTAATAATGCTTAGGTTTGAAGCAGAGGTGGCAATTATCTTGGGGCTACATTCGACAGACTCACTCTCTGACCTTTATGGCACTGATACATATACAGGTACATCCTTAAAGGGCACCTATCACAGCCAAAATCAAACACATATTAACAATCTGACCAGTACAAGCTAAACACGTTTAATCAAACTACATATATAGTTTTTTGAAAAAACTCCAGATTTTAAAAAAATCCCTTACTTTGTCAAATGGGTTCTTTCACTGAAGGAGGCCATATTGAGACTCTAACAGAGACTCTAATATGCAAATTTCAGGAGCATGCTCAGATTGTAACACTGCTTTGAGTATTCTACCCAGAATGCCTTGTTTTAGTAAACTCCTCCACTAGAAGTATCCACTAGAAGTACTGCCACCTGCTAACTTCCAGCAGGTGGCAGCACTACTGTACAGCAGCTAACACACAGGTTTGGCTGATTTGAAAATAGCTTAGAAGGGTTGATAAGCAAACAAGGAATTTCAACTGAGCATGTGCGAGATTTCAGAGCTACAGTTGGCTGGGAAGATATAGGTAGGAGGAGCCAGTGAAATCCAAGATGCCTGCCTCAGCTAGAACTGCAGGGGAGATAGGGGAGATCTTGCAGAAGGTATAGTGAGCTGATCATTTACATTATACATACAATTCTAACTGTTTTAAAAATCGGATTTCTTGAACTTTCACATAGTGTATTTACTTAGTAAATGATTTTGGTCATGATTGGTGCCCTTTAAGTCACACTGATTGGTTGCTGATATTTATATTTGTGTGTTACCTAGCAATGGGTAGAACCAAAGAATTGTAAACCGATAGACTGTACAAAGGTGGGGTAAATTCTCACATCCTACCCTAAGCCCATATAAGGTAAAAGGAAGGACGGTTCCACAGGTTGCCTGATGCACATTACCTTATCATCCTTGGTTAATAAATAAATGATAAGGCTAAACAGGAACAATTTCTTCTGTACTCTAACAAATCTGGGCTCTGCATTGCAAAATTTTATTTGCTGATCCAGAAAGTTTTGTTTGTGTGCAATTATTTGGCACAAATAGGTTTTAGGGTTAGTCCACACGAGGAGATTCAGGGAGATTTAGTCGCCTGGCAACTAATCGCCTGGGCGAAAATCTCCCCGAACTGCCTTCACGTGTCTTCCAATCCGCTATGATAAAAAGTCGACTGCACTAAAGCACATGCAGCTGTCACGGCCGGCACCCGATACCAAGACAAATGCCAAGCACCCTGGTCTCGGCTCGGCTTCACCAGTAGTGGAGCCCTCGGCTTCACCAGTAGAGGAGCCCTCAGCTTACTTGGGTGCCATCTGGACTTTACGAGGGGTGCAAGGCGAGATGTTCTGGCTGGCGAAGGGGCACGGCTGTTAGCAAAGTCTTTTGGGCCGAAGGTCACGGTACAAAAGGATTAGGCAGAAGGATGGTCAGACAGGCTGGGTCGAGGCAGGCGGATATCAGAATCGTCAGGCAGGCAAGGGTCAAACCGGGTTGTCAATCAAGGGGTTAAGCAGGAGAGTTGTCGTAGGCAGGCGAGGGTCAGGATACAGAGTTCAGAGTAGTCAGGATACAGGCAAGGTCAAACACAGGTTATCAGACAGACAAGATTCAGATCAGATGCACTAGGCTCAGGAAACCACAAGAAACAAGTTCTATCACGGGCAAGGAACAGTACACTGAATGGGCCTTAAATACTATTCAAAATTCGCGCAAAAACGTGCGCAAAAATGCACTGGCGCAAACACGCCAGTGCCTTTAAGAGGCGTGCAGGCGCGCTATAATAACAAAGATGGAGCCTAGGAGACACGCGGCGGGCGTCCCTGTCGGTGGAGAGGTGGCCGACCCCGCCGTGCAGGTAATTTTATTACAGAAGCACTTCGTTTTCTGAAGTTTCCAATTTATTCCTGTAGGCTTTTATTCCTGTAGGCTCTATGGGAAACACTGGATGTCATGTCTCCAGCATACGCTTTTACCATATTTGGGATTTTCCTATTCATTTGCTCGGAGCTCCCTCCTCTGGACACTTGTTGTAAGTGTACAACGTCACTTCCTATATCCATTTTTCACCTCCATAAGGCTTATGGCAGAATTTGGACTAATCAGGCTACCGTACGCTCACCACGTGACCTAGAGCAATGCCTTGTGGGAGCCAGGACTCCATTTTACAGACCATGCTGCTGGAAGAAGCACACAGTTCTGCATCTCCCTCATGATAGAATCGCTGGTAAGGAAATAGTTACACCAAAACACCTCCACAGCTGCCAGAACCCCCAGAGACATTGCTACAGAGACATTTATACCAGTATATATATTTTATGCTGCAGTTATATGTTCATTTGTATGTTTTTATAGTTCATTGCAAGCATACTTATTATGTTTTCTGCTGTTTGTATTACAGTTTCACCTCTTATTCCACTTGCCTATTCAGTAAAATCTACAGACTCCAAGCTTAGTCTCTTTATTGAATTGTGGGAAGGTTTAGCTGCATGTCGAACTACACACTGCCCCAGGGTAATACGTAGCGAGGACAGAACAGTGAAACAGCGCTACCACAAAGGTGGGATTGAACTATAACTCACTGCATGCGCAGTAAAACAGCAGCTGACACACAAGTGATTAAACCAGCTACGCTGCAAGCTCAGACAACAGTATATTACAGTGATCCTGATACAGACACTGCTATTAAGTCATTACAGCACAGAAAAGCCACTACAAAGGCCTATCCAGAGTCGCATAATGTCACAGAAAAAGACATCCTCATTAGCGACCAGATCCCAGGTCTCAGGCTCCTCTCAACGCTCATCTGTTACTAATGCTGCCGCCATTGCCCGCGCAAAAGCAGAAGCAGCAAAGGCCCGTGCTGCCTTCGCAGAGAGGGAAATGGAGGCAAAAGTAAAGAGTGCCCTCTTAGAAGCAGAAAGGGAATCAGAGAGTGCCCGCTTGAAAGCAGAGAATGCACGCTTAGAAACAGAAAGGAGAGCAGAGAATGCACGCTTAGAAGCAGAAAATGCACGCCTAGCAGTAGAGGCAAAGCTGGAAAGTGTTCGCTTAGAGGCAACCCTAGAAAAGCTGGCCAGAGAGAGAGAAGCTGCAGCGACTTTGGCAGAAGCAAAAGCTCTAGAGATGATTGTGTACCCTAGCAGCGAAGGACACAGTGAGGTACCTAATCTTGAGACTGAACCCCATGACCCACTACAACGCACTAGAGAGTATGTCTACCAGCACTCTAAACAAGACACAGATTCTCTTTCAGTACGGCAACCAGGCCAGCATGCTGCTCCTGAACCAAGCCAAGGATGCCATACACCTCCAAAGGCCATCAGCAAGCTGCAATTGCATCAGAGAGACCACGTCGAGCTAAGTGATCCTGCCTACAACACCCACTTCAGCCAGGTACCCAAGCCTAGGGTTAACCCTGCACCTACCTCTTCAGCTGTGTCACAACAGTATGTCACAGTCCAGCCTAAAAGAGAACCTCCAGACAGGTATGACTATACAACACCTTCTCACTATTACACTCAGCCACCCTCTTATCCTGGCAGTAACCAGGTAACAATGGACTTTGCCAAGTTCTTTGCAAGACGTGAGCTAGTCACAAAAGGACTTGTAAAGTTTAACGACCGCCCAGAAGGCTTCAGAGCCTGGCGATCCTCCTTTCGGAACACTATCAGAGATTTAGACCTTTCATACAGTGAGGAAATCGACCTCCTTATCAAATACCTAGGAACTGAGTCTGCAGAGCATGCCAAAAGGATCAGAGTCATTAACATAAATCACCCAGAGACTGGTCTCAGAATGATCTGGCACAGACTTAATGAGTGCTATGGCTCAGCAGAGGTTGTAGAAAATGCACTCTTCAAGAGAATTGAAGACTTCCCTAAAATAACCAATAAAAGTTACCAAAAACTTAGGGAATTAAGTGACTTGTTAATGGAACTACAAGTAGCCAAAGCAGAAGGAGACTTACAGGGGCTTGCATTCCTAGACACAGCCAGAGGTGTTAACCCCATAGTACAAAAATTGCCCTATAACTTACAAGAGCGGTGGATGGCACACGGGTCAAAATTCAAAGAAATGCACAATGTTCCATTTCCTCCTTTCACTGTATTCATGGACTTTGTATACCAACAAGCCAAGATGAGAAATGACCCCAGCTTTGATTTCACTTTGCCACATACCACCCCTTCAGTACCTAATACTCGCAAAGCAGCAGTAACAGTACACAAAACTAATGCTTCCTCTTTAGATTCCTTTCACAGATCGGCAGAACCTTCTCATGAGGAGACAAGGAATAAAGACCCTGGTAAGCAGTGTCCTCTACACCAGAAGCCTCACCCTCTTCCGAAATGTAGAGCCTTCAGAGAGAAGTCCATGGAGGACCGCAAAGCCTTCCTCAAGGAAAACAACATCTGCTACAGGTGCTGTTCATCAACATCTCATCTCGCCAAGGACTGTAAGGTCAGTGTAAAATGCATAGAATGTGACAGCACGCATCACAACACAGCTTTACACCCTGGGTCAGCCCCATGGACTGTATCCTATACCAAAAGCGCCAGCAAGCATGGCGGGGAGGAAGATAGCACTGTCACAAAAACACAAGAAATCACTTCCCAATGCACAGAAATCTGCAATGGTGCCGTAGGAGGCAGATCCTGCTCCAAAATTTGCCTGGTCAGAGTATACCCGACAGGCCAAACAGATAAAAGCATTAAGCTCTATGCAATCCTGGATGACCAGAGCAACAGATCTTTAGCCTGCCCAGCCTTCTTTGATGCATTTAAAATCAAGGGCCCAAACACTCCTTACTCTCTAAAGACATGCTCAGGAGTTGTTGAGACAGCAGGAAGAAGGGCATCTGGATATCAAGTAGAGTCCATAGACGGAAAGGTATGTCTACCCTTACCAACTATAATAGAATGCATCCAGATCCCAGATAATAGATCTGAAATCCCTACACCAGACATAGCTAAGCATCATGTACACCTGAAGCGCATAATGCACTTAATCCCCGAACTCGACCCTAAGGCTCAGATAATGCTTCTCCTTGGAAGGGATATCCTGCAAGTTCACAAAGCAAGGGACCAGATAAACGGCCCTCACAATGCACCTTACGCCCAGAAGCTAGACCTTGGATGGGTCATAATCGGAGACGCTTGCCTTGGAAGTGTACACAAACCAGCCTGCGTAAACAGCATGCTCACAAATACATTAGAAAATGGACGCCCCTCCATTTTCCCACCATGCCAAAACCAGTTCCTAATAAAGGAAAAACCTTACAGCACCAGCCTGGGACACACACCCCTCCACCTTTCTGATGATAGTTTCACCCATGACAGTGATCAGGATCATTTAGGATGCACAGTGTTCCAGAGAACAAGAGAGGACAACCAATTAGCGATGTCTATTGAAGATAAACTCTTTCTAAAAATAATGGAACAAGAACTAGTTAAAAACAATTCAAACAGTTGGGTCGCCCCTCTACCCTTTAGGCCTCAGAGACAACGCTTACCTAATAACAGAGAGGAAGCCCTTAGACGTTTCTCTTCTCTCAAACGCAACTTTCAAAGAAAACCAGAGATGAGAGATCACTTCTTTTCTTTCATGGCAAAAACATTTGAGAATAACCATGCAGAGATAGCACCCACCCTCAAAGACTCAGAGGAATGCTGGTACCTACCAATATTTGGGGTGTACCACCCAAAGAAACCAGGACAGATTAGAGTGGTCTTTGATTCCAGTGCCAAATTCAAAGGCGTCTCCCTAAACGATGTTCTCCTCACAGGCCCCGACCTCAATAACAAACTTTTGGGAGTTCTCCTTCGTTTCCGCAAAGACTCTATTGCCTTTATTGCTGACATTCAACAAATGTTTCATTGTTTTCTTGTCAGAGAGAAAGACAGAAATTTCCTGAGATTCCTTTGGTTCAGAGATAACGATCCTTCTAAAGACATCACAGAGTACCGCATGAGGGTGCACATCTTCGGCAACAGTCCTTCACCTGCAGTCGCAATTTACGGGCTCAGGCGCTCTGCTCAGGAATGTGAGGTAAGGTACGGGTCAGATGTTGCACAATTGGTAGAAAGAGACTTCTACGTAGACGACTGCTTAAAGTCCTCACCCTCAAGTGAAGCCGCAGTCAGCCTTCTCAAAAGAGCACAAGAAGCACTTGCCTGCTCCAACCTCAGGCTCCACAAAATAGCTTCTAATAGCAAAGCAGTGATGGAAGCCTTCCCTTCCCAAGACCATTCAAATGATCTAAGAGACTTAGACTTGGGAGCTGATTCTTTACCTGTGCAACGGAGCCTAGGGCTTCTGTGGGACTTAAAATCTGATACCTTTGCCTTTCAAGTAAACAGAGAAGAAAAACCCTTCACTCGCAGAGGTGTTCTGTCCACAATAAATAGCCTGTATGATCCCCTAGGATTTGCTGCTCCCGTCACCATACAAGGTAAAGCACTTTTAAGAGACTTAACCCTGGAAACATCTGATTGGGACACCCCACTGGCTCCTGACAAAGGTAATTCGTGGAGAGAATGGAGAAGTTCCCTAAAGGCTCTCGACAACCTTTATGTTACACGTCCATATGCCCCGGTACCTTCTACAGAGGTACAAAGCCAAAGACTTTGTGTGTTCTCTGATGCTTCGGTTAAGGCCATAGCCGCCGTAGCATACCTTAAAACTGTGGATATATATGGACAATGTCACATTGGGTTTGTTATGGGCAAGGCAAAACTGGCGCCAATCCCAGAACACACTATACCCAGACTAGAACTCTGTGCTGCAGTCCTAGCCGTAGAGCTAGCAGAGCTCATCACAACAGAGACAGGCATAGAACTCAAAGAGACTGTGTTCTACACAGACAGCAAAGTAGTACTAGGCTACGTCTATAACGAAACCAGAAGATTTTATGTTTTTGTCAGCAACAGGGTGCTCAGAATCAGACGATCCACTCATCCAGGACAGTGGAACTATGTACCCACGGACTGCAACCCTGCAGATCATGCAACCAGAGCTGTTGCCGCAAGTCATCTTAAAGACACGTCTTGGCTCACAGGACCAACATTCTTGTACAACACAGGGCAAACTAATCCTGAAAGCGAGACATTTGAACTAGTAGATGCCAACTCAGATGGTGAAATTCGTCCACAAGTGTCTACATGTCATACAACGACCACTGACAACCAACTTAAGTCCAACAGATTTAACAGATTCTCAACCTGGAAATCACTCATCCGAGCTGTCACTTGCTTAACCCACATAGCTCGCTCCTTTAAACATACTACATCTACAAATGTAAGTACCTGCAAAGGATGGCATCACTGCCAGAAGGTCTACACAGCGGCAGAATTTCAGAAAGCAAAACATGTCATCATCCGCACTGTTCAACAAGAGACCTTTTCCAAAGAGATCGACTGTATCAGAGGAAACAAGCTTGTTCCCAAAGATAGCACTCTAAGGAAGCTGGACCCATTCCTTGACCAGACTGGCCTATTGAGGGTAGGTGGTCGCCTCAAAAACATGAAATTAGAGTTTGAAGAGAAACATCCTCTAATCATCCCTGGTCACCACCACATTGCAGGTTTGCTTGTGTGCCACTACCACGATCAAGTCAAACATCAGGGTCGTCTATTTACAGAGGGAGCCGTGAGAACGGCTGGATTGTGGATAATTGGAGCAAAAAGATGTGTTAACAGTATCATTTTCAATTGCATTCTTTGTCGTAAACTCCGTGGGAAGCTGCAAACACAAAAGATGGCCAATCTTCCAGCTGACAGACTCAGCTTAGACCCACCTTTTACCAATGTTGGATTAGATGTGTTTGGCCCTTGGTCTGTTTCCACACGTCACACGAGAGGAAGTCATGCCAACAGCAAACGTTGGGCAGTCATATTCACTTGTATGACCATCCGAGCTGTCCATATAGAAGTCATTGAGTCAATGGACACTTCAAGCTTCATAAACGCTCTGAGACGCTTCATTGCAATACGAGGTCCCGTGAAGCATATTCGTTCTGACAGAGGTACTAACTTTGTTGGAGCAACCAAGGAGCTACAAATTCCTTCAAACGTCAATGTTAAAGATGTTGAAAGATACCTAACCGATCAGGACTGCATCTGGACATTCAACCCACCTCACTCTTCTCATATGGGAGGAGCTTGGGAAAGAATGATCGGCATAGCCCGAAGGATCCTCAATTCCATATTCTTACAAGTGGGAACTGCAAGGCTCACCCATGAGTCTCTGATTACATTCATGGCTGAAGTTTCAGCTATTATAAATGCCAGACCTCTTACTTCTGTCTCAAATGACCCAGAAGATCCTTTCTTGCTTACACCGGCCACTCTGCTTACTCAAAAGACTGAGACAATTAGTGTTCCCTCTGGAGAGTTTACCACCAAAGACTTGTACAAGCGACAGTGGAGACAAGTACAGTGTCTCGCAAACTCCTTCTGGGACAGATGGAGAAAACAGTATATCTCTACTTTACATCCACGAAACAAGTGGCAAACTATCAAACCCAATCTCAAACTTGGTGATGTTGTTCTCGTGAAAGACTCTCAATCGCAGAGAAACGAATGGCCCTTAGGTCTGGTCACCAAAACATTCCCAAGTGAAGATGGGAGAGTCCGCAAAGTTGAGGTCAAAACCTCCAAACAAGGAGAAACCAAATTGTTCTTCAGACCAGTAACAGAACTAACTTTATTGTTGTCTCCTGAGGAATAATGGTGCCATCCATGGATGCCAGACGGGGAGTGTCATGTCTCCAGCATACGCTTTTACCATATTTGGGATTTTCCTATTCATTTGCTCGGAGCTCCCTCCTCTGGACACTTGTTGTAAGTGTACAACGTCACTTCCTATATCCATTTTTCACCTCCATAAGGCTTATGGCAGAATTTGGACTAATCAGGCTACCGTACGCTCACCACGTGACCTAGAGCAATGCCTTGTGGGAGCCAGGACTCCATTTTACAGACCATGCTGCTGGAAGAAGCACACAGTTCTGCATCTCCCTCATGATAGAATCGCTGGTAAGGAAATAGTTACACCAAAACACCTCCACAGCTGCCAGAACCCCCAGAGACATTGCTACAGAGACATTTATACCAGTATATATATTTTATGCTGCAGTTATATGTTCATTTGTATGTTTTTATAGTTCATTGCAAGCATACTTATTATGTTTTCTGCTGTTTGTATTACAGTTTCACCTCTTATTCCACTTGCCTATTCAGTAAAATCTACAGACTCCAAGCTTAGTCTCTTTATTGAATTGTGGGAAGGTTTAGCTGCATGTCGAACTACACACTGCCCCAGGGTAATACGTAGCGAGGACAGAACACTGGACAAAGCACTAGATTCAGCTCAGGATTCAGCCTTTTTAAGCAGGATTCGGATTCAGCCGAATCCTTCTGCCTGGCCAAACCCAAATCCTAATTAGGGGCAGGGATGGAAATTGCGTGACTATTGGTCAGAAAACAAGGAAGTAAAAAAATGTTTTCCACTTCCCACCCCTAATTTGCATATGCAAATTAGGGTTCGGATTCGGTTCGGTATTCAGCCGAATCTTTCGTGAAGGATTCGGCGGTTTGGCCGAATCCAAAAAAGTGTATTCGGTGCATCCCTACAAAGCACTGATAAGTAGAACTGCAAGTGGCAAATCTATCAAATATATTTTTAACTGTGATAAATGTAAACTGCCAAATCCCTTCTTCTGCTGGAACTTTACAGATTTTGATAAAAGGTGAATAAAAGGTGATAAAAGTGATTCATGTTCATTAACGGATAGAGTAATAATCCATGCATCACCAATAGAACACTTTTTGTATCCCAGAGCCAATGTGAATTCATTGCACATCACCCACTGCCAGCGGTAGGGTTAACTGTACTATGCATAACTACTTAATATCTTTTCTAGTTTGTTGCTTCAGTAAAGTAATCCCCGTTCAGAAAGTCTACAAAGTTTTCTCTGAAAATGGACACCCAAGTGCCTGGAAGCAATTGTGCATTAAATTCCATCTCAGTGATGTTATAGAATTTGGCTAAAGTGTTCTGCAGAAGAGATATTGTCCCCTGCGTATCATCAGCAGAAATCTTTATTTGCCCAATCTGCTTCTGCTTAATGCAGGATAGCAACAGTCCAAAAAAAATTATTGTTCATAATGTCCGAAAGGATTACAATGCAATATACTTTAGTGTCTGGCTGTCTGGCAGTTATGCATCCTCAATATCAGACTGGCAGTATTTTTGAATTGGGCCCTGGCCTATCCTAATATTACAGACTCAACACTGAAGGCCTTATTTATCAAAATCCAAATGTTTCTGATTATTTTAATTAAAAAAGTCTGACCAATCTAGAATCCACGGTCGGAGCTTATTTTTTATTAAAAATTCAATCAAATTGGGGACAAACACAAAAAAATCAAGAGTAAACCTGAATGGTACCATTTTTTCGCCGAATCGCTCGGTTTTTCCTGGCTTTTTCCCAGAAAGCCCAAATTTTTTGTATTTTTGCCTGAAAAGTCCGAAATAGTCAGATTTTCGGGCTAATTTCAGTACAGACCACAGAAAGTTCCAAATAGGATAGGGACCTCTCCCATTGACTTATACAAAACCTCGGCAGGTCTGAGATGCCAGATTTTCAGATAGACTTTTTCCATCCTCGGGGTATAATAAATCTCGAAAAATTCTATTTTTTTTCACTGAAATTTTTTTGTCTCTTAGCTTCTCAACAGGTCTTATGGAGAACAGAAATGGCAGAAAAATTTCGAAAGAAGTAAGAGTAACTAGCCTGGCTGGCCAAACACACAAAGAGAATGCCCTGCACAAAAAAGTACTGTGTATAGTCAAATACTGCGAAACTGTGGTAGAACCAAGGGCCCAATGTATTTAGCTGTTTGGGACCCCAGAGGCTATGTAAAGCAGTGTTGTAACATAGTAAGTAAGGTTGAAAAAATACACATATCCATCGAGTTCAACCTTTTTCTTTTTTTTTTATTAACTACCTATCTGCCAGTTGATCCAGAGGAAGGCAAAAAACCCATCTGAAGCCTCTCCAATTTGCCTTAGAGGGGGAAAAATTCCTTCCTGACTCCAAAATGGCAATCGGACTAGTCCCTGGATCAACTTGGACTATGAGCTATTTCCCAGAACCCTGTATCCCCTTACTTGCTAAAAAGCTATCCAACCCCTTCTTAAAGCTATTTAATGTATCAGCCTGTACAACTGATTCAGGGAGAGAATTCCACATCTTCACAGCTCTCACTGTAAAAAAAACCCTTCCGAATATTTAGGCGGAACCTCTTTTCTTCTAATCGGAATGGGTGACCTCGTGTCATCTGGAAAGACATACTGGTAAATAAAGCATTAGAGAGATTATTATATGATCCCCTTATATATTTATATATAGTCATCATATCACCCCTTAAGCGCCTCTTCTCCAGTGTGAACATCCCCAATTTGGCCAGTCTTTCCTCATAGCTAAGATTTTCAATACCTTTTACCAGCTTAGTTGCCCGTCTCTGTACCCTCTCTAATACAATAGTGTCCTGTTTGAGTGATGGAGACCAAAACTGTACGGCATATTCTAGATGGGGCCTTACAAGTGCTCTATACAGTGGAAGAATGACCCCCTCCTCCCTTGACTCTATGCCCCTTTTAATACAGCTCAAGACCTTATTTGCCCTTGATGCTGCTGACTGGATTTGCTTGCTACAGCCAAGTTTATCATCTACAAGGACTCCAAGGTCCTTTTCCATAATGGATTTGCCTAGTGCAGTCCCATTAAGGGTATAAGTGGCTTGGATATTTTTACACCCCAGGTGCATGACTTTACATTTATCAACATTGAATCTCATTTGCCACTTAGCTGCCCAGATTGCCAGTTTGTCAAGATCATGTTGCAAGGATGCCACATCCTGGATGGAATTAATTGGGCTGGATAATTTTGTGTCATCTGCAAACACTGATACATTACTTACAACACCCTCCCCTAAGTCATTAATGAACAAGTTAAATAAAAGTGGACCCAATACTGAGCCCTGGGGGACCCCACTAAGAACCTTACTCCAAGTAGAGAATGTACCCTTAACAACCACCCTCTGTACCCGATCCTGTAGCCAGTTTCCTATCCATGTGCAAACGACTTCATTAAGCCCAACCGACCTTAGTTTAGAAAGCAGTCGTTTGTGGGGCACAGTATCAAACGCTTTGGCAAAATCCAAATAGATCACATCTACTGCCCCCCCACTGTCCAGAATCTTACTTACCACATCATAAAATGCAATCAAATTCGTCTGACATGACCTATCCTTCATAAAGCCATGCTGATTGTTGCTCATAATGCCATTCATTAGGACAAAATTTTGAATGTGATCCCTTAACAAGCCTTCAAATAATTTGCCTACCACAGATGTCAAGCTTACTGGCCTATAATTGCCAGGCTGAGATCGTAATCCCTTTTTAAATATTGGAATAACATCAGCTTTTCTCCAATCCATAGGCACCATACCAGATGACAGTGAATCTGAGAAAATCAGAAATAAGGGCTGATCTAAAACTGAACTAAGCTCTCTTAGAACCCGGGGGTGTATGCCATCAGGCCCTGGAGCCTTGTTTATATTAATTTGTATTAAAGCTTTTTAAATCATGTCCTGAGTCAGCCACTGACTAGATTGAGCTGAACCATTCGTGCAGTTATTAAGTGAGCCTGTGAACCCAGACTCCTCTATTGTATACACTGAAGAAAAGAACTGATTTAACACATTTGCCTTATCTGTATCTGTTACAACCATACTGGTACCATTATTTAATGGAGCAACACTCTCAACCTGCATCTTTTTACTATTAATATATTTAAAAAACTTTTTAGAGTTCGTTTTCACCTCCACCGCAATTAACTCTTCATTTCGTTTCTTAGCATTCCAGATTGCTGATTTACAACATTTATTACAGTGTTTGTATTCATTGGTTTGTGTGTGGGTGTGTGTGTGTGTGTGTACTGTATATGTGATATATTTTAGAGAGACCTGCAATGTTTAGGGGTACAGCTATGAAATTCCTGGAAAGGACAAGCATGCCTAATTTATCGGTATACTTTGCATGTCTATTGGTGGCTTTAACTCACTTTTATTGAGTCAAAATAAACAAGGCAACTGAGTGTACAATGTTTATGAAGGCCCTGGTCCAGCTGTCACTTCTAGAAGGAACTGCTGACAGTTTCAGAGGGGATTCCCCCACCTTTTTCTAGAGGTTAGATAGATTTAATCCTAGCAAAAATTTGAACTTGGTGGATACAATTATTTTAAGTGAAAGTAGTAGTTCTTAAAGTTGAAATATTTGACACTGTCACAAGCTGAAAGGCATCAGAAAACGATTTGTTTGGATTTGTGTAGCAGAAAAGAGAAATATCATTACTCCACTGCTCATGATTAGCAGTGCACTAGTGCAACAGAAGACAAAAATTCACATTTGTTATTTAACCCCTGCACACACTTGTTTCCTATCACCAAAACTCACTGATGGCAAAAGGGAGAAATAAACTGTTGGGAATGTTTGTGTGTGGCTTCGTTCTTTCTTCAGACAGGAAATGAGCCTGCAAAGCAGGAAGTAGATTCTATAAACCTCAAGGTGGATGATGAACACGGCCACCGGTAGTGGAAGTAAATAAAAGTCTGATGTGAATGGGTTTTTTTACTGAAACAATAACGGATCATGCAGCCATTTGAAGAGGAGCAGCAGTTCCCACTGACCTTTAAGAGAAGTCTAACAAATAATTAAATCCCAAAAATCACTTGTCTTTTTTACTCCTGGGATAGCTTGTTTATATAAGGATAATAACATCCCTCCAGTTTCACTTCCACAGCAACACCTCTCCAAACAGCAGCAGGGGAACAGCCTACTGCAGCTGGGCGCTTCTCAGGCTCGCAGATGTCTGACCTTGCACTGTTTGGAGCACCATATAATTAGAGATGAGAAAAGCCAAACATTTCATTCCAGAGGGGATACAGCTAGACTGAAAATGACACTGGGGTAGATGAACTAAATAGTGAGAAACTGGGACATGCTCTCTCACTACATTCAACAATGTTAAATGCAGTTTAAAATCTGATCTGGAATCCCAGTCATAAGGGCCATGGCACAAGGGAAGAATTTGATTACAACCAAATTGACAGCCAAATCTCCTGCTGTCCAGCAGGCATCCCATTATTGAAAGAATGAGAAGAATATAGTTCCCCCAAACTCAACTAACTCAAGATAACCCATAGTGTTAACCTTTCATATTCATTGGAAGTGAGATTCAGAGATTGTAGCGACTGCCAATACAAAATACCTCATGTGCCCTAAAGTGTTCAGACTTCTTTGACATCAACATTGCATCAGGAACCACATTAATCCCATAAAGAGTTTACAGAGACATGAAAACATTATTTTATCAGGTAATGTATAAAAAATCCAATATTATCTAGATCAGCAAATAAGTGGTTAACCCCAAAAATCATACACAGGGTTCCAGGTATATCAAGGATAACAATAGGCATACTAGAACTGGTCTTTAGGCTAGGCTCCTTATATCACTGCTCTGAGTTCTGGAGTTTGGGAATTACTGCCCTAGGTAGACAACCTCGGATTTGTGGCAGTAAGGACCATGTGATTACATTTCCTTACTCAAACATAAGTGACCGTAATTTTTTCAGAACTTAAGCTGGCCATAGACTCAAATATACAGTTGTATGAATCGAGGTTTCGTACAATTTTCGGACCGTATGTGGGTCATCCCGACATTTTTGATACCATCAGTCGGTCAGTCTATCGGACAGGTTAAAAGATTTATGTCGGCTAACATTAATTTCTCTGCATGTATTGCCTATCTGAAGATATCAGTATTTGTCGGACATACCTTTCATACAATTGCTATCACGAGCAGAAAATCGTCTGATTTGTTCTTTTATTATTTTATTTAATCTGAATTGTTAGTGGCAGATTGGAAGATTGCAATGTTCTATCGTTTGTCTGATTCAAGGTTAAAATCTGCACATCAATGGCCAGTTTAGGTAAACCTTTTTTTTCCCCAAAACAACACTTCTAAATATTGGCCATTGTTTCCATGTGCAAATATAAACTATAGTTTTTTTACTGGTTGTTTAATGTGGTTAGATTTCCAGCTGCTGATTAATGGTGCTTCACTGGTTATCAGCACAGTTTCTTGCTGCCAGTAGATTGAACTAAAGAGACAGCGAAAGAGAAAAGAAGAGGGATGCAGAAGAGAAAGTGTAGAGGTGGGTAAACCAAAAGAAATCCAGTGAAATGTGCAAGATTGAAAGTAGTAAGTGAAAGGACAACAAGAAACATAGAAGGGAAGCGAAAGCTGTAGCCAGTATCAGATTGTCTTGCAGGGATACTGGGAAAAATCCCATAGTGCCTTGGTCCCCATAGTCCCCTTTAACCCAGAACACCCCAACTCAACCCAGCAGCTGCCATCTCTTATATATGCACACCTGCCCCTGGTGATATTGTAATGGGCAGGTTAGGTGCTGCTAAATAAGATATTGCTGATTTAGGTTGGACCTAAATTTGAGTGTGCTGATTTTGGCTGGACCTATATTGGGAAAGGGTGGGTTAGAGTCAGAGCATGTAGGACGCACACAGGTGGTGTTGGCGCTGAGCCCCAAGGTACCTATCCAACACTAGTTTTAGCTGCTGTTTGTCCCCAATAAGTACAGCAGTGATTCTGTAAGGGAGTTGTTTATATAAAACAAACACACTCCATGTTGCATAATTCATGTTATCAGCTCCAACTACTACTTTTGTTCTGCAGCCCAGTGCAGCACCTTACTTAAAATGTTTTTAGTCCACAAAGGCAGAAAATCACTTGGTTAAAAGAAGCATGGAGGTATCTTGCCTAAGTGAAACAAAATTCTAACATGTCACGCTACACTTAACAAATACAGAACTAGCTATACAGAGGGAAGGATTCTACTGTGTGTGGTTTCTACTTCAGAAATACAGCAGTAAATTGTCAGACAGAATCTTCCTTAATGTGCAGTTATGTAAAAACATACAGTAGCCACCTCCTCTTGAATGCACACCACGGTGCCTGTAAATTGCACTGAAATCCCTCCAGTTTAGAATTAAGTAGATTTAATCTGCAGATGTAAAGATCTACAGAGAAAACAAATATATGCAACCTCAACATGCCATCATTATTGCAGCCATCATTGTGGCATGGTGGCAAAATAGTTAGAATTGCTGCCACACACAACAATAGGACCCTGTCCATGTACTACCTGTGAGACATTTGCACTGCATATTCCTCCCATTAGCATTGGTTTCTTCTAAACAACATATGAGGTATGTTACATGGTTTCTAATGAAATTTACCTATAAGGAAATTAAGACTGATGTTGATGATCATCTGTAAAGAACTGATTAAATAATAATAATGATAATATAGATAAATAAATTTTAATAATATATTCTGCCTTTCACAAACACTTGTTATCAATCCCTGGTGCATGATCTAATTCAGGTCAAACAACGGTTTGCCTGCTTCTGGCCCACAAGTGCATCACCTTCAGCCAGCAGTTACCCAAGTCCCTGGGTCTCCGTCACTATGCCTCTATGTACTCTATGTAAGTGGCTCATTCCCTTCTAAAAGTCTAATGTTTGTAGAAGTGATCATGCATAATTGCAATAAGAATGGATTCACACAAGAATTGATCATTCAAACTGCTGTTAAATGTAACCAATCCCTGCATGGCTCCATTGTTGTCCACATACATGTGCAACTGATTTCAATAGAAATGATTTTCATTAGAAAGAATTGCCAAATTACTCACAAACGGAGTATGTAAAAATGGGGGTGAAAGGTAAAGCAATGTATTAAAAGTGGTGGCCTGAAAAGATGGGATGAGAAAGGGGAGCATAATCTGCAAATGCAAATGGAAAGGTAAAGAACAAAGAACATAAGTGAAAAAAAAGATGGCAGAGCAGAACGAAAAATGGAGAGGGTGAGGGACAAGAAAAAAAGTGGGAAAGACAGTAAAAGACATGTAAAACTGGAGAGCCAAATGGAAAGGAGGGAAGGAATATGAAGGTGAAGAAAACAAATGGGGAGAAAATATTAGAAAGGAGGAAGGAACGAAACATTAGGGCAGGTGCACATGGGCAGATTTGGGGAGATTTAGTCACCTGGCGACTAATCGCCTCTTCTGCGGGGTGACAATCTCCCTGAACTGCCTTACCCCAGCTATAATGAGAAAATGCCAGTGCAATGGCACTCGCAGCGTTTCGATTTCCGAAGGCGCCCAAAGTTGCCTCATGAGGAAACTTCGGGCGACTTTGGAAATCGAAGCGCCGCGAGTGCATTGGAGCAGGAGATTTTTAAGCAGGCGGAAGGCAGGGGGGAAGGCAGTTCACGGAGATTGTCGCCCCAAAGAAGAGACGATTAGACGCTAGGTGACTAAATCTCCCCGAATCTGCCCGTGTGTCTCTGCCCTTATTGGTTTAGGGACAGAGAGAGATAAGATAATGACAGGCAGACAAAAGGGGTGATGAGTATTAAAAAAATATTTAAAGAGGAAAGATAAAGAAACCCTTGTCTGGAGTGGGAAAGAGAGTGGTGAACAAAAATAATCTAATTGTTATTAGGGAGAACACAAAGCAGAGAGCCTGCATAAGTGTGGGGCCCTTTGGATGATGTTTCAACAAATCAAGTGTGGTCTTTTGGCAGAATCGTTGAATTGTTGAATGGTCTTCCATCATTGAATTCTAACTAAATTTGGCAGTCCCATTTTTAAGGGTTACAAAGCCTGTCCTAGGAGTAGTGGCTATGTGCCATTTTGGTAAGAAATGCAAACTGGCTGAATTTAAGAAAAGTAACATATGAATTAAAGTCTATGAATTTAAGTCTGCTCAAGGGCTGTACAGAGTTTTACAATATAACTATGTCTGAGCCAAACCACTAAGAATGGGTGGGTGTGCATGATGGATTGAAGTAGTTGCACAGACCAGATGGTTGAACAAACTGCACATGTTGCACATGCACTGTTCTTCTTTTCCAGTCTATGTATTGGCTTCCTTCCTATAAAGGATTAAGTGTAAAGACTTGACTACAGATCTATTCACACCACACTTACTACATACAATGCTTAATTTATTTTCAAAATACGCAGAGTGTGCTATAACCTCAGAACCTTAACTCACTAGCTTATACTAAATTTCTCAGGATGTAGTGCACATCTGTAGAGCTAAAACATCATGTTTGACAATCTACAAGGTCTAAAAAAAAGGCCCATGGGCTCCATTGCAACCCTCTCAGTGAGAACTGCAGTGGTCAGTGAGGGAACTTCAGGCGACTATAGAAAACGCATCGCCGCGTGTGCATTAGCGCAGGCGACTTTTCATTCTAGCCTATGGGGAAAAACGCTGAGGCAGTTCGGGGAGATAGTCGCGCAAAAGATGAGGCGATTAGTCGCCAGGCGACAAAATCTCCCCGAATCTTCTTGTGTGGCCTTACCCTTAAAGAGTTGACAACCTCCCCCCCTTCCCCCACAGAGCTGCTTTAGAAGGTGAAAAATTAAACTGTCTTAGTATGGTATTAGTCACAAATAGAAAATGGAAAGTAATTATTTCTGGTGAACTATCTGAAACCAACTGAACTAAATAAAGTGTTTGAAGGTGAACAACTCTTTTAAGCTTTAAACAAAGAATCTCTCGCACAAGAGACTACCTTCATTTACTCCGTAAACAAAAGCTACTTACAACTTGCATTGTTCCAAAAATTTACCAATGCCCTCTGACCACCATCAATTTGATCAAGGTCAAACTATCGGATCACATGGGAGGGCTATACATACTCAAGAGGACAGTATTGCATCCACTGCCCTCTATGGGATAATAAACCCTCAGGGCATCTATGGCTTTCTCAATCCTTTTGCAAAACATCTTTTCAACACAATTTGCAGCAGAAATTCTAGTATAAGACATAAGTGGCTCAGCATCTACAGACAGCATTGCCCTAATTTAAAAAGAAAAAAAAAAAGCCATAGTCCTTAGGTCTCTTCAATCTGACTGAGAAAATTAAAGGGATACTGCCATAGGAAAAATTTTTTTTTTTTCAAAACGCATCAGTTAATAGTGCTTCTCCAGCAAAATTCTGCACTGAAATCCCTTTCTCAAAACAGCGAAGAGATTTTTTTTATATGAAAACGATATATTTAATTTTAAAATCTGACATGGGGCTAGACATATTGTCAGTCTCCCAGCTGCCCTCAGTCATGTGACTTGTGCTCTGATAAACTTCAGTCACTCTTTAATGCTGTACTGCAAGTTGAAATGATATTGCCCCCTCCCTCCCCCTCCCAGCAGCCTAACAACAGAACAAGGGGAAGGTAACCAGATAACAGCTCCCTAACACAAGATAACAGCTCCCTGGTAGATCTAAGAACAGCACTCAATAATAAAATTTTGGTTCCACTGCGACACATTCAGTTAGAGAAACAACAGCCAGCCAGAAAGCAGTTCCATCATGAAGTGCTGGCTCTTTCTGAAATCAAAATGACCTGAGATGGCTGCCTACACACCAATATTAAAACTAAAAAAAAAAACACTCTTGCTGGTTCAGGAGTTAGATTTTATACTGCAGAGTGTATTATTTGCAGTGTAAACTGTGTCATTTAGAAATAAAAAACACATAATAAAAATCATGACAGAATACTTTAAGTTTAGTTGAAACAATAACATTCAAGGTCCAGTTAATAACTCTATCTATTCTAGGACTGCTAGAAATGCATGTCATTGTTATGCGATCCATATGTACAATGGCTTCTTTCTTTTGCTGTGAAATATCTATTTGGGGCTCCTGGTATGATTACGATACATACAGTGTCGGACTGGCCCACCGGGATACCAGGAAAACTCCCGGTGGGCCAAGGTGTCAGTGGACCCTCCTGCTTCTAAACATTTGGCTTATTTCATGGCCATTTCCCTATTTCTATGAGAATAAAGAGGCAAAATAGACGGAATAATAAGTAATAGTATGTAAAGAAAAGAGAATAGGAGAATAGAGGTTGAGTAAGGAAAGAAAGAAATTAATACTGAGAGTGGGCCCCTGGTCTAAAGGTTTTTGGGTGGGCCCCAGTTCTAAGGGTTTTTGGTGGGCCCCTGATGTCCCAGTCCGACACTGGATGCATATTTAAATACATCTTTAAAACTCAGTGCAAACTCATACAGCATTATGATTATACGTTGCATGTATAATTTCCTTTACCTTAGTGCATGGATGCAATAAATGACTCTGGGAATGTTTTTACGATCATAAACATCTGTCGTTTCAGGATAAAATATCTAAAGACAAAAATTAAATACAATAGTATTGTAAAAAAAACAAAAGTAAGCATGTGTTTTCTCACCATACATAAAACAGTGTTTGTGTTAGACTGCAAAGGCATGGATACATAAGTAAAGGGCCAGAGGCACTGAACAAAAACAAAAGAATTGTGCAGAAAAACAATTTATAAAGCAGAGAGCCTGTATAATGCTTAAAGGATACCCGTTGGGCAAAAATATCTCCAATCAAAGGTGCGGGCTAATAGAGCCTGCACTCCGGCTAGTGGTAACAGCCCACTTGAGTACAACATGGTCAGGTGTTTTGTACACTTGGAAGTTGAAATGTTTGGGGCTACTCACTGAGACAGCACAAAGCTATTAGGGCAGAAACACAAGTGGAAATTCAGGGAAATTTAGTCGCCCGGCGACAAATTGCCTCTTCTTCGGCGACTAACCTCCCCGAACTGCTTTCCCGCTGGCTATAATCAAAATCACCCAGACAGACAGACAGTCAAACAGACTTCTGCACTAAAATCCATTTCTCAAAAGAGCAAACAGATTTTTTTTATATTCAATTTTGAAATCTGACATGGGGCTAGACATTTTGTCAACTTCCCAGCTGCCCCATGTCATGTGACTTGTGCCTGCACTTTAGGAGAGAAATGCTTTCTGGCAGGCTGCTGTTTTTCCTTCTCAATGTAACTGAAGGAGTCTCAGTGAAACATGGGTTTTTACTATTGAGTGTTGTTCTTAGATCTACCAGGCATCTGTTATCTTGTGTTAGGGAGCTGTTATCTGGTTACCTTCCCATTGTTCTTTTGTTTGGCTGTTGGGGAGGGAAAGGGATTGGGTGATATCACTCCAACTTGCAGAACAGTAAAGAGTGATTGAAGCTATCAGAGCACAAGTCACATGACTTGGGGCAGCTGGGAAATTGACAATATGTCTAACCCCATGTCAGATTTCAAAATTGAATATAAAAAAATCTGTTTGCTCTTTTGAGAAATGGATTTCAGTACAGAATTCTGCTGGAGCAGCACTATTAACTGATTCATTTTGGGAAAAAAAAATTTCCCATGGCAGTATCCTTTTAAGGTGTATAATTCTCATTTTTAAAAATATTTACTTTGTCTCTATATAATAATAAAACAGTACCAACTAAGCTGCATGAATCCATATTAGAGGAAAAAATTCTAATGGGTGTTTCATGTTTAAATAATTCTTAGAATACTTATGGAATACTCAAGGTATAGGTATGGTGATCCAAATTACAGAAAAGTCACTTATCCTGAAAACCCCAGGTCCCAAGCATTCTGGATAACAGAGAATAGTAATAAGTAGAGCAGAGCAAGCTCACGGCCAGTTATTGTATAACTAAATTTGGGCATTCCTACTTTGTATTTGCCCCTGAAAAATATTCATATAAATGTTTTTTTAACGTGGTACATTACTGTCCAGCTTGTGGTATGTTTCATATTTTGGCCACTACATGTAAAAGGTTAGACTGCATCCATGAATTGTGTTTCCCCTCACCAACATACCAATTTGGAAGGAAGTATCAAATTACTACTCATAATCAAGTCTTACTTACCAAATTCCAGTTCCAAACAAGCAACAGGAAATTACAATGTAGATGAAAGGACTAATTGAAAAGCAAACATTTCATTAAATTGTGCTGCTTTATATTCCTAAATTGAAGTTACCTTAGGAAGTCCGATTGATTCCATGGCTCGTAACCACTGCACGGTATTGTCAGTATGCCGGAAATGAAGGCCAGAACGCTAAATAGAAATAGAAAAGAGAATAAGAAGTTAATTTCACAATTATGCTTATGGGGATATTTATACAATAGTACAAAATTCTCCAAGTTGCACACCAAAATCCAAAAACAGGGTTGTGGAAGGTGTGGAAGGTGTGAATTGAGTGACGAATCCTCCCTTTATCTTTCAATAAAGAGAAGTGCCATAAATTTGCCAAGTTTTGCAGCTAATCACAATTCCCTTCTTGTGTGTTTGTTCTCCAAGTGTGGCTTCTGGACTATACAACACAGATATCTCATGTGGGGATATTTGCCTTTTCCCTGCACACAAAACATGCACATGCCAGGTCCCAACTGACATTCAAAATAAGCCCTCTGGCATTTGCAAGAATCCATAGACTATTGACTAGGTGGCCATACAATGGGAGATCTGCTTGTTTGGCAATTTCGCCTAACGAGCGGATCTCTCCCCGATTTGCCCACATTGAAGTGGGCTGATATGATAGTGGGCCCTAGGGCCCAACGTTTGAATCAGAATGGAGGCCAAACGGGCTGTCGGATCACGGGACCACATCAACGAAAAGATACAGGATTTTTTAACCTGCCCGATTGACATCTGCCTGACTTTTGGCCAGATATCGATCCGGGACTCCCATCGGATGGCCCGACAAACGGGCCAATAAGCTGCCGACTCGGGTCTCTCGGACGCTTTTATCAGCCCGTGTATGGGGGCCTTAATAGTCCAGGCCTGTGCACCTCCCACATATGACAGGCAATCTGCATGTCAGTGGGGCTCATTTATAAACTTCGCACAGGGCAGAAAGATTCGCACAGTGAAAATATGTGCCCTGCGCCTGGTTATATTTATAAAGCTAAATAAGAGTGTGCAACTGCAAACAGATTTGCGAATTTGTTTTTCACACTGCGAATGTCTAGAAGAGCTATTTAAATATTTAAATATCACAAATTGCAAATATTTATGCGCACACTCTGCGTTTGAATTACACCACATCTTTGGTGGCGGAAAAAATATTCGCAAAACGTTACTGTCAAAGCTATTTTCGTGCACAACAACCTCGCAAAGTGCCCATACTCACGCACAGACCCGTCTCATTTGTGAGTCATTTGCGAAAATGTAGTCACAATGTGAATTCGCAAATACCGGATAGATGGGCACAGCAGTGCAATATTTTAGAATTCAGGAAAAACATGTCACAAAGTGAATTAAATCAGCTGTTTCCTGTTAAATGCTTAAATTGTATGTATTTTATCATTTATAGGAGAATGCAGTGAGCTCATAACAGCTGTGGAGGACTAGCTGAACTCGTCCTGGACAGGGGGTGCTTACTCGACGGTATTACCATCCAATAACTTGTGTTGGTTCCAGGTATTGATAAAAACATTCAGGATGAAAAAAACCTATTTTGTTAGTGTTTAGCAATTTTATTCCAAGCTTTATAAACTCATCCCAATCTTTGATTAATGAGAGCCACAAGCTGTCCAACTGAAATAACATGCAGGTGATGTAGTCAGTCAACTACTGGAATGGGAGAAGTAATCTGTCCAATGCAAATAACATGTGAATGATGTAATCATGTTACTACTGGATTCAAACTCTATTACACTATTGGGGATAGTCTGGCCCAACTGGAAACCATCAATATCTGAAGCAGTCATTGCACATCTGTGAGAAGCAGAAACAAACTGAAAACATATGACCGAACCGACACTTACCTTAAACCGAGTTTGATCCACATCATAAATCTTCTTCTCGGAGATCACCTTTGGGGCAAAGAACCTCCCTAATTTAGCTAGGTACACTCCATTTCTCAAGCCTTCCTCCAATTCTGTAGTTGGAGGTAGTTCTTCGACTAAGCAGGCCTCCATCCACCTGCCAAAGGAAAAATAGATTTGGTTGGGCTCATTGTAATGATACAATATCTGGGTTCTGTTCCAGATCTCACATGTTTTCTATTAGTCCATAAAACACCAAGCCAGGTGCAAGTCATGAAGATAGAAATATATACAGAATGTGCAATTTTCTGCTAATGTAACACAAAGGTTCTGGCAGTCTGTGAAAAACGCTACAATCACTTATTTTACTGCTTCATTTGGACTTGTTTAGTCTTTTTGGTTCATCTGAATTAATATTTTTAATTTTATACCAACATGGAAAGGGGTACTTATGGTTTTGTCAGCTCTATAAGATACACTGTTCATTTACTCTAAATGGGTAAACACTGTATATCAGTTCATAGCAATAATAATGACTTAATGTTTCTAATTATGATGGTGACACATGGACCAAGATTCAACCAATACAAACCATTCATCCCTCAGGACATTTAGTGAGTGGCCAATATGGCCACACAAGTGGATATCAGAAAACCACCATTCCTCTAAGGCTATAGGCACACATACGTTTAACTGCGGCATTTTTGCCGCTGTTTTTAAAAAAGCCAACCTCTGCTTTTTTTTTGTCCATAGCCTAAAGCTCCAATTTAGCACATTTCAATACAGACAAAGTTAAACAATAAGAGACACCAAGGATAAGGGTTGCATTACAACTCCCAGCCTGCAGCAGCCCCAGTTACAGTCTAAATTACATTTGTATAATCACATAACTGCATATTATACTTCTATATAGACACTTAAAATAAACAAATTACAGTAACTCTCAATCTCTGCATATGCTTTTGTTTTAATTGCAGCTAGTTCCAGCAACCCCTGAAAAATAGACCCGCATTTGCTTTTATTAGGAGTTAAAATTCATCCAAGGTGTTGCAATTAGACAATAAATGTCCCACTTTGAGGCCCTATTCCTCACATTAAGCACTAATTATTTTCCTAGACAGCAGATCCATAACCTACTGAACTGAGAATATGGTACCATCAAATACTGATGTTATCCGGAAGCCCCTTATCCAGAAACCTCAGAATTACAGAAAGGCCATCTCCCATAGACTCCATTTTAATCAAATAATCAATTTTTTTCAAAAATGATCATTTTTCTCTGTAATAAAACATTATCTTGTACTTGATCCCAACTAAGATATAAAGAATCCTTATTGGAAGCAAAACCAGCCTATTAGGTTTATTTAATGCTTACATGATTTTCTAGTAGACTTAAGGATCCAAATAACAGAAACATCCCTTTTCTAGAAAACCCCAGGTCCCGAGTATTCTGGATAACAGGTCCCATACCTGTACTTTAATGGAGCAGGAATACAGTTAATGGGACAGGTAACATATTATATCAGCAGTCAATCATAACTGCAGGAGGAACAGATGCAGAATTAGAGTATTGTTTGTATTTAACGTCTAAATAGAGGGAGAAGAGGGTTGTTCCGATTAATCAAGCAGAAAATACAAAGTTTTGCTTCATGTAATGACTTAAGCAGATACTGTACTTCTTGAACTCACTTATAAGACATACAAACAGGATATGCCGACTATAAATAAACTTTGTCCACAGTTTTTTACCTTTATAAAATGCAATTTGGGCTTCTAGTTTACAGTGAAGAATTACCATAAAGTCCATGTGATTGAACACCAGGTGGCCCATAGTTATTATGGAGCCCATTACCAAATTTCCATTAAATTGTGATGCAAAACAAACCAGGTGTAGGGCAGAAGGTCCATGTTAAAAGGACAGCCCAGGGCTCAATCAGCTCCTGCCAATGTACAGTACTGTATATATTCCACTATCAATGCCTAATGTATTGGATCTAGGGATTCGATTCGGGATTCTGCCTTTTTCAGCAGGATTCAGATTAGGGCGAATCCTCCTGCCTGGCCAAACCGAATTTCGGCCGAATCCAATATAGTGGATTTGGTGCATCCGCAACAGGCTCTGTAAAATGCATATCCAAATGATAAACGTAATATTCTTTCATAACAAAAGCAAATATATGTCATTACAACTAGTGATGGGCGAATTTATTCACCAGGTGCGAATTCGCTGCGAATTCACGCTATTCGCCGCCAGCAAATAAATTTGCGAACCGGCCACGAAAATTTGCGGCAAAAATTCGCCGGCGTCAAAAAAAAATTTCCCAAAAAACTGATGCCGGCGTCAAAAACGGGCGCCGGCATAAAAAACAGGCGCCGGCGTAAAAAAACTGGGCGCCGGCGCCGTTTCGCGAAATTCGAAAATTTTTCGGCGTAACGGCGCAAATTCGCCCATCACTAATTACAACTACAAAAGTGTTTTAATCCGCACACTTCTAATGCCAAGCATGGCCAACTCATTGGCTAGTTGCTGAACTACAGCTCACAAAATACGGATCATGATTCTCACAGGGTTAGCCATCTTAGCTTGGCATTTCTCCAATTTATCTCAGACACAATTAGAAGGGCGTTTTCCAATCACTTAATTTTTCTGTGTTTCCCTAGAAAAACACAAGAAGTAAATATGAACTGTATATTATCTTTATACAAAAAAAAACCCTAGTAAGAGTAAATAGATAATTTAAGGCAGTTGAGTTCATACAAATCCCTAAAGGTTTCAGCTGGATATTTGTAGCAGATGTTTCGTGCTCTGTGGGCTTGAAGATTTATGGGAACCATCGTAGACAAACATATGGCAGAAAGGTAGAGGAGAGGGTCTAGCGCACCTTAAAAGGGACTGCAGTGCTCAAGCTCACATAATGGAAACTTCATGACAACAAAGTACAGCAAATTCACACAACCAGCCAACTCTAACAACCCTTCAAGGCATATGGACTAATCCCCTTGGTCACATGGTGTTTTCCAATAAGACACAGACTCTTATTTTCTTTATTTTGGCAGGCACAGAACCACTTACAATGCCTGAAGCTCTACAAGATGGTCACCTGACTCATTAACCAACTAAATAATTACTTTACCCTGCGCCGTGTCATGAACATCTTAATAACGAATCTGATTTATGCCCCAACTCTGCAATACCGGGACGAAGGCCTGAACCAGCCACACAGAATGTCATTTTACATTTGCTCTGTAGCATTCAAAATGCAGTGCACAGTCTAGTAAAGTTCTGATTTTGGTGCTCCACCCATAGCTTCTTTTTTAAAAGATTCATAGCTTAAAACCTTTTCTTGCTGGCCTCTTTAATTCTGCTGTGCTGTTTGTGGCGACTGAATGAAAAGGGTACCCAACAAGCAGCCCCCTGATCTACAGCAGACGAGGGGTTAAAAGTGAAAGCAGGAAAGAGTGATTTGTTTCCTTCATAAGGATGCTCAGTACTGGGAAGAAAACACAGAGCAAGTGATCACTAAAATACAATAAATGCTTCTATACCACTACTATACTAGCCAGCACTTAGGTTAGGTTTAACTGTCATTTTTTGTTTGTTTTTTTTTAAAGAAAATTGCTTCCATAAGCGCAAGGAGGGAGCAATTTCTTTAAAAAAAAACAAAAAACTACAGGTATGGGACCTGTTATCCAGAATGCTGGGGGTTACAGGATAATGGATGCCTTACGTCTACCAGAAAATCATGTAAACATTAAATTAGGGATGCATCGAATCCAGGATTCGGTTTGGGATTCGGCCTATTTCAGCAGGATTCCGATTTGGCTGAATCCTTCTGCCCAGCAGAACCAAATCCGAATCCTAATTTGCATATGCAAATTAGGGGCAGGGAGGGAAAAATGATTTCCCATTCCCACCCCTAATTAGCATATGCAATTTAGGGTTCGGATTCAGTTCGGTATTCGGCCGAATCATTCTCGATCATTCTTATTCAAATTCCAGTCTGTTATATATATCTCAATGTATGGTTGCTAGGGCAATTTGTACCCTAGCAACCAGACTGCTGGAATTCCAAGCTGGAGAGCTAAACTCACAAGAGGGCAGCAAAAGAAACAACTTGTAAGTTTACAGGAGACCATTTCATTTCTTTCTGGGTTAATAGGTGATTAAAATAGAGTCTTATCCAGCCACTCACAGAAGAGCTGTACTGGGAAGCAGAATACGATGGGCTGGGTTCACAATCTCAGTCAGTAAGTCATCTGACTAAAGCAACCTTAAGCCTTGTTTACTCAGCACTTCCAATAGCTAGTATCTGATTTTCCTATAAAACGGTCACCCGTCCAGCTCTGCATATGCATGGCGATTACTAACTCCAATAGCTCGAGCATAACTGTACAGACAAGTATTCAGGGAATCTAAATTAATACCTCACAGGTAGCTTCAATTTCCCTGTTTAGCACAAGAAACCACAGAAAACATTAGGTATACGGTCATGGGGGGGTGGGAAAATGTCAAAATGGATCTGTTAATAGTGCTGCTCCAGCAAACTTCTGCACTGAAATCCGTTTCTCAAAAGAGCAATTTTTATATTTAATTTTGAAATCTGAGATGAGGCTAGACATATTGTCGGTTTCCCAGCTGCCCTTAGTCATGTGTCTTGTGCTCTGATAAACTTCAGTCACTCTTTACTGCTGTATTGCAAGTTAACAACAGAACAATGGGAAGGTAACCAGATAGCAGCTCCTTAACACAAGATAACAGCTGCCTGGTAGATCTAAGAAGAGCACTCAATAGCAAAAGCCAAGTCCCAATGAGTTCCATCCTAAAGTGCTGGCTCTTTCTAAAAGCACATGACCAGGCAAAATGACCTGAGATGGCTGCCTACAAACCAATATTACAACAACAAAAAAACTTGCTGGTTCAGGAATGAAATTTTATATTGTAGTGAGTGAATTATTTGCAGTGTAAACAGTGTAATTTAGAAATAAAAACTACATCATAAAAATCATGACAGAATCCCTTTAACTAAAACTAAAGGTATGTTTAGTACAAGTTTTTTTCATAAAACTCATGTTTAATAAGGGGTATAATGCCCCTTTAAGCCTATGTCTACATGGTGTACTTTCCCATTTAAAGATGATTAAAGGGATGGGTGCTAGCACATCACTTTATTACCAGAAACTAATGAATTCCAAATACGATTAAATAAGTTCTAAGGCATTATAATGTAGAATGCATCTCTGCTGATTACTATATTAATGTCTTTTAAAGTACGAGTTTCATAATTTGAAAATCAAAGGTATGAGTGAGCAAACATATACAGGTATGGGACCTGTTATCCAGAATGCTGGGGATTTGCGTATAACGGATCTTTCTGTAATTTGGATCTACATACCTTAAGTCTACTAGAAAATCATGTAAAAATGAAATAAACCCAATAGGCTGGTTTTGCTTCCAATAAGGTTTAATTATATCTTAGTTTGGATCAAGTACAAGTTTTATTATTACAGAGAAAAAGGAAATCTTTTTTAGAAACTAGGATTATTTGGATAAAATAAACTCTATGGGAGACTGCCTTTCTGTAATTCGGAGCCTTATGGATAACGGGTTTCCAGATAATGGATCCCATACCTGTATATGTATTTCATATCCAATTTGCATAATAACATGTATTAATTATAATGACATTGGAATTAAAAGTGCATCCTGCAGAGCTATGGTGCAGACAGTGTTGCCAGTTTAACACTTTCATTTACTCGTTGGTTGCTTGGTTGTACATTTCATAATACATCTGTAACTAAATGGAGCAGTTTCTGGTAAAAAGGATAAGTACCTAACTAGGGATTCACCGAATCCACTATTATGGATTCAGCCGAACCCCCGAATCCTTCGTGAAAGATTCGGCCGAATACTGAACCGAATCCAAACCCTAATTTGCACCAGCCAGTAAGTCTGGGAAGGGAAAAACATTTTTTAACTTCCTTGTTTTCTGACAAAAAGTCACAAAATTTCGCGCCCCTAACTTGCATATGCAAATTAGGATTCGGATTCAGTTCAACCGGGCAGAAGGATTCAGCTGAATCTGGATCCTGCAGAAAAAGGCTGAATCCCGAACCGAATCTTGAATTCGATGCATCCCTATACCTAACTGATATACACAGACACCAGTGAGTGCAGTGCAGTCTTCCACGTACATCAAATATAAAGGTTAATCAAGCCTTTAGAAAAATCATCTAAACTGTAGCGAATGCTCCATAAAACAGTTCACAAATAGTCTATATAAATATCTTTCTCACAGTAGTTTATATATTGAATGATTGATTTGTAAACACAACCCAACACATTTGCGCTGCAGAAAATACATACATGTTGTGAAACACTGACAGATTCCACCTGTCCTAACTGCAACATTCCAGAACAAATCAGTCATTTCTACTGAATTACTGTCAACCGGCATGTGTTGGGTTGTTTAATAAGAAAGTGTTAGATTGAGAAAGCGCACTAATAATCCATTTCTATCTCTTATAACGAAAGATCGCTTGTATAATGAGTATCCACTACAGTACAGGTTCATTTTTATATGAATAATGGTTCCCATTTCAAAATTGACAGATCATGCACCATGTTGATTTTATATGAATCTGGTTTTAAAGGGGAAGATGAGGCAATGTGTGCATGTACCCATAATGTAACATTACCCTTTTAGAAAACAAACTATTTGCTTAATATATTATTGCTGTAATTGCCCTTCCCCAGAGCATCTTGAGATACAGACACACTATATTTCCCAGAATCCCTCTGCTTTGAGCATGTACTTCCCAGTGAATATATATATATATATATATATACTAAAGTCCATCAAGTTCAACCCCTCCAAATGAAAACCCAGCATCCATACACACACCCCTCCCTACTTTCACATAAATTCTATATACCCATACCTATATTAACTATAGAGCTTAGTATCACAATAGCCTTTGATATTGTGTCTGTCCAAGAATGAATCCAAGCCATTCTTAAATGCATTAACTGAATCAGCATCACAACATCACCCGGCAGATTTGATAAATACAATAAGAAATTGTTGAATCTCTACTCAAATAACCAAGTTTTGTCTAACTTGTAATTTGCTTATGAAATGACTACAGAGAATTGAGCTACTGGGTGGTTCACCTTTAAGGTAACTTTTATTATGTTATAGAACAACCAATTCTAAGCAAATTTTCAAATGGTTTTTATTATTTATTATTTTATAGTTATGTGTCTTTTTCTTCTGATTCTTTGCAGCTTTCAAATGGGCGTCGCTGACTCCCTTCTAAAAATCAAATGCTCTGTAAGGCTACACATGTATTGTTGTTATTGCTACTTTTTATTGCTGATCTTTCTATTCAGACCCTCTCCTATTCATATTCCAGTCTCTTATTCAAATCAATGCATGGTTGCTAGGGTAATTTGGGCCCTAGCAACCAGATTGCTTAAAATGTAAATTTAACAGTTGCTGAATAAAAACTGAAATAACTCAAAAACCTTCAAGAATAAAAAATTAAAACAAATTGCAAATTATCTCAGAATATCACTCTCTACTTCATACTAAAAGTTATCTCAAAGGCGAACAACCCCTTTAAACCCATATTAAAATTAAAAAAAACTAGCTAGGCAGACAGAAATATATGCACTGCAGATTTATAATTTCATCATACTGTAGCCTACATTTATGCCATTGAATGTGTTTATACAAATAACATATGATGTGCTGGCAGGAGTTGTGATGTAAAGTCTTGCTTAATTGCCAGTTTTCACATTTAACCAGTCATTAACTAAGACCCAGAAATAATATGTATACATGTGTGATAGTTTAAAAAATCATATTTGTTTTTGTAGTATTATTAAAAAAAAAATGACTTTGGCCACTGATCTATCCATATGATGGATAACTAATTTTGATCTGGCAGAGAAACTACTACGGCAGCTCTGACTGGTTATCCAGAATGCTTGGGACCAGATAAGAGGTCTTTCTTGTAATTTGGATCTCCATAACGTAAATCTACTAAAAAAATATAAACATGCATTAAACCCAATAGGATTGTTTTGCCTCCAATAAGGATTAATTATGTCTTAGTTTAGATCAAGTACAAGGTACTGTTTTATTATTACAGAGAAAAAGGAAATCTGAATTATTTGATTAAAATGGAGGCTATGGGAAATGGCCACCCCGTAATTCAGAGCTTTCTGGTTAACAGGTTTCCAGATAATGGATCCCATATCTGTACATACAAAAACACTAGTATTAAGATACAGCTTCTGTGTTAATAACTAGTGTCTATTATATGTCACTGATGATCAATAGAAAGGGTATTTACATACCTCCCAACATTTGAAAAATGGAAAGTGGGACAGAAACATCAGCCACATGGTGCGGGAAATTTTTTGACCACACCTATTTTATGGTCACACCCCCTAAATTCCATGTCCATTTTACAAAACTTTTCAGGTTATGAAGGTTTAAACACATTTCTGGGAGTTGTAGGGCCATGTTTTCTGTGTTATAACAGTTTTGCTAATGAAATTGCCCTTTAAGCTGCAAGTCTCAGTTTTCCCAAGAGACCTGCTTATCGTAGTTACAATTGCATCTCTGCTTATCTTAAATTGTTACAAATGTATCTAAGTGCAGGTGCTGAGTGTTCCGGGCTCTCTGCCAAAATCCGCTTATTTTTAATTAAGTTTCAGAAACTTTGTAATTTTTTCCTGGTGCCCATGAAGGAGATCAAAGAGAAAGTCGGGACATTTCAGTAAGAAACCCGGGACTGCGGGCTGAGCAGTCAAAATCAGGACTGTCCCACAGAAAACAGTTGGGAGGTATGTGTTAATAATGCAGATTTTATTTAAACCTAGAGGCACCATGAAAAATTGAACCATGTACCATCTTGCATATAATCTAAACCAAATGGCGCAACCTCATTGGAACAGACCTGGTAGATAAGGTCAGGTATAGAAAGGAGCCAGGTACATGGACTCTTCCTCCTACTGCAACATTACATATTTTGAAGACCCAGGACCGCCATAAGGGGGGGGGGGCAGTTGTCCCAGGGCCCGAGGTTTTTTTTTATGTCTTGGGGGGGCCCGGCCGTGCCGCACTTGCTTGATTAGTCGGGCACCCCTGCTGTAGACTTTAGAAGGGAGGGCAGAGCTTGAAGCAACATCATCTTTACTGTAACAACTTTCTCTACTTTTCATTGGTCACTGAAGTTTAAGTCCTGGGAAAGCTGAATGGGGATTGGATAGGCTGGAGGGGAAGTTCAAACTTGACCCATCCAATCCCTGTGCAGCTGTACCAGGATTTAGACTTCAGTGACCAATAGGCACTGAAGTTTGCAACTTCCTAACACCCTAGCCACCAATCATTTTTTTTTTAAGTTGTGGGGAGGAGAGAACCCAGGGGGCCCAGAAAAATGTGTGTCCCCGGCATTTTCTGATGGAAAACAGATTAATTACTATATTCAGAAGAAAACAAAGTTAGAGCTAAATTCAGATTAACACATATGAAAAACTTTAGACATCAAAAAATATTCAGACAGCATATGTGATATTGATATTGTGACATCACAGCCTCCCAGTTGTGCCTTTAGTCAATAAGAACTGCAATGGCAGCACTGTCTGGGACAAGTACAGTTTATGAATATTATATTTAACCTGAAATGGATCAGTTTTCTTTCCCCTAGGAAAGCAGTGAATGAAAGGAGTTTCCTGCTTCCCAAACAATCCCATTCTCCACTGCTTTTTTGTTTAACTCCCACACTATACACCAAATGGCACAAATGTTAAAATTATCAGATATTGTAATATTCCCTCCCCATATGGGTATTAAAGGGGCCCTCCACCCAAAGTCTGTTTCTTACCTAGTGAAAGAAAATATAATATACAATTATTAAATTGTTCAATGAGTTGTATCTGGCTGCTTACATTCTCTATACTCCTGGCTCTGACTCCTGAAATAATGTTTCAAGCCAGCTTGTTAACAGAACTGAAGGAGAATGGAGGACAGCTGCACTGTTTGTGCTTGTTGCCCAAAAATATATCCCCCCACCAAAAGTGTGGGCTAATACAGCCTGCACTCCTTTTCTTTTTTTTTTTTTTTTCAAAAAATTGGCCCCAGCAGCACTAGGACACTCACACCAGGCGGGAGCTCCCGTGTAAGCGGCCGTGTTGTGCATAGTGCATGCGCATAATGAGCTTCTGACATCACGCTTGCACATAATGAGTACGTTGCAGCATTAGCTCATTATGCACATGCATACCTCCCAACATTTTTGGAAGTAAAAAGAGGGACAAAATTTTTTTTCCCGCAACCCTTTCTGTGGCCACACCCCCTAATTACCATGTTTGTTTTACAAAATTTGGCAGGTTATGAAAGTTTGGAAATATTTCTCCTAATCTAAACTGTGTTTTTGTGTCTCAAAATTGTTACAAAGTATCTTATTTGCACCTGTTAACTGTTCTGGGCTCTCTGCTAAAAGCCAATTAAGTGAGAAACTTTGTTTCTTTTTCTGGCTGTTCAGTGCATAGAAAAGAGGGACTTTCCAGTACAAATGAGGGACTGCGGGTTGAGCTGTCAAAAGAGGGACTGTCCCTCCGAAAAAGGGACAGTTGGGAGGTATGTGCACATGTGTGTGCCCCAACATGGCCTTTCGAACTGGGAGCCCCCTCCCGGTGTGAGTGTCCTGGTGCTGGTGGGGGGGGGGCAATTTTTTTTTAAAAAAATCTATTGTTACCCCTAAGGGCAGAGACACACGTGAACATTCGGGAGATTTAGTCGCCCGGCAACTAATCACCTCTTCTTCGGGTAAGTAATCCCCGAAATGCCTTCCCGCCAGCTAGAATCTAAATCGCTGGTGGGATGGCACTCAAAGCGATTCGTTTTCTGAAGTTACCGGCAATTTAGATTCAAGGCTTTTCGGGAAGATTTGGCCCCATGAAGAAGAGGCGATTAGTCGCCGGATGACTAAATATCTCCAAATCTTCGTGTGCGCCTGTGCTCCTAACAGGTACATATTTTCAGCCAACAGGTGCCCTTTAAGAATCGGACGCAGAGAACAGAACGGGATAAACAAAACAAATCCTGCTTTCAAATGAAATAACATTTACATATATCATTAAAACAACTGGCAGTTTTTGATAATGTTCGTTAGAAAATGGCCCCAGTATTGCCTCTTCTTTCATTACTCAAAAACAGTTTGTGATGGAGATCCCCTTAAATATCAAAAGGCATTCTGTTCTTTCTGTACATCTCTTAATCTCAGCCACCTTTTATTTTAGTACACTCCCACTGTGTAAATATTAATAGGAACCAGGTAAGGTTTCCTTTCCAACGGATAACAGGAGCTCTGCTCACATGCTATGAAATGATCCTACCTATCTGCCTCTGTTATATCAAAGCACAATCCTATGGTCATTCCTGAGAGGTTTTAGCAGTGTGCAATACCCTGCCAAGTAATTCACTGAAGCATGTCAGATATTTTCCACTCAGATAAAGAAAAATAGAGAAAACCAGGAGCTTCCACATACAGTTAACAATATATTAATCAATACGAGAGCTTATTAAAAAGTGTGTCGGTGGGGCATATTTACATACATACACTCATATATAGCAGCAGAAGAATGTTTTAATTTCACTTAAATATACATTAAAAGGGTGCTTCACCTTTATGGTAACTTTTAGTATATTATAGAATGGGCAATTCAATGCAACTTTTCATTTGGTATTCATTATTTATTGTTATAGTTTTTTTTTTCAATTATTTACCTTATTCTTCTGACCCCAGGTTTCAAATGGTGGTCACTGACCCCCATCTAAAAAAAACAAATGCTCTGTAAGGCTACAAATGTATTGTTATTGCTACTTTTTATTGCTCATCTCTCTATTTAGAACGTCTCCTATTCATATTATCAATGCATGGTTGCTATGGTAATTCAGACCCCAGCAACCAGGTCGCTGGAATCTGGAAATCTGGAGAGATGCTGAATAAAAAGCTTAATAATTTAAAAACTACAAATAATAAAAAATAATATCAAATTGTCTCAGAATATCAATCTCTACATCATACTAAACGTCGATTTAAAGGTGAACAACCCCTTTAAATCTGGCCCTGCTTACAACTAACAATTATGCATTAAGAAAACAACATATGTTTTGAAGGGGAACCACCATGCAGGGCTGATGATGTTTAAAACATTATTCCTTTATAACAGCATGCTAGCATTCATTTGTTTATTCTATAATGCTAGCTGTTCAAACCAACCAGAGTTGCTGCAACTCACACAAATAAATACAAAAAAGCAGATAATGGCACTAGTAATACAGGTATGGGACCTGTTATCCAGAATGCTCGGGACCAGGGGTTTTCCGGATAACGCATCTTTCCGTAATTTGGGTCTACATGCCTTAAGTCTACTAGAAATTCATTTAAACATTAAATACACCCAATAGGCTGGTTTTGCTTCCAATAAGGATTAATTATATCTTAGTTGGGATCAAGTACAAGCTACTGTTTTATTATTATAGAGAAAAAGTAAATCATTTTTAAAAATTTTGATTACTTGGATAAAATGGAGTCTATGGGAGAGAGCTATTACGTAATTCAGAGCTTTCTGGATATCAGGTTTCTGGCTATGGGATCTTATACCTGTATAGACATATGGAGTATCAAGTGTTTCTTAGCTTGCCAATCTACACTAATAAAGAAACTATTGATACCCACCACGTTACCTGTTATTAACCACAAACACTTAAAATGTGAAATTTTGGGGTGAAAATAAGCATCATTTATGTCAAATGCAAAGGTGCGGGTGGGTATAGGTCTTTTCTCTGGTACCTTACATACTATGTGTACTATTAGCCTAAGCGTGTATATGCATAAAAGCCCAGCACCATAGGTTTTACCAAATATTTATAGATTATTAAAATTAATACAAAGCCTGTGTATAAGCAAAGGTTACTTGCCCTTAAATAGCACACAAAGCTGTGTTATTTGGCACCAGTCTGCTGTGCATGTCGTTGGATGAAGCTTGAATGTGTGAATAAAGTTCAGAAATAAAGAACAGCTTGGAAACGATACTCTCAAGCTTATAGAGGTTATACATTCAATCAACAATAAGAAATGTAGTGGTGTCCTAAGTCATAATGATTCAAGCCCTGACTTTAGCACTTGCAACCTGCTTAGCTCACAATTCTGCCTGGAAACACAAAAACATGGCCAAACCTGTGCCTCACAGAATTTCCCAAGGAGCTTTCTCCCAAATGAACCCATTGCTTTTGACAAGAAAGGCAGCAGCACTTTTTTGTTCATGGAAGCAGAAAAATATGTGTGTGATCCGGTTTGATTACCTGCTGATCACTATGGCTCGCTGAGCAGCAAATAAAACAAATAATTGGTCCTTGATTCCCTCTCAGCAATTTGTCTGAAGCCAAAACCCAGCAGCCCTGATTATAGAGAGCCAAATGTATACACAAAGCTATCATTAAGCACAAAGTCACATTAGCCAAGTTAGATCATTTACTCATACCTGCACAACAGGAACTGTTTATTGGAACACAGTTATCCTTTATTAATTCTGTTATATCCCTACAGATCAGTAGTCGTCCCTCCTGGCTCCTAAATAAGAACAGATTTACATAAAATCCTGCTGGGCTCTTAATTGTCTTATGAATTGTAAATAATCCAATGAACCTCATAGCATTAAAGGGGTTGTTCACCTTTTGAGCGATATTCTGAGACTATTTGTAATTGGTTTGTTTTTTTATTTTGTATTATTTGTGGTTTTTGAGTTATTTAGCATTTTATTCCCAAACTGTTAGTCTGCAATTTCAGCAATCTGGTTGCTAGGGTCCAAATTAACAATGACAATATATTTCTAGCTTTACAGAGCATATGTTTTTTAGATGGAGAGAGTGATCCCTATTTGAATGTTGGAAAAAGTCAGAAGAAAGGGGTAAATGGAAATGAGATATGTGATCAGAAGAATAACCTAGTTCTGTGCAATGGGCACATCACTGCTCAGCAAACTTTCAGGCTATTGACACAGGACAAAGAGCCCCAACACTACAATAATGAGCATTTTAGGACTGAAAAGTACTAGTACTGGGGCTGTCAGGCATATATTTATATGTTTCAACTGCTCCTCCTGAGTACACTTTACTTTGAGCTAACGCATAAAAGTGGCACTTCACTGCATTTTCTTTCCTAAGCGATCAGGCTAGTTTCTCAGTTATATTATGCTTCTAAAAAATAAATACATACATATAAATACATTTTATGAAAGCTACAGGCAGAAGCTATATAGTCTACTGCAAGTAGAAGTCAACTAGGGGATCTTTTCAGGGGATCAACCAAACCCCTATTCTCAGGATTTGGCCAAACCCCAAATATCTCAAGACAGACTGGGCCGGGGGGAAAGAAGATTTTTTGGTTCTCTTAATCACATGACCTAATGGCAAGGGCCGAACTACCAGGGGTGCTGCGTGTAGGATTGCACCTGGGCACACACCCCCTTGTGGCCGCCAGAAATTGGTTGGTGCAAATCCGGCATAAAAGTAGCATCCGGAAGGGGGTTGGGGGACCCAGGTGCACAGCCTGCACTTGGGCTCAGGACTAACTATTTCTGTTATTGCCTAATAGGGTTCAGATTTGGTTCAGCCAGGCTCTTGAATTTGACCAAACCTAAATCCTGTGAAAATGGCTCGGATTTGGCAGAATCCTGAACCGGTGCATCCCTATGTTAAACTGATATATGTAAGTTTAAGCAAATGGTAAGTCTAAGCAAACTTTCGATACACATTAATTGTAAAATGTTCAGTTCTTTATAGATAGTTGTATCTGCTATTCTCTGTACTGCTGGTTATGACTACAAGTGCCACTGGTACAACGTTGTAGTAGTCATGTAGCCTCCAGTCAAGACATCCCACAGTGCACTGCACACTTTTGTAGCCAAGATTTACTGAAGCCAACAAAATGTGCCCATGTGCCATATATTTAGGAAGACGAACTCCTTAAAAAAGGAATTCTTGGAGAAGAACACTATTAAAGCTGAAAATGGATGGGAGTCATGTCAGTCATTTTAAAAACACCATTTATTGCATTTATTGATTCATTTATTGATTCAAAATTAGACAAGAAATTGCACACGCACACCTGGCCTCTCCAATTAGTTATGTACGGCGCCTGGGGCATAGGAGGACGGCCCCTCCACAATTATCTGAACAAAAAGTAACTCCAGCACACGTAACATGCTCAAGGGATTACTCCCGTGTTGTGTTTAATGTCAATCCCACAGATACAACGTTTCGTCAGGTTTTATTGATTCAAAAGCCATGAACCTATAAATACACTTGGGAGCAGATTTACCAAAATGTGAGTTCAGATTTTAATTAATAAAAACTTACTCATGTTCTATTCATTCCTATGGGGTTTTTGGAAGCGTATTTATCAAATGGTGAGTTCCAATTTTCACCCATTGATAAATATTCTTTCTAAAAATCCAAATCCCATAGGAACGAATAGCGCATGAGTGAGTTTTTATTTATTAAAATCTGAACTCACATTTTGATAAATCTGCTCCTTAGCCTGCAGAGTTTGTAAACAAACAAATATCTATCTATATATATCTATATATTACAGGTGTGCGCATGAATAACAAAAAAGCTCTGGAATCAATCTCCATTGATTTAAAAGGAATTAATTTAAAATCCTGGATGCAATTAAATATCAGGGGACTGTTCCTGGGAAAATATTAGAATAGCATATGAACAAGCTATTGTATTACATTTCCCCTTAAATCACAAAGCTAAGCATCAGGAAATTATCTAAAATTACTGCAAATTACACCATTATATATAGCCATGCCAACCTTCTAAGATATAAATCTAGATATATAAACCCCCTCCCCACTCCACGTGTGCTCTTAAAAAATACAAAAACAGCACTAGGCACTTTCAATCAATTTAGTTCAAAATTAAGTGGGATAATTTAGAGTGTTTTGCCACCCGCCCAGTGACCTATACATCTCTGGAGCAACAAATTGCCCCCGTTTGCCACTACCCTTACTGAACTGAACTACCCTCACCTGTCATACAGCAGCCATAGGAAGGGTTAATTGCTTATTGCTTAACAGCAGCAACAGAACATGTCTGTTATACGCCACTGATTTCTCTCTGCTAGAAATTAGTTTGTATCTCAAGTGCTATATGTTTTTCGATATATAGCCCATTTGTTTTATCTAAAAATAAATAGAATAAAGAAAATCATAGTCCCAGTGTTGTAAAAATCTGTTTGTGACTTTAGCCTTTTGGGCAATCTCTGCGATATTTTGTACTGTGGATCTAAAGCCAGATTTTTAATGTCACAAACAAAAGCATGAAATTGTACTCTCACAGATGATGGATGTGTGTGACTTCAGAACTATTCCAAGGCTGTGCTTGGTGTTTGATTCAATTCTTAGTGGGATAAAACTACTCAGTGCCAAGCTAATCCCAGGCTACACTACCGCGGCTGTCTTTTATTTTTATAGATTGCAGAATTAAACAGAGATATAGAACCAGAGGTCCAACATATGTATGTGCTAGTAAAGAAGACAAAATATATTCTATCATCATCATCAATTTATATAGTGCCGACAAGATATGCAGTGCTTTACCGTAGTTATAACAAACAGGGAATAAATGGTGGATAACAAACAAGGGTTAGTTATAGAGTACAATAGGATTAGAGGGCCCTACAAATTAGAGTTTACAAACTAAAGGTTAGGGTACAATTGAAACATTAGGATTTTAGAAACACTTTTGTTATTTATGATACAGCAATGATTGATTAATTAAGGTACAGTGAATAAGATTCTTTAAACAGGTTGGTCTTTAAGGAGCGTTTGAAAGTTTGGAAAGAAGGAGAAAGTCTGACAGCTCGAGGCAGAGAGTTCCAGAGAAAAGCAGAAGCCCGAGAGAAGTTTTGTAGACAAAATGGGCAGAAGTGATGAGAAGAGAAGTGAGGCGAAGATCCGAAGCAGAGCGAAGGTTTCGTGAAGTAGTGTATTTGTAGATCAGAGATGAAATATAGGGAGGGACGTTCATTATTAAGGGCCTTGAATGTGAGTTTTAGTAATTCGAATTTGATTCTAGAGGAGATTGGGAGCCAGTGAAGGACATACATATGGGAGCAGCTAATGTTGAGTTGTAAGATAAATGAATGAGTCTAGCGGCTGCATTTAGAACAGATTGGAGTTGTGAAAGTTGACTTGTTGGAATATATGCAAGGAGTAGGTTGCAGTAATCAAGGTGGGAGATGAGGAGAGACTGAATCAGTGTTTTAGGTGATTCTGAACTGAGATATGGTCGTATTTGTGGCAATGTTGCGCAGTTGAATACTACAAGATTTTGCAAGTGTTTGAATGTGTGGTGAAAAAGACAGATGTGAGTCTAAGATAATTCTATGTCCCTCTTTCTATATAGGTATTCATGTTTATTTTAGTGTTTTTGGCAGTAATCAGTAGCATATATTGTGCAGCATCATTTTGATAAAGTTTGTGAAATAGTTATATATATTTATTATAATAAATAATGTGTAAATCAATACTTCAAGTTGCTAAGAATGGTTGGGCAACAATATCATGCATGCAAGCAGATCTTATCAGGCCTGGATTTGTGGAAAGGCCACCAAGGCCCAGGCCTCGGGTGGCAGGATTTTAGGGGGCGGCATGCAGCCCAACCACACCCACATCTATTCAAAAACACTCAGGATGCGCAGGAGATACAATAGTTTTGTAAACTTCCTGTGCACCAATCCCCATTGCTCCAAAAACGTGTGTGTTTAAAGGGGAGGAGACGGAGACGACAAATGTAGAGGAGGTCAGTGTAGAGGAACAGCAGAGTGCATGGGAGCTATGGTTACCACCATGCCAATGTTGTTAGGAAAAGAAATAAAAGAATATAGGAAGGCTGGAATTTTTTTTCAGAAATGTTGGCATCGACTTCTCTCTGCCTGCAGAGAAAACTCAGACGAATGGCAGCCAAGCCTGCACCTTGTGTTTTGTCCTCAGCCTAAGCAGCTCTTTGTTAGGAGTTCCATGGAAGGCCCAGCATATGTGATATGTTCCCTTGTGGACACAAGCAATGCACAGCACACAAAGGATATACTGCATTTCCGAATGGCAAACCAGGTACCAGGCTCATTCTCCATTCTCAAATGTAGTCTTCTTAATTATATCCCTTAGCCTCACTTAGGTACTTTGGGGAAATAAGACAGATATTTGTGTAAAAATGAGGGGAGCTCGGATTTACAGTTAAAAACAAATATAATTTTTATGCAAATTTAAAGGGGAAGTAATTAAAGTCCTGGTAATTCCCTGCCAGGAAAAGTCCCACACTTCTCCATTTTGGCAGCCCAAGAGTCTCAATCCCTTGTCCCCAAAAGAGTACCAGTCCTAGGTAGCACTACCTGCCAACATACTTTCCCACTGGGCAGTGCTTGCTTTCACGTGGCAGGCGCGCAAACAGCCTGTTTCTCCAAAAAGATCGCTGGATCCTCATCCTTTCCTACCCCTTCCCTCAGGTAACACTCACCCAAAAGGAGTCACACAGAGGGTTAGTCTCACACAGAGACTAATTTTTTATTAGATAAACGAGCACTGAAAAGAGAAGATATTTCGAAATATCAGCAGCGACTGTGGTATTATACAGTATATCAGCACCAGACAGCTCAGGCACACAGGCAAAGTCAGAGAAAATCCACTGTTCCCAGCACTAATCACTACAAAAGAAAGGTATTCAGTCTGAAATCATGTTCTTAAAATGAAACTGCTAACTACCAATCCAAGACAATAAAAAGTGGAAGGTTTGCTTGTAGTGCCATTTGAACAGCTAGCCTGTAGTTCACAACCTGACAATTACTTTCTTGACCCCACAGCCTAAAAGTAAATTTCAATTTAGCACCAATGACCATTTGCAAGAGTGTTTTGATATTGTGTGGAGACTAAAGCTCCCCATAGACGCAACGATTCTTCTTGCCAAACAAGCGATTTTAGCGAAGTCCGACAATCCTTCGAAATTATCGTGCGGTTGATGGGTTTCGAACGATCGACCATCTTACAATATTTCGGCCGACATCTGTCAGGAAATTGATCCGCCAGGTTAAAAAATCTTTGTCGGTCCCAGTGCAATCTATCTATGTTTGCAGGGCCAAGCAGGCAGCTCCCCTTTGTTTTCCTGGCAAATTGGTCTTGTTAGTTGATGGTCAATTCGTATGATCGTTCCGAGAAAATCGTGGTCTCACGATGAGGATCGGATTTTTTAAAAATCTCAACATCTATGGCCAGCTTAAGAGGCTGTCTGGGGCCCAGGAGTACAGAGGGGTCTGGTGGGGAGATGCACAATTTCACTATATATGGATCGCCAACTCCAAGGGCCATTAGAAAAGATGCCGTACTGCACTGAACATAAAAATGCAGCAGTTATCCACAGGCTGACATACTGTACATACAGGGCTGATATTGCCCTATCATCCTCATCTGGACACACAATTCTCTATTTCAATGAAAATTTCTTTTGGATCTGCTGAGTCCGGTTACGATAAATATTTTTTTTCTTTTTTTTTGCCAGCAGATGTGATTCTCATTAAAAAAAAGCTGAAAATAGTAAATGAAGGACAATGCAGATAGCTTATACACAAAAAAAGGTTTCCTTGAGCGAGAAATGAGACTTCTAATCTTGTGAAGATCTGGGCTGGATTCCATTTCTTGTAGCTCTGTTTAACACCAGAACTGTGTTTAGGGTGATAAAGAGTTAGGGACCACTGCCCTCAGCCCCTGCAGAGCAGCAGTTGCAGAAAGAAGAAAGGAGGGTATCTGGTCAAGATGAAAACAGCTGGGTAAAATGGCAAGAGAAAAACTTTATATCAGATCTGCCAGTCTGTTATTGTCGAGGACCAAATTCCAGCATCAGAAATGTCAACTAAACCTAATCTTTATTAACTTTCCTGCAGTGGAATTATTATTATTACAGGTGTAGGATCTGTTATCCAGAAAGCTCTGAATTAAGGAAGACATTTTCACATGTTTTTGCTCTGTAATAAAAAAGCAAAACTTTGCATTTGATTCTAACTAAAATATTATTAGTCCTTATTGGAGGCATCCCATTGGGATTATTTAAAGTTTAAATGATTTTTAGAAGACAAAGTATGGAGACCCAAATTATGGAAACACCCCTTATCTGAAAAACTCCACGTCCCAAGCATTCTGGATAACATGTCCCATAACTGTATTACATTTACAGAACTGCTAGCTGGAGAGAAAAGCAAATGGTATGCCTAAACATGAGACACAGAAACATAAATATGATTAGAATACTGAAGCACGGATCATTTAAAAGAAATAAACTGAACTCTTTAAAGATATATTGGTTAATTGAAAAGAAATCAATATGTGGTGATGAGTATCTTTCTGCATAAAGTCACCCACTGAGAATAATCAAGATATTCCAACAGCATCATTAGTTGTAATATGCAGGTTTCTAGAAGTGTAATGCCATGGCACATTTATATAGGAAGGATCCCAAGAGCTTAACAGCATTAGCTTTTCACTTTAAATTATCACAAACCAGCAAAACTGATTAACAAGAAACACAAGAAAATGATTTGTTGTTGATGTGTGCCTTTAACATGAATTCATCATAGTTCAGCTTTGCTAAAAGCACCAGGCTGGCCCCTTCCAAATAAACAATGCTCCTGTTCAAAGGTCCATTAGGGCAGCATATTATTTCAACTCTCCCTACAAGAAGAAAATCAATTTGGAATGTACAATGCTGAACAACCACATTCCTCTTATTTCCACTTAACCTTGGATTACACTTTAGTTTCGACTCATTCACAACTTTGTATGTGCAACTTTATTGCAGCTACAACCCTTCTTTCCTTATTCGGAGAAAGGTAAATTCAACTAGATTAAACTAGCTACTTTTGCTCATATGCAACTGGATCAATGTAAACTGTCCAGTAGTTAAAAGGAAAACTATACCCCTGAATAATGTAGGTCTCTATAAAAAGATATTGCATAAAACAGCTCATATGTAAAACCCTGCTTCATGTAAATAAACCATTTCCATAATAATATACTTTTTTAGTAGTATGTGCCATTGGGTAATCGTAAATAGAAAATTGCCATTTTAAAAAATAAGGCCGGCCCCTTGGGATCCTAGAATTCACGGTGCACACAAACATGCGCCAGTTAACAGACAGAGTTATGTCTTTTTGCTTAAGCATTTCTTGTTTCAATTAGAGTTGTAGAATCCTAGTCAGGTGATCTCTGAGGCTGCACACAGACCATCATGAAACGGTGGTTCAAGGCATAAGATGTAAAAGGGCAATTAAATATATATTCCAGTTGGATAAGATTTTTTTTAATATACCACTTAATATGATATAAACTATTTGTTGCTTAAGTATTAATTTTGGGGGTATAGGTTTCCTTTAATACAGCCTCAAAACACATCGCCGCACAGGCTGAACCTGTTTCTTCAAGTAACATCAACACAGACAAAAGCTGAACAAGAATGGGGGCCCTCCAACAGATTTTAATGGGCTACAACTTACCCAATTGCACCTCAGACTAAAATTGGCCATATAAAAGCCGCTTGTTTGGCAAGGTCATCAAATGAGCAGATCTATCACTGATTTTCCCACCTTGAAGTGGACAATATGGTTGGCCCTGCCAACAATCAGATCATTTCCCACGTGCAGGTTGTCCAATCCAGGACCGCATCAACATACAGGTGCAGTTGTCAATCAAGAGGAAATTATAACCTGTATAATCAATATTTGGCTGATTTTCGGGCTGATATAGATCCTTCCAGCCTATTGGCTGGCACTATACACAGGCCAATAAGCTCCTGACTCAGTCTGGAAGGACTGAGTCAGCAGCTTTTATTGACCAGTATATGCTCCTGTTCTCTAAAAACTGCAGCAGCCTTGTGTAATTCTTTACAGCCTTTGGCTTATAACTGAGGCTTTTACTCTGCTGCATGAGTACCCGGACTGGAACGTTCAGAAAAAGAATATAGCAGCATTGTGCTCCAACAGTAGAACAGAGGCACCAGTCCAGGGTCACAGGTAAGCAATTACTGGGGGTTGTCTAACATTTTGTCAACATGCTGTGAGTCCCAGAAAGATAGAATGTGTCAGTTAGTGATCTTGCACAAGTCAGCAATTTATAATTTACAGTAAGATTGAAAATAAAGTTTAAGATGCATGCTAATCTGAATAGTGATGGGTGAATTTGGGGTGTTTCACCTTGCCGAAAAATTAGCGAATTTCCTGTGAAATCCGCAAAACGGTGAAAGATTCACGAAACTACGAATTGTCGCAGCAGTTTTGCGAATTTATTCGCCGGCAGCGAATCACAACAGCTGGATTCTCCCACTCTGTCCAATTAACTGAACATACATTACTGTCAGTGGCAGCCTTTATTTACTTATTTTTACCTTTTTGCTTCCTCTAGATGGCATAAATACTCATAAGCAATGTTCTGCCGCCTCCTTTCATCCATTTCCTCAGCAGAAAGCCTTTCATCATCAACGATCGCTGAAAATAGAAGAAAGTGAGTCAGATTGGGCATAATTACAGAGAAGACCTCATTCAGAACATCATCATTGAACAGTGTACGTGATTCTTCTGCCTAATAAAAGGGGCATTATCTAGATTTAGCTTATTGGAACATGGAGGAGGTTTCCTATAGACAACACCAAAAATTAGCAATAGCAATAATAATAAGTACACTGTACTATGCACGAATTCAGGCGAAATTTGGCATTTCGTCCCCGGCGAATAAATTCCTTAACCCCCCATGAAAATTTGCCGTCCAAAAAAGTTGTGCGCATCAAAATCTCTATGCAGCAACACTATTCGGACGCCCATTGATTTCAAAACCGGCGTCAAAATTGACGCGAGTGAATTTTCAGGTGCATGTCCAAAATTTTTTGCACATTTTTTGGCGTTTCGTGAATTTAGCGGGAAATTCACAAATTTTACAGCAATGTGAAACGGAAGGAATTCGCCCATCATTACACCGGAATATTGAAGTGTATAAAGTTACATTTTTTACCTTCTAAAGCAGCTTGGGGGGGGGGTCACTGACTCTTTAACTGTTCTAAAATTGATACATTACATTTACATTTGTTATCTTTGTCCCTGCTGAGCAAAATCCCTGAGTTTCATTACAGGCAGCTGTTAGAATTGATACAATAGTTGCTAATATTCCGCAGATACTGCTGAATAATGTATCAACTAATTGTATCAACTAAATGTAGTAAATTGTAACAGTTCAGCTGCTCCTTGATCACAGAGCTGACAGACTGAAACACTAGAGACACAAATATTAAACTTTTTTGGGAGAATAGTAAAAAAATTAAAAATGAAAACAATTGAGAAAAGTATTTTTGTTTATGGTGAACAATCTGAAAACAACTCAACAGACTAGAAATGTTTGGAAGGTGAACAACCTGTTTAACTTACTACAATGCTGCACCATGCTAACACACTTACTTTATTATTGCAGTGTTATATTATAGTACTACAGTGGTGCCAGCTCTGTAGTAAGACCAGTATGATACGTTACAATGTATAAGTATGTGATGTCACAGTGCTTAGTAACTGTAATACATAACTGTGATGTGTTCTAGTGCTAATTATTATTAGTAATAACCTTCACATACTACAGAACAGTAACATTGTACTACACTGCACTTACTAAAGTGATTAATCAATGTACTACACTTATTAATACAATCTAGGTAAACTGTAGTAATTACTCACGCAAGGAAAATTTTGAGATAAGATAAACAAATATAGGTATGGGATCCGTTATCCGGAAACCCATTATACAGAAAGCTCCGAATTACCTAAAGGCCACCTCCCATAGACTTAATTTTATTCAATTTTTTTTAAAAAAAAAAACAATTACCCCTTTTTCGGTCATAATAAAACAGTACCTTGTTCTTGATCCAGACTAACATATAATTAATCCTTATTGTAGGCAAAACCAGTCTATTGGGTTTATTTAATGCTTACATGAAATGTTCCAAATTATGCAAAGATCCGCTATACAGAAAACCCCAGGTCCCAAGCATTGTAGAGCAGGTGTCCGCAACCTTTTTTTGTACCGGGGACCGGTGCAAAATTTTTAAATTTTTTTGCCAAGGACCGGGGAGTGGTGTCGGGGTCGGCAGGGATAGGCAGCAAGTTTGGATGCACCGGCGTTCAATTCGGGGCATGCCGGCATCCAATTCAGCGCGCCTCATTTTCCGCTTCTGCCCGCAGCCCGGTGGTTGGGGACCCGCTGTAGAGAACAGGTCCTATACCTGTATAATATTTTTTATATCACACGGGTAGTTTACCTTTAAATAAACTTTTAATATGATGTAGGCATTGATAGTCTGAGAAAATCTGCTTTTTTATGGTTTTTCAATGATTTTGTTCAGCAGCTCTCCATTTGGTAATTTAGAAGCGATTGCAAATGTAAAATGTTTAACAATAACTAGTGATGGGCAAATAAATTCGCCTGGCACGAATTTGCGGCGAATTACCACGTTTCGCCGGTGCCGAATAAATTTGCGAATCTCCAGCGAAAATATTCTGGTTATAATTCGGCGCCGTCAATTTCCTATTTTTTTTGTGAAAACTTTTGAATTTCACGATTTTTTGGTGAAAAGGTCAGCTTTTCACGATTTTTCGGCAATTTTTTTGTCATTTAGCGAATTTTGCAGGAAATTCACCTTCCGCAAAGTGAAACGGGAGAAATTTGCCCATCACTAACAATAACATAATAATTGTAGCATCACAGAGCAATTGTTTTTCGCTGCTGGGGTCAGTGACCCCCATTTGAAAGCTGGAAAGAGGCAGAAGAGAAAGGCAAATAATTTACAAAAACTATAAAAAAATAAATAATGAATCAGTGGCAAAGTTGCAAAAAGGGCATTCTCTTACACAGTGATCCTAAACCAGTAGCTCGTGAGCAACATGTTGCTCTCCAAACCTTTGGATGTTGCTCCCAGTGGTTTCAAAGCAGGTGCTTGTTTTTGAATTCCAGACTTGGAGGCAAATTTTAGTTGTATAAAAACCAGATGTACTGCCAAACAGAACCTCAATGTAGGTTGACAACCCACATAAATGGCCAATCACAGCACTTATTTGGCACCCCAAGAACATTTTTCATGCTAGTATTGCTCCCCAACTCCTTTTACTTCTGAATGTTGCTCACGGGTTCAAAAGGTTGGGGATCCCTGCTCTAACATAATGAGTTAAGTTAACACAAAGGTCAGCCACCCCTTTTAAAATATAAATGTAACAAATATATATTATAAATCAGCTTCCAGTGTGTGGTAGATAAACCTTCCCTAAGACTTGGAAGGAATTCCTAAAAAGGAACCAGAGATTTAGGCCTACTTATCTGCAGAAGGGAACGTTTCCTCATTTCTTTTTAGGGTCAGGCCACACAGGGAGTTTTGGGGAGATTTGGTCGCCTGGTGACTAATTGCCTCGTTTTTGTGGCGACCAATTTCCCCCTAAACTCCTGACTCTGCGCCGGCTAAAATGAAAAAACCCCGGCGCTAATCACATGCGGCGGTTCGTTTCTCCGAAGTCGTCCAAAGTTGCCTCACAAGGAAGGTTTGTCACTTGAAGGTTCTGGCTTTAAATTCTACAGTGAAAAATCTGTCTTGTCCTGCCAAATTGCAAAGACTAACACAGTGGCAGCTTTGGTGCAGCTGTACACAGAATGAATCAAATGAATAATGGTGTGTGCTCATTGGGTGATAACCACAAGGGGCAAATTAAAGGCAGCTAATGTTTTCTACAGGTGAACCTGCAGATTAGAGAGGAAGAAACACAGGGTTTTAGCTCTCCCATGTTAGTGATATAATATGCAAGTCTCAGCTTTAGCACAGAAACTGCCATGAACACAGCTAAGTTAAAATTTCACTACGGGAGAGAATAAATTTAACTCCACACAAGAACAACTTTCTTAGTATAATTTAACCACTGGCATATACTATAAAGAAAGCAGGCCCTGGAAACAGGGGGTCTGGACTGTTGGGTCTACTTTCTCTATACTTGTTTAGGGTGCTTGACAAAGGGGACTTGGTCCTCGAAACGTTGCATGGCAAACCGCTTACTAATAAATTGAAGAATTTCACCAGTCCCGTGTGCCATTGGATCTTTTGTGCTGAATCGTATTGGGGGTTGCCGAGCCTCTACCTTTGGGCACCGGGCGAATCTTCTAACAAGGAGGGTGTGCGAGGTCCTCTTGTGCTGTCTATTGTTTAGGGTAAGGCCAGACGAGGAGATTCGGGGAGATATCGCCACATCTTTTGCGCAACTATCTCCCTGAACTGCCTCCGCGTTTTTTCCCCATAGGCTACAGCGCAAAATTGCCTGTGCTAATGCACACGCGGCAATGCGTTTTCAATAGTCGCCCAAAGTTGCCTCAGTGTTGCCTCCTCATCTGGCCTTTCCCTTAAGGACAAAGAAATTCCCCAGCCACTCTCCTACCTGCCGTTGTGGATAACGGGACGTCAGCAGCAGACCAGATGTAGCCTCTGCAAGAGATTTTCTATTGCCCTAAACAATGTTACAACATTGACATTGCTAGAGATTTGCACTTTTGCATTACAGTATGAAGGTGCATGTCTCCCTATAATACAGCCAATAAATCACTCAATCAAAGTTGCAGTGGGCAGACAAGATCAGATGCAATCATGTCTGGCTTTCAGTCTGTGATAAGTATTAGGGAAGGGAGAATGTGGCCTTTTCAGGGGCCCTCTTACATAAAAATTGTTTTTCACCTTTCTATTCTAAAGAGCTTAGCTGTCATCTGCTATATAACTTGTGCCTTTTATCAGCTTGAATGACAGCCACCATGGCTACACAGCAGCTTATTTATATATCAAATAGTCTTTGTGAGAGCAAACATACAGCTTTAAACCAGTGTATGTCACATTTTAATCACTTTGATACAGTGATTAAAATGTGTTAAAAAGGTGTTACTGTTCCTTTAAGAGACAACCCTAGAGCTTTGTAGATGGACATTACACTGTGAATTGTTAATGTGTCCGCTAAAAAGAAATAGCTATAGAAATCATGGGCATTTACAGTATATCTTCTCCTTAAAGGAAAACTATACCCCCAAAATGAATACTTAAGCAACAGATAGTTTATATCAAATTGAATGACATATTAAAGAATCTTACCAAACTGGAATATATATTTACATAAATATTGCCCTTTTACATCTTTTGCCTTGAACCACCATTTCATGACTCTATCTGTGCTGCCTCAGAGATCACCTGACCAGAAATACTACAACACTAACTGTAACAGGAAGAAGTGAGGAAGCAAAAGGCAGAACTCTGTCTGTTAATTGGCTCATGTGACCTTACATGTGGTTTGTATGTGTGCACAATGAATCTTACGATCTCAGGGGGCGGCCCTTATTTTTTAAAATGGCAATTTTCTATTTATGATTACCCAATGGCACATACTACTAAAAAAGTATATTATTATGATAATGGTTCATTTACATGAAGCAGGGTTTTACACATGAGCTGTTTTACTCAGTATCTTGTAATAGAGACCTACATTGTTTGGGGGGTATAGTTTTCCTTTAAGCATGTCAAGCTTCAACCACAGCCACAAACATGCACATTTCTGAAGACCCAACAAAAGTCCTTTACAAAGATTGTGCAGCATTCACGCGAGTCCCTGCAATAATTACAGGCCATGAGTTACTCATTGCCGTCAATGGCACCTAGCTGTGAGATTTACAGTAAATTAATTGTCATGGCTAAGCCATTTTGATCAAAAAACCCTGTGCACCACACCCCGAGGAGAAAAGCAAAGGCAAATTCTGCCTTGTCTCAGACACTGGGCCAGATTCAATTAGATGAGAAAGAATCTGACCCCATGGTCTGCTTCTTGTTCCCACAATCCTCCTGTTTGCAACTGTTATAGTGTGTTCAGTGTAGGGAATTCCGTGCACTAAGCACATGATACTAATTGTGTCAATTACTGACTTATTCAACTCTCATATCAACGCTGCCATAAATCTGCTGTTATCTAGACATACCGGTACAGGTATGGGATCTGTTATCCAAAAACCCACTATCCAGAAAGCTCAGAATTTCAGAAAGGCCGTCTCCCATAGACTCCATTATAATCAAATAATCCAGATTTTTAAAAATGATTTCCTTTTTCTCTGTAATAATAAAACAGTACCTTGTACTTGATCTAAACTAAGATATAATTAATCCTTATTGAAAGCAAAACCAGCCTATTGGGTTTATTTAATGTTTCTATGATCTTCTAGTAGACTTACGGTATGAAGATCCAAATTACGGAAAGATCTGTATCCGAAATACCCCAGGTCCCGAGCATTCTGGATAACAGGTCCCATACCTGTATATATTTTTCCCCACAAGTAGTAATTAAAACAATCGGCTCTTATAATATGCTGGCACCTAATGAGAAGCTTGTTGTTATGTCAGAGCATTTCCTTGTATTTGTGCTGGAAATGTTTTCTGTAGGTTGAATAACTGCGAAAATATAATTACAGTTACTGGTACTGTTAAAAATTAATTTTATGTGGGAATTTTAGATTGACACAAAGCCAAATTAGTTACCCCAACTTGCAGCTAATGATTAATGGATCAGCAATTATGGCAAGCAGAAAAAAGCAACAGGACACCTCATTCTCCAAGCATGCCTGCATTCCTCCCAAGATTTACACAATTACGATTCCTAAAGAATCTCCGACGACTGTATTATACCTACAGAAAAAGCTCTGATTGAAACAAGATGTTGGAAGGAGATGCCAAAAATATTAAGGGCAAAGGAGAATATTAGATGCAAACATTTTAACAGCTCAGTTGCACTTAATTTACAATAAAGCAAGCTAAACACGCCATTTCCATAAAGACTTGTTTTCAGTCTGCACTGTGTGGCTGTGTCACCGATATTTCATTGTAAGGAATTTAATTCACTGTTCTGCCTAATAACCCTGCTAAAAAAAACCCTGCCTGGAGATATACAGTCATACATCTAATAAGTAAAGATAAGTAAAACAAAAGTTATATTCCCAGTCACAAAGGCAAAGGTGGGGATGTAACTTGAAGCTGCTTTAGGGTAGGGGCACACTGGGCGATTTGGGAAGATTTAGTCGCCTGGCGACTAATCGCCTCAACTTTGCGGCAACCAATCTCCTCGAAAGTCTTCCCTCTGTCTTTCCCTGGCTAAAATGAAAAATCGCCTGCGCTAAAGCACACCCGACGCTGGCAACTTCGGAAAATGAAGCGCTGCGTGTGCCTTAGCACAGGCGATTTTTCATTTTAGCCGGCGCAAAACAGAGGGAAGGCATTCGGGGAGATTGGTCTCCGCAAAGACGAGGCGATTAGTCGCCAGGTTACTAAATCTCCTCGAATCGCCCAGCATGCCCCTACTCTTATAGTTAACATGAGCATTAACACTGGTTGAGAATTTTACACTTAAGTTAGAAAAAAGGCTGGACAGGATGGTAAAGCATTCAGCCTACAAGATACTAAATGAATGCATAATTTTTATGTTAGCTGTCCTTTAAGAAGAGAGTCGGGAAGAGAAGAAAGGTTAGAAGAAGAAGAGCTTGCAAGATTTATAAAATCCCATTTTAATTTAAAGGAGACATTTTGACATTATCCTATATGTCTCCTTTAAGAAACAGACCTAGCACTAGCAATAGTCATGGCAAAAAAAGTATTCCTGTATAGATTTATACAGGTATATATATATATATATGAACAGGATGTGAAATGATACATGAAAGCCGCCAGTTACTGCCATCCATCGGACTCCAACAGCCTGAGCACTACTAATGTTATCTGCATTGGTGTAACTAGATGTTGCTGGGCCCCACAATAAATTCAGTTTAGTGCTCCAATTCATTGGTATCAAGGTATTTTGATATTGCCTTTTCAGTAAAGAATGTACAGAGTGGGAAAGAGCACACCAGAATATGTAGGCAAAGCCTTAGTTCATTTTGCAGATTTATTGAGTGCACAAGCTTTCGGGGTCACAGCCCCTTCCTCAGGTGCAATACAGAAACAGTGAACACAGTGCTATTTAAACATTCAACCCCCCAGACAACAGGCAATTACTCCCATCATGTGACTTATTAACCCCTTCAGTTTTTATACAAAGACAAAATTCCCAAGTGATTGTAGTCAATCTGTGTGCAATTACGCAAATACAATATCACAGTCCACTTTCTTAACTGAAAAAATGTAATGATACAAAATATTAAAAACATTGTTGCAAAATTATATACAATGTATAAAATCTATAAAAAGCATCTAAGGCCAAAGCTTTCATTGAGTCCCCTAGGGGAAAGTGAGTCTATTTTATTAATCCAAAAGGCCTCCCTCCGGAGTAGTTGTTTACTGACGTTACCCCCTCGAGGCAGCTTAATCTGTTCTAATATAGTAAAAGCCCTAGTATAGTAAAGCCCTACTGTGCCCCCCCCCGTAACATTAGGGTCTGCTTCCGTTGTAGTTACACCCCCTAAAAGAAACTTTTAGTGTGCAGTCTAACTATGATTCCAAGAGGTCCAGAGTCTGGCATAACAAAGCTCAAATGTGAGATTCTTCAAAAAAGATAATATATGATATATCATTTTGTTGAAGAATCTCACATTTGAGCTTTGTTGCATTAATGCCAAACTGGGGTGAATTGGTGAGTTCTTCACTTTATTTACTTAATTTTGCTACTATATCTCCATATATTTTGGCAGTGCTTATATATTTTTTTGGCGCTCTGCACCATCATTTTTTTTGAGAATGTCTGGCATACCCCAATACAAGTGATGCACAGCATTCTTATTAGTAGCCAGGAGTCCTTGAGGCCGTAGTGAGGGTGTTCAGTGACTGAGGCTCAGCCAGTATGTCAACACTTTAGTAAACGACTAATCTAAACAAGAAGTTGGCACTCAAGGTTATACATTTATTTTATTTTTGCAGCCAGTAAGTGATTTTCTTAAGTTGCCAGCAGTTCTCATTCGCTTTTATCTGGATACCTGAAAATAATGAACTTCATCCATCACGGTTCCTCATCCTTCTTCAATGCTTGTCAAACGGACTGCCTTCAGATGGCTGCTTTTTACTTTCCTTTAATTGTAGATTTCAGCAGCCGGCTAACTGGGAGTTTGACAGGCTTTCATTAACAAAATCGTGTTCCTTTCAAATACCCCATACTTGATAAAATAAAATTACCTCCAAGACTGTAACAGGAATAATCATAAGGGCAGTTAAGTGCTGGCATGCCACCTACTGCTGGGCTTAGACCACAACAAAGGCATTTGATCAATTCAGGAAAGAAAATGTTGTAAATTTAGCTGCAAGTGACATATTGGTAGATTTCATAGAAGGTTCCATGGCAACAGAATTTAAATGTCACACTCTAAATATAAATGCTGATGATATATATGGGGACTCAGGAAAAGAAACAGCTAATTCCTTTTACCAAACCCTGAATTTCACACAATTGCCGCCATGCAGGGGGTAATTATTATCCTGAGCTAGGGTTTTGGCAGAGACAATTACAGCTGCTTGCTAAATAATATTAGGTACTCCAATTGCTCTGACAGTTTGAACACATTTCTGGGGGTTTTAGGGCAATGTTTTGTCTGTTATAACAGTTTTGCTAATGAAGGGGAAATTGCCCTGTAAGCTGTGAGTCACAGTTCTCCGAAGAGACCTGCTTATCTTAAAAAGTTAGACTTGTATCTTTGGTTATCTTAAACCTAGAAGTTGGGGTGCTGGGACAAAAATATCCTTTGCAAAAGCACTGCTACAGGTACGGGATCAGCTATCTGGAAACCAGTCATCCAGAAAGCTCGGAGATTACAGAAAAGCTGCCTCCCATAGAATCGATTTTATCCAAATAATTCACATGTTTAAAAATCGGTAAAGTGTAGCAATTCTTCATGCAAGGAAAACTATGAGATAATATAAACATTTATAGATGTATAGGGTCAACGGTCTGCTAGCATATTTTCCAAAGCCAAAACATTTCATAATATTGTTTTAAAATTAAACACACGTGTAGCTTACAGCAAAAGCTCATGCAACTGAAAAGAAAACAAATTATCTAGGTCCATGTGCCATTTCCAGGGCTTCCCAATTAACAAACCAGAGAGGATAGTATTGTGCACGTCAGAAGATGTGGGAAGGTGATGCAACACTCATTGGCAAAATGTCTATTTGCCCACTCCCGTTTTGTTGGAATAATTACATCTAATTATATGTGTACTTTAAAATTATTTAATGGTTATTTAACAGCTATGCTGTTATAGGTGCCCAAAGCAATGCATTAACATAATCAAACATTTAATGGCTGTGATGGCTTGTGCTGAGAATAAAGCATGCAAATTGTACATCGGATTCAGCCCTTGGCACTGAACATTCAGTTCATCACAAGTAAATTGGAGACAAATTCAAAAATCCATCTCCACATGCAAAACAGTTTGGAGGGCCAAATATTGAAAATGGAAAGCACTTTATGTTTAATTATTACCATGGGAACGGGTCACCAATGCACAATGCCTCGGTCACAAAAACGTGCAGGATTTTTTACAGATAAAACGAGAAAAGTTAAACAAGGAAAATATTGTGTACTACTGAAATGTATTCAAATAAAAATGTAAGTGATGTATATGCATTCAATGCCTCTCTTTCTTGATAAAATAAATATTATAAATTATAAATATATATATATATTAATGGCTAAATAAAAACAGGGGTACTGCCAAACAGAGCCTCTTGTAGGCTGTCAGTCCACATAGGGGGCTACCAAATGGTCAATCACAGCACTTATCTTGAGCCACCCAGGAACATTTTTATGGTTGCGTTGCTCCCCAACTCTTTTTACATCTAAATGTGTCTCACAGATATACCCTATAAAACTATAGCATTTTACAAGGAAAATAGGGCAGATATGTACATATATATATATATATATATATATATATATATATATATATATATATATATATATATATATATACACACAGATATATACTGTATATACACACACATATATAATATATATATATATATATATAGATAGATATATATATATATATATATATATATATATATATAGAGCATGTATTTAGTGAAGCATGTCTTAGCCAATGTAACGTTTAAAGGTGCAACTGGGTGAGGTTTGGAAGCGGTGTGCCGCCCATCACACTATATATACATATATATATATATATATATACATATATATATATATATATATACATATATATATATATATATATATATATATATATATATATATATATATATATATATATATATATATATAAAATAAACACATTTTTGCCTGCAAAGAAAATCCTGTGAGTGTCACTCTTCTTGCAAATATATATATATATATATATATATATATATATATATATATATATATATATATATATATATCTCTATATATATATATATATATCTATATATATATATATATCTATATATATATATATATCTATATATATATATATATATATATATATATATATATATATATCTCTATCTCTATATATCTCTATATATCTCTATATATCTCTATATATCTCTATATATCTCTATATATATATATATATATAAACAACTTGTTTCATTTTAAAAAACTATATAAACCCCCCCCCCATAAATGACATTATGCATATTTAGGATTTGGATTGAGATTCTGATCTCAGTACATATTTTCCCCCTTTTTATATAACTGGCATTAGGAGCATCTATGTATACCGTGCATCCACAATGTTATAGGAACAGTAACACCAAAAAATGAAAAAGTGTTTTAAAGTAATTGAAATGTAATGGTTTGTTGCACTGTACTGTTACAACTGGTATTTTTGCTTTAGATACTCTACAATAGTCTATTGCTGCTGTGTAGCCATAGAGCTGAAAAAGGAGAAAAGGCAAAGGATACACAGCAGATAAACTCCATAATATTCATACAATGGGATTCTTCAGAGCTATCTACTGAGTATCCTGTGTTTTAAAGCTGCCCACATGGCTACACAGCAGCTTGTTATATAAACTATAGTTATGCTTCTATATAAAACACACAGTTTTAACAGTGGAGGGCAACAGTACATCATATTGTAATTCCTTTGAAAAAACGTAAATTTTTTGGCGTTACTGTTCTTTTAAGCAGAAAACGTATATTTGATTTTGTTAATCATTAAAAATGTGTTAATTATTAAAACAAAAAATCCAAAAAGCATCGGTATCACAACTGTCTTGTGTTCACATTCAACCAATTAAAACTATTTCCCAGGTCGACTGCATTCTTCTGCAGCTATGTCACCTTTCTGCATGTGCAGCTGAATTGTAAACCAAGCTGTTCTTGTGTTCTCTGCTCATCAGTCCATGGCGATCTTGCACAATAATGTACTTCAGGGAACACTGTACTAACTAGCTGAGGATTTGGAAAATGCTGAAAATGTTTTCCTTGCTAAGGGTTTCCCCACAAATGAGAGACACTTTAAATTCTCAATAATATCGAGCAAGCATAACCGCATGCACTGTAAAGCAAAGAGCTTAACATGAGAGGGAACAGTTGAATGATATGAATGTGAACAGAAGTATGAGAAATGCCTAATAACTGGGGTCCAGGCACATTAAAAAATATCAGTGATTAAAGGCGACGCAAGTAAAAACCAAGGCTCAAAATCTGTTGTTATGAACAACTATACTACCGTACAGGTTGCACACAATGTGCTCACTCCACATATCATAAACTCATCCAGCAACTAAGGGTTAAAGGAAAACTAAAGCTTAACTAAAGAAGTAGATAGAAATGTTGTATATTATATGCTGGGCTTCTGTACCAGATCAAGAAAACCACAGCCTTATCAGGGTTTGTGTCTCCAAAGATGCCCCAGTAGCTCCCCATCTTCTTTTCTACTGATTCACTGCAGATGCGCTGTGCTGCTGTCACTTACTGAGCTTAGGGACATACTCCTAATATACAGTACACATAGAATAGAAATGTCACAGTCCTATTCAAGCCCTCTCCTATTCATGTTTCAATCTGTAGGGTAATTCAGACCCTAGCAGCTAGGCAGCTGCTAAAATTATTAACTGTAGCGCTGCAGAATAAAAACCTAAATAACTAAAAAAACATAAATAATAATTGCAAATCGTCTCAGAATCTCACTACAACCCCTTTAAGCCAAAGATTCAGGTGCACCTCAAATTCATGATCTATTAAATCAAAATGTATAAACTTCCAAGCACCAATAGATTTAATAACCCTTATTGTGCCCTTTTACATTTTCAGGTAGGAGCATGCAAGACATGAAAACATATTACCGGTAACCAAATTTTAGGCTGAATACACATACTGTAGAAGTTTCCAAGATGTAGACATGCACCAAAAGGGAACACACATTCAAATGAGCATAAAAAATACCTGCATCATGCATCTGTATTTGTTAATGGCCTTTATGCACATGCCAGCCAGACTTTCATGAACTGTAAGCAACATCTCACAATTAGCCTGTCTAGAGGCAGGGGCTAGTAAACATCCATTGAGATATAGGGGCAAATTTACTAAAGGGTGAAGTGACTAACGCAGGCGAAAATTTGCCAATGTGACGTAATTTCGGTACTTCACCGATTTACTAACGGTCGCTGGCGTAACTTCGCTAGCGAAGAAGATATACTCTAGCAGTACTTCGCTCCCTAACGCCTGGCAAATTTGCTCTCTGGCGAATGGACATAACTACGCAAATTCACTAGGATGCGGATTTTACTGAACGTTACCTCTTGCACCAGACTTGCCTTCGCCACCTCAGATCAGGCGAAGTGCAATAGAGTAGATAGGAGTTATTCAAAAAAATTTTGAAAATTTTTCTAAGTCCCAAAAAACGCTAGAGTATTTTTCCCTGTTCAGGCTGAAAAAGAGCGGAAATTTTTTTTGGGGTAACTGGCTTCCCCCCACATTTTATAATATATGGCACATAAACTATACACTGGGATCATGCGTAGGGCAATATAACAACTTTATTTTCTTTTACTAAGGTTTCCCAATCTTGTTTAATGTAATGTATTTGCTGTAACATATACGTCGATTGAACTTTAACTTCCGGTCATGTGCAAATTAGGCAACGCTAGCGTAATTTCACTTTGCGTGGTGCAGTAACGCAAGCGCAACTTCGCCAGCATTCGGCGTCCTGGATGCAACTTCGGATTTTAGTGAATTAGCTTTGTCCTGGCGAATCTACGCCTGTCGAAGTGTTGCGATGTTAGCGAAGCCGTCGCTGGGGAATTTGCGGAGGTAAGTAAATTTGCCCCATAGGGTGAACTCAAATTACAGGTATAGGATCCGTTATCCTCAAAAACGCTATCCGGAAAGCTCTGAATTACAGAATGGCCGTCTCCCATAGACTGCATTCTATCCAAATAATTAAAAATGTATTTTTTCTCTGTAATAATAAAACAGTAACTTGTACTTGATCCAAACTAAGAAATAATCCTTATTGGGAACAAAACCAGCCTATTGGGTTTATTTAATGTTAACATGATTTTCTAGTAGACTAAATTATATGAAGATCCAAATTACAGAAGACCAAAGGTCCCGAGCATTCTGGATAACAGGTCCCTGCTAGTACTGACTGTATTGCTGAGTAAGACAGAACCACTAACTCGTTCAAGGATGTAAACTGCAAATACCGTACCGTCCTCTGTATGCAGGATTAGCTCACTGAGCATTTAATTTCATAGGTAACTGCTAAATAAATAAATAAAAAAAGCTGTATTAAAAAAAAAATACTCTCCAAACACACAGATTAGGAAAACGCTGACTAGGATTAGTAAATACATATCCCCCGCTGCTCCTCTAACTCAGAAACCATGGTAAGCAGATTAGTAATTAGTAAAAAGTGCAATCTCTGCAGAAGGTTTCCTTCCCGGCAGTGCACACATCCCATTGTGAGAACATGTTCCATCGGGCAGGCCAGCCTGAAACACCTGAAACCTTTAGTGCCACTTTAAAAAAGCGATTTACCTTTACCTTTAAGTTGACTTTTAGAATTTTAGAGAATGGCTAATTCTAAGCAACTTTTAAATTGCCCTTCATTTAATCAAATGTTATGTAAAGCTTCAATTTAATTGTTATTGCTACTATGTATTACTCATTTTTCTATTAAGGCAACTCCTGTTCACAGGGCCGCCATCAGGGGGGGACGGGGGGGACAAGTGTCCCAGGCCCGGGGCTGAAGGGGGGCCCGGCAGTGCTGCACTTTTCCAAGAGCTGAGCAACCCTTGACCGCTCCGCAGCCGTGCCTCTGCTTGCAAAGTCCCTAAGAGACAGAATGCGGAAGTGCTGAACATACTGTACTTAGTCCTAAGCGGCAGCAAGAACCGAAGTACCGAAAGGAGCCGACACTGAAGTCCTGAAGCGGCGAAAAGAAAAAGTCATGAAAGGAGCTGACACTGGAGTCCTGAAGCAGCCAAAAAGACCCGAAGTAAAAAAAAAACAGCTATAAATGAAGTCCTGAAGCCAAGAGTTCAATTCTACTGACACAAATGTGGGGTTTTTTTTTTAATCCCATGGAAACCAATCTTTTATTTTAATAATCTATAGGCCCCTGCCACCAATTTTTTTAAAAAAATATTTTTTTAACTTGTAAGAAAAATGTAAAATGGGGGTTCTACTGTATATAGTTTCGCTAAATTTGTTAAAGTTAGCAGCACCCCTAACAAATGTGTGGTTACATTTGCATACCTCCCAAAAATCCTGTTTTCAGCGGGACAGTTCCGCTTTTGACAGCACAACCCGCAGTCCCGCGTTTGTACTGAAAAGTCCCGACTTTCTTTGCACTGAACAGTCAGAAAAAGAAACAAAGTTTCTAACTTAATTGGCTTTTGGCAGAGAGCCCAGAACAGCCACTAGGTGCAAGTAAGACACTGTTTTGAGATCAGCAAATAAGCACTTGTAACAATTTAGATAATGAGGTCCCTTGGGAGAAGTTAGACTCACAGCTTAAAGGGCAATTCACCTTCATTAGCAAAACTATAAACTGGAAAACACAGAAATATGTTCAAACTTTCATAACCTGCCAAATGTTGTAAAATGAACATGGTAATTAAGGGGTGTGGCCACAAAATGGGTGTGGTCAAAACATTTGCCACGCTATATTTCTAAAATGTTGGGAGGCACTTATCTTATCCTCACCTTATCTAGAATCCAGTTATCCAGAAAGTTGTGTTCTCCTATAGACTGTAGAGGGTTTAGGTGGGTGAGAAAACCAATCCACAAACTTGGAATAAAATCATTGTCCGGCTTTATTTTGTATGATTAAAACAACAAACAGGCATCAATTACAGATGTGTTCCTACTCTATGACCTGTTAGATCACCTGACGCGTTTCATGCCTCTTTCTGGCACTTCATCAGAGGTGAGGTCACAGGATATCCTGTGCCTTATATACCTGTGCTTATTAGAAAAATCTCAGATATAAAAACATGTAAACAGACACTCATGGTTCTGTTTGTTACAAGTCATATTGGTTACAGCATGTACATATCATTATATAATGTTATGAAAAAGACACGTTGTTTTACAATTAGAGTCAATTATTTACAAAACAACCAATATAAGCATTCATGTAATATGGTACTCACATTAAGGCTGAAAGAAGCATGTTACCTCCCAGTCATTATTGAGGCCACGTGGATGTCTAGTTCTCAAAGTAAAAATCCAAAAGGTTTCTCTTTGGTCAATTATTCTCTTAATGTCACCTCCACGTGGTCCCAATTTGACTTGTTCGATACCTTGAAATTTAACCTGGGAGTAATCACCCCCATGTTTGCACATAATGTGTTTACTTATGGCGGAAGTCCGTTTATTCGAAAAATTTGTTTCTTCAATTGTGTCAAGATCTAAGGGTATCAAGTGCTCTCTCACTCTCTCTTTCAGTGACCGATAGGTTCTACCCACGTACTGTATACCACAATTACATGTGGCTAAATAGACAAGGCCCCTCGTGTCACAATTTATATAGCTTTTTATAGGATATTTCTCTCCTGTTATCATACTCTCAAAGAAATTTTGTACTGAAATGTGTTTGCACACTTTGCATTTACTCTTTCCGCATTTAAATGAACCCTGCTGCACTAACCAATTTCTGTTCGTTTTCATTCCTCCTTTTCTAGGTTGATATAAGCTGGGGGAAACATCATTGGAAATAGTCCTACTCCTCCTGAACACATACTTCAAATTCCCCAGTACCCTTCTATCCAATAGAGGATTAGGGATGTAGCGAACGTCGGAAAAAAAGTTCGCGAACATATTCGCGAACTTGCGCAAAAATGCGAGCGGTTCGCGAACCCCATAGACTTCAATGGGAAGGCGAACTTTAACATCTAAAAAAGACATTTCTGGCCAGAAAAATGATTTTAAAGTTGTTTAAAGGGTGCAACGACCTGGACAGTGGCATGCCAGAGGGGGATCAAGGGCAAAAATGTATCTGAAAAATCTGCCTGTGTGTGCTTGGAAGAGATAGTGTAGGGGGAGAGCTGTTAGTGATTTCAGGGACAGATGATAGTAAGTTTGCTGGCTAGTAATCTGCTTGATACTGCTCTGTATTGGAACAAAAAAATAAATAAAAGCAGTCCTTACAAGGACTACTGTTATTGCAGCAGTCAGCAGATGAGATCAGAAGCAGGACAGCTGCCCACTGCAGCTACATACAGAGCACTGCAGTAGAAGGTAGATTACTAGCCAGCAAAGCTACCTAAGCTTAAATGTCCCTCAAACCCCTGCAGACTTCTGTCCCTCCAATAACAGAGCAGTATCAAAACGATTACTAGCCAGCAAACTTTCAACTGTCCCTGAAATCACTAACAGGCAGCAGCTCTCTCCCTACACTATCTCTTCAGCACACACAGGCAGAGTGAAAAAACGCTGCAGGGCTTCGGTTTTTATAGGGAAGGGGAGTGGTCCAGGGGAGAGCTTCCTGATTGGCTGCCATGTACCTGCTGGTCTGGGGTGAGAGGGCAAAAAAAAGCGCCAACAATGGCGAACCCAAAATGGCGAACGTCGCGCGACATTCGCCAACTTCCGGCGAGCGCGAACACCCGATGTTCGCGCGAACAAGTTCGCCGGCGAACAGTTCGCGCCATCTCTATAGAGGATCAACCTTCAAAACATCCAACCTTTTTTCTATAATCCTCCTTATCTGATCGGCTTGATTACTGTATTTGGTAATAAAATACATGTTGTACCCATCATATTTCTTGGTCACATTTTTGTGTGTTCTCCTTTTGTTACTTCTATTTGTGGCTGTGTGTAAGAGCTCTTCCCTTGAGGTACTAACTGCTCTTTCATAGGCTTTCTTTATTACAGTAATATCATATTTTCTCTCAATTAGTTTGTCCCAGAGTATCATCGCCTGTTTATTGAAGGAGTCCCAAGTGGTGCATATGCGTCTAAGTCGCAAAAACTGCCCAACTGGGATTCCCCCCAAAACTGGTCGAGGATGACAGCTATCGGCCCTCAATAAAGTGTTCCTGGATATTGGTTTTACATAGAGATCACATTGAATGTCACCAGCATTTGTTCCTTGCAACGTGATATCTAGAAAATCTATTGTTTTATTGTGGGTTACATGGGTGAATCGTAAGTTGTATTCATTCCGGTTGCAATGTTCCAAAAATTTGATGCTCTCTTCTTGAGTGCCCCCCCAAATAAATATTAAATCGTCTATGAAACGATGATATGTGACAATTCTATGTCTGTAGGGGTTCCCACCTCCATAGACGTGGCACCGCTCCCACCAACCCATAATAAGGTTGGCATAAGTTGGGGCAAATTTTGCCCCCATAGCGGTACCACGTCTCTGGAGGTAAAAAACCCCATCAAACATAAAAAAGTTGTGTGACAATAAATATTCAATACTCAATAAAATAAATTCCCGTGTAATATCGTCATATAATTCGGAATATTGCAACCAAAACTCAACCGCTCGTAATCCTGTAGTGTGCTCAATACTGGTGTACTGGTGTTCTCCTATAGACTCCATTTCAAGCAAATAATTGTAATTTTGTTAAAACAATTTCCTTATTGTCATAATTTGTGATAAGAAAAGTTCCTTAAATTCACATCAGTGGCAAAACAATCTTGTTGTTTAAATCATTTTTAGCAGCCTTATCTGGAAAACCCCAGGTCCAGAGCATTCTACATAACAGATCCAATATCTCTATTGTTAGAGAATTTGGATCTTAAAGGGCATGTAAAGGCAAAAAAATAAAATCCCATTTTTACTTTCTTTAATGAAAAAGAAACCCATCTCCAATATACTTTAATTAAAAAATGTGTACCGGTTTTATTAGAAACCTGACTGTATGCAGTAAAATTCTCCCTTAATTTACTGCTGTGGATAGGAATTGTCAGACAGTCCCTAACTGCTGAGCAGGGAACAATCATACTTATGAACAGCAGGGGGAGCCCCCACCTTACTTCCCAGCCATGCAGAACTCAAGCAGCTTTGTTTATGACAATCCCTAAGCAGCACAGACCACACTGAGCATGTGCACAGTCTTAGTCTTGCAAAGATGTTTAACAAAGTTACAAGATGGTGACCCCCTGTAGCCAACTTTGAAAGCATAAATTATTTGTTTGATTAGGCTTGGGGTGCAGTAAGTTCATGTTTATATTTAATATACAAAATACAGCATTTCTAGCCTTATTCTATTTTAGACTTTACATGCCCTTTAAGGTGTATGGCCGCCTTTAGATAATTAGGAGTAATTTCTGGCTCTCTAAAGTACCACAGAATACCTCTCTCATATAAGATGTTTCTTGCCAAACTAGTTTATTTGTAAGAGCTCAATCTGCAAATCCCTTTACGAAACAGATTCACTAAAGGGCGTAGTGGCTGTTGCTAGCGACAATTCGCCAGAAATACAATCCGCATCGACATCACCAATTTCCTTACAGGTGGAGACGACATTTCGCTTGCAAAAGAGAACATTGCTAGCGTTCGTTCGCACAATATCGCCAGTCGAAAGGTAACTTCGCAAATTCACTAAGATGAGAATTTTAATGAACGTGTTACCTCTTTTGCCATAGTTTACTTCGCCACCTCAGACAAGGCGAACTGATATAATGAAGTTACATCTTCCTCAATCTATTAAAGTTGTAAAAAAAAAACACTTTTTTTTTTTAAATATCGGGATTGCCTTCAAAAGTCCTAACTATTAAAAATGTATGCGTGAGGAATTTTTTAAAATTAATTTGAGGGGCATGCCACATTTGTTTAAGGGTGGACTCATGTCTAGAGTATTAGACTTGTTTAATAAAGTGGCCACTTTTGCACCAACATAACTATTAAAGCCGTCCGTAAAACTTTAATATACCGCCCTATTCAAATCAACCTAAACGCAAGAGTGCTAGTGAAGTTTCACTAGGCAAAAATGAACGCTAGCAAAAAATCCCTATGAAATGCTCGCCCAGCCGCAGTAACGCTAGCGAAAAGTTGCCAGTGTTTGCCAGCTGAGACACATCTTCACATTTTAGTGAATTCTTGTAGTGGTAACAAATTTGCGCCTGGCGAATTTGTGCAAGCTGTGGTGAAGCGGTCACAAATCATTCCTCGCTAGCAGCGCCGGCCATTCAGTGAAGGGAACGCTGATATTAATATCAATCCGGCTTTATTGTATCACACAGTGCAGATTTATGTTCACAATGGGTGCGCTGTTGCAAAACCTACGCGTTTCGTGTCTACGTGATTAACACTTCCTCAGGGTTACATACAGGGTTATGGTGAATCAGTCGCTGGCGAAAATTCGCCTGTTAGTGAATTTGCCCCAATGAATTAGACATGAAATTAAACCGTAGCCCCCAGCCTGCCTCAGTTGCCTGAAACCACACAGGTGCTACTATTGACATTTCTGTTCAGTCAGACTGCTCAATTTGCATATATTTAATATAAAGAAAAAAATTACACTAAAATCAAATGAATGTTGCCTATGCCACCTGGATATACAGCCGGTAAATCTCATGTACCCTGCAAAAAAAAAACAGTTGTGCAGATGATAATGACAGCAGACGGTTTCCTGGCCCATTTTTTCCTTCTGTTATTTAAATGATGCTCGAGTAATTTAGTGAAATTAGTTTAGCCCAGTTTAGTTTAGTTTAGTGCAGTTTAGTTTAATCTTATTTGTATAAGTTTGTCATTAATAATGTACAATAATCATATTGGAATCAGGTAATAAACAAGATGTTCTATATTTTAGTAACATATCCTAAATTTATCCACTCTTATTTTTGTTCTTTATCTCTACTGCAACCAAATTATATATATATTTATATATATATATATATATATATATATATATATATATATATATATATATTTTTTTTTTTTTTTCTCTTTCGTTTTCTTTTGAAGATTTATTATTTATGAGGGACAATGTTGCCATATATAATTAACATCATGTGAATAACACAGGGAAGTGTTTTCTGTGGTCTATTAGGGAGACTAGCCTTTGCCCTCATTCTACAAAGTTCTGATTCCTGAAATCTGTCTAAGATATTAAAGTATGCATATTTTAGAGGGAAACACCGGATTTATGTTAAATATTCTTTATTTGTAATATGTTGCATTAAAGGTCCATTGTCATATTGTTGTATATTAAAAATTTGCATTTATGATATTTCTACCCTGAGATAAAAAAAAAAATTCCAATAAAAATTATTGAAATATAAATGATGCTCGAGAAGAAGAAAAACAAAGACAAACGTTACTAAAAATGACCAGTGAACATGCAGATGGGAGCGAGGATCAGAAGGCAATTCACACCCCTGGCTTAATGCTCATGTTAACATTTATAATAGGATGCGGCAATTGTCACAAAGGGGTGCAGAATTCAGTAATGACAGCCCCGCTGCAGACTCTGCCAGACACAAAGTTCCTAATGGACTTTCTGACACATTAGCAGATGTTCTCAGTGAGAAACCCATCCTGTGCTCTCTGCATCCGCATTCTTGGCTTCCTTGTTCCTCAGTTGTGGATTTCCTTCTCCTTTTCTCAGAGTGGTAACAGTTCAGTAAGGTTATAGGAGACACAGGGGTGTGCAACCTTATCTACCAACAACATTTATCCTTTATTGAATAGGGTTTGCTTATTGTTAGAGAATGCCATGCAGCCACCTGTATGTATGCATGTATGTACATGTTGAACCTTTGCATGTATCGTTTTCACACCTAATATCAGTGACTTCCAAGTTTTGTTTCCCATATAGTTATGAGAATAGTAAGAATGGAGCAGCAACTAATCAGCAGGTAGCACTTACTGGTCAGCTGTTTGAAAGGAATAATTTTATGGTTTCTATGAGTTACTAGACATGGGCTAATATTGTGTCTGTGATTAAATTACACTGCAGACTTTAAAGGAGAAACAAACCCTTTGCCAAAAATAATCCCACCCCCTACCCTATGTAGACCCCCTCCCTCCTCCCCACCAGTCTAGCTGCCCACACCTCCCGGGGAAATGCCCCTAACTTTTTACTTACCCCTCGTGAAGATTCAGGGATTGCAGTTCACCGCAGCCATCTTCCGGGTCTATGGTAAGCTGAGATGGAGACAACTGCGCATTCGCCAAAATAGATGGAAATTGCCGAAGCACCGGAAGAAGACACGAAGACCCGGAAGATGCGACTCTGCTCCGAGGGGTAAGTAAAAAGTTGGGGGCATTTCCCCAGGGGGAAGCTAGGCTGGGGGAGGAAGCGCAAGGGGGGTCTACGTGGTTGGTAAAGGGTTTGTTTCTCCTTTACCAGAATGGGAACACTAACAAATGTGTTTTAAAGGAAAATATCAATAATGAATTATATTTGCTTCAGAAAAACAACTATACTTTATATAAACAAGCTGCTGTGTAGCCATGGGGGCAGCATTCAAACACAAGATAGACATAGTAGATAACAGATAAGTTCTGAAGAATCCCATTGTATGCTAAAGAGCTGTTACCTGATGTGTATCCTGTGCCTTTTCTCCTTTCTCAGCTTTGAATGGCTGCCCCCATGGCTACACAGCAGCTTGTTTATATAAACTATAGTAGAGCTTCTGAAGCAAATACACCAGTTTCACCAGTGCAGCACAACAATACATTATAGTTTCATTCAGGGCCGCCATTAGAAATCACGGGGACCCGTACAACAAAATTTTTGGGGCCCCCTGGGCCCCGCCCACACCGACGACCAAGCTCCACCCCATTTCCCGCCCACTCCACATCGCAGTTAAAAGACCACACAGACATCAGCGCTAAAAAAGTAACCCCCCCCACACAAGTTGTAAAAAGCTATTGATGGTCAGGGCCCCCTTATAAAAAATTGGGGCCCCAAAAAAAAAATTTTTTTTTTTTTTAAAAAAAAAAAAACATTGGCGGCAGGGGCCCCCTTATAAGTTAAAAACAAATTGGGGCCCCAAAAAAAAAATTAAAAAAAAAAAAAAAAATTTTTTTGAAAAAAAAAAAAAAAAACATTGGCGGCAGGGGCCCCCTTACAAGTTAAAAACAAATTGGGGCCCCAAAAAAAAATTTGAAAAAAAAAAAATTTTTTTTGAAAAAAAAAAAAAAAAACATTGGCGTCAGGGGCCCCTTTATAAGTTAAAAACAAATTGGGGCCCCAAAAAAACATGTTTTAAAAAAAAAGATTGGTTGCAGGGGCCTATAGAATATTAAAATAATACATTGGTGGCCAGGAGATTAAAAAAAAAAAAATACACAAACTGGTGTTCAGTAGAATTGAACTCACGGCTTCAGTACTTCAACTTCACCTCCTTTCGTGACTTCGGGTCTTTTCACCGCTTCAGGACTTCGGCTTCGGCTGTTTTCGTGACTTCGGGTCTTTGCGCTGCTTCAGGACTTCGGCTTCGGCTGTTTTCGTGACTTCGGGTCTTTTCGGCGCTTCGTGACTTCGGCTTTTTCCGTGACTTCGGGTCTTTTCGGCGCATCGGCTTCGGCTTTTCGGCACTTCCGCATTCGGCAGCACAGAGGCAAGACGTACGGCTCGGGCGCTCGTAAGGGGGGCCCGGATCTTCAAAAAATGCAGCGCTGCCGGGCCCCCCTTCATGCCCGGGCCCGGTACGCTTGTCCCCCCTGTCCCCCCCTGATGGCGGCCCTGGTTTCATTACTTTAGGACACTTTCATTTTTTGGTTTTACTGTTCTTTTAAGGCCACAAATTATGGAAATGTCCCAGATCCCAAGAATTCCTATTATAAACCCCATACCTGTAACACACTGCTTTTGTGAGATATAAGATTCAATAGCAACACTAAGGACTCTTTATTAGGATTTTATTATTACAATTAATGTTTTTTTCCCAGATTTCCTATATACAAAAACATATGCACAGGTATAGATTTGTGCTTTTAAACTATTATTAACTGTCTAACTGCCAGCACACCCACCCATCTCTGGGATATAGGAGACTAGCTAGCAACATACAATATTTATAGAGAACCATGGACTTGCACTCTGTAACTTGGTTTCAGAGTACAAGTCCATGGTTGGGGCTGTTTCTAAGTACAGGTTAGGAGTCAAAGAATTAAGGATCATACAAAATGTACTGACAGATGCTTATAATGCAGCCTTTAGTACTTGCATATACAACATTGCCCAGTGACGTCTGGGCCAGCATATTAATGTTTCTATGGAAACAACAAAACATGCTCTGTATGCTAATTTACCACCTTTTTAATTTCAATATTAATATTTGACATTTGAGGACAGTGAACATCAGAATAAAGAATTGCCATAATATCACAAAAAATCTGCTGAGTTTACTTGCTTCTAAGAAGGGACTGTGACTGTGGGATAGCAGCTATAGTAAGGAGAGATGGAGATGGTAAATATCAAAGAAATGCACAGTTTCTCGCTTAAAAACATTTATTGGTGCATATAAACCACAAAAATTGACATATCAATGTTCAAATCACACACACCACAAAGCAGTGTCTCCCCCCCAGTCTGCCTACCTGTTGTTAGCCAGGCTAACAACAGGTAGGCAGACTGGGGGGGAGACACTGCTTTGTGGTGTGTGTGATTTGAACATTGATATGTCAATTTTTGTGGTTTATATGCACCAATAAATGTTTTTAAGCGAGAAACTGTGCATTTCTTTGATATTTACTTTGGTTTAATTGGACCAGTGCACAGTACTCGCTGTATAGACAGCAGTTACCCCACAATTGATTTTTGTTCTACTACGAGATGGAGATGGTGCCTATAGTAACAGTGGGATAATAGTCTCTGGGAAGGGTGTGTGACTGTGGGATAGCAGGTATAGTAAGGAGAGATGGTGCCTATAGTAACAGTGGATAATAGTCTCTGGGAAGGGAGTGTGACTGTGGGATAGCAGGTATAGTAGGGAGAGATGGTGCCTATAGTAACAGTGGGATAATAGTCTCTGGGAAGGGAGTGTGACTGTGGGATAGCAGGTATAGTAGGGAGAGATGGTGCCTATAGTAACAGTGGATAATAGTCTCTGGGAAGGGAGTGTGACTGTGGGATAGCAGGTATAGTAGGGAGAGATGGTGCCTATAGTAACATAATAACATAATAAGTAAGGTTGAAAAAGACACATGTCCATCGAGTTCAACCTTTTTTTTTTTTTTTTATTAACTACCTATCTGCCAGTTGATCCAGAGGAAGGCAAAAAAAAAAACCCATCTGAAGACTCTCCAATTTGCCTTAGAGGGGGAAAAATTCCTTCCTGACTGCAAAATGGCAATCGGACTAGTCCCTGGATCAACTTGGACTGTGAGCTATTTCCCATAACCCTGTATTCCCTTACAGTGGGGATTATAGTCTCTGGGAAGGGACTGTGACTGTGGGATAGCAGGTATAGTAGGGAGAGATGGTGCCTATAGTAACAGTGAGGATAATAGTCTCTGGGAAGGGACTGTGACTGTGGGATAGCAGGTATAGTAGGGAGAGATGGTGCCTATAGTAACAGTGGATAATAGTCTCTGGGAAGGGACTGTGACTGTGGGATAGCAGGTATAGTAGGGAGAGATGGTGTCTATAGTAACAGTGGGATAATAGTCTCTGGGAAGGGACTGTGACTGTGGGATAGCAGGTATAGTAGGGAGAGATGGTGCCTATAGTAACAGTGAGGATAATAGTCTCTGGGAAGGGACTGTGACTGTGGGATAGCAGGTATAGTAGGGAGAGATGGTGCCTGTAGTAACAGTGGGATAATAGTCTCTGGGAAGGGAGTGTGACTGTGGGATAGCAGGTATAGTAGGGAGAGATGGTGCCTATAGTAACAGTGGGATAATAGTCTCTGGGAATGGACTGTGGATGTGAGATAGCAGGTAGAAGCGGGAGAACTGTGTCAGCTACCCCTGTGGGAGCATCTGGTGAAGGCTGGCATGTTGGAATACACACATGCACATAATAATTAAGCTAGAGCACTCTGTTTTGATGAGATTGGTGCCCTTTATTTAAACTTTTTTTAGTTGTTTTAATGTTACGTGTCACTCTTATTGTAACCGTTCTCCACCAGCACTCAATCAACCTCTGCTACACTATTTCAGAAGTCAGAGCCAGAACGGCAGAGAATATAAACAGACAGCCACTGGTTTTAATGGAATTACATTAACAAATAACAAAGATCATTGATTGTTTTAAATGTATATTGGAAAGCTAATTAGAATGACATAACTTTTTTTAACGAACAATTTAAGTGGCTGTAATAGCCCAGAGAATGAAACAGCTTAGTTTTCCCAGCAATATCCAAATAAACACAGATGCCAAGGTATATGGGAACACAACCAACATTCTAGGAGAGGAAATTAGTATAATGCCAATGTATTTTTATGATGTTGAAAACAGGATGTTTTGACAAAAGCTTGGACAGTTTTTCAAGGAGAATATATTGTGCAGAGCTGATGCACCACTGGGAAATTTTACAGGTAATGTTTTTTTTTTACCTGAAGGTTTAAAGCTACGGCACAGGCAGTGTATTGATTGTCGCTACCTGCACCCAATTGTTTACCATTCGTTTGATTGGCAAGCACTTTAGGTCACTCAGCACCTGCTATTTTTGCTCAAATGCATATTTAAACACAGTGTTTCATTGCCCTTTTACTGATCCCAGGTCCCAGAGACCCATTTTCCTATACTTTACATGTTGTATAAAAAATAAAAAAAGACTGTATGGCATATCCAGTCAATTTAAATCATAAATCCATTACAAAAATGTGTTTTATTTGCACAAACTATAACCAGCAAGGCTGTTCTACTGTAGCTTAAAAGAAAATGAGGTGCTGCAACCATCTTACATACAGTATAAGATACTATACTTCCCATTTATGGGCTTTATCAGTAGGTTAATTACAATGTCAGGTAATGTGTCTGTGACCACGCACGCGCTGATTGGATAGAACATTTATCCAGGATTATTACACGTAAGGCTAATGTGAGGTGTGTGCGGGAGCAGCTTATGTATGATGTGTCCTCCGAATAATTTTTTGCAGGGGTGCCTGCTTGTTACGCCACTACTTGTTATTGCATCTTAACACAAAAGTGTATTGGAGCATATCCTCCTGCCTGTAAAATGCTGGCAGAGAGAAGTGGGGCATACACCTAGGGGCAGATAGATCAAGGGTCAAATTGAAAAATGAAATTTCAAGTTCATTTTAGTATAATTCGACAAGGGAATCGTCCAAATTCGATTGAGTTTAAAATAAATTCGAAATTCTAATTTTGAAATTTAGGTACTGTCCCTTTAAGAATTCATATTCGACTACTCGCCATCTAAAACCTGTCGAATAGGTGTTTTAGCCTATGGGGGACCTCCTACAATCAATTTGGAGTTGTTTGGTGGACTTTTAAACAGCTATTTTTTTTCTTTTTATGGTGAAAAACTTGAATCAAATTTGATTAGAATTTGATTCGAGTTTGCAGGTCGATCCTATTCAGCCGAATTTAAAAATTCAAATTTTTTTAAATAAATTTTGATTGGTCTTTTTTTTCGAGTTTCGAGTTTATGTGAGTTTTTATAAATAAAATATATAAAATAATATAAATATGCCCTCTAGTGTGCTCTTGCCCTTATATATGTAATGTACTATTACCCTATGTTCGTTAAACTGTACTTTTGCTTCCGAAGCTGTAAGATAGTTTATACAAATAAGCTACAGAGCAATTATGGGGGCTGCCATTCATCCACCATTCACCGTTCCAGTACAGCTGTAGGGCAAAGTGTGCATGGCAAACAACAGATAAGCTGTTTAAAATCCGATTGTTTCAGTACTTAAGTATAGATAACAATGACAGTGAAGTGCCATTCAGCTCTTTCTTATGGTAAGGGCAGACAAGCAGATTCGGGAAAATTAGTCGCTCCGGCGACAAATCTCCTCTCCTTCAGGGTGACAATGTCCCGAACTGCCTTCCCCTACCTTCCCGCCGGCTAATGAAAAATTGCCAGTGGGATGGTACTCGCGGCGCTTCCTTTTCCGAAGTCTCCCCAAGTTGCCTCACAAGGAAAAGGAAGCGCAGCGAGTGCCATCCCGCTGGCATTTTTCATTATAGCCGCCGGGAAGGTAGGGGAAGGCAGTTCGGGGAGATTGTTGCCCCGAAGGAGAGATTTGTCGCCGGGGCGACTAATCTCCCCTAATCTGCCCGTGTGCCCTTACCCTTAAGGCCAGCAAGAGTTTAGTCAGCACTCATACCTCCAAGTCTCACAGTTTCCACCACCAACTGATTTTCTAATCTTTTGTATCACAGACAGCACCATCCATGAATGTATTTTCTTAAAACGACTTTATTGAGACATAGGCTCTTGACCCAGATAAAACACTTACCCTTAAGGCCTCCATACACAGGCCGTTAAAAGCTGCCGACAGACCGAGTCGGCAGCTTATTGGCACATGTGTGGGGCCATCTGACAAAGCGTTTGATACTGTGCCCCACAAACGACTGCTTTCTAAACTAAGGTCTGTTGGGCTTAATGAAGTCGTTTGCACATGGATAGGAAACTGGCTACAGGATTGGGTACAGAGGGTAGTTGTTAATGGGACATTCTCTAGTTGGAGTAAGGTTCTTAGTGGGGTCCCCCAGGGCTCAGTATTGGGTCCACTTTTATTTAACTTGTTCATTAATGACTTAGGGGAGGGTGTTGTAAGTAATGTATCAGTGTTTGCAGATGACACAAAATTATCCAGCCCAATTAATTCCATCCAGGATGTGGCATCCTTGCAACATGATCTTGACAAACTGGCAATCTGGGCAGCTAAGTGGCAAATGAGATTCAATGTTGATAAATGTAAAGTCATGCACCTGGGATGTAAAAATATCCAAGCCACTTATACCCTTAATGGGACTGCACTAGGCAAATCCATTATGGAAAAGGACCTTGGAGTCCTTGTAGATAATAAACTTGGCTGTAGCAAGCAATGCCAGTCAGCAGCATCAAGGGCAAATAAGGTCTTGAGCTGTATTAAAAGGGGCATAGAGTCAAGGGAGGAGGGGGTCATTCTTCCACTGTATAGAGCACTTGTAAGGCCCCATCTAGAATATGCCGTACAGTTTTGGTCTCCATCACTCAAACAGGACATTCTTGTATTAGAGAGGGTACAGAGAAGGGCAACTAAGCTGGTAAAAGGTATTGAAAATCTTAGCTATGAGGAAAGACTGGCCAAATTGGGGATGTTCACGCTGGAGAAGAGGCGCTTAAGGGGTGATATGAGGACTATGTATAAATATATAAGGGGATCATATAATAATCTCTCTAATGCTTTATTTACCAGTAGGTCTTTCCATCTGACACGAGGTCACCCATTCCGATTAGAAGAAAAGAGGTTCCGCCTAAATATTCGGAAGGAGTTTTTTACAGTGAGAGCTGTGAAGATGTGGAATTCTCTCCCTGAATCAGTTGTACAGGCTGATACATTAGATAGCTTTAAGAAGAGGTTGGATGGTGTTTAGCAAGTGAGGGAATACAGGGTTATGGGAGATAGCTCATAGTACAAGTTGATCCAGGGACTAGTCCGATTGCCATTTTGGAGTCAGGAAGGAATTTTTCCCCCTCTAAGGCAAATTGGAGAGGCTTCAGATGGGTTTTTTGCCTTCCTCTGGATCAACTGGCAGATAGGTAGTTAATAAAAAAAAAAAAAAAAAGGTTGAACTCGATGGACATGTGTCTTTTTTCAACCTTACTTACTATGTTACTATGTTACTATGCTTTCCCGATCTATATCTGGCTGAAATCTGGCCCGCAATCTGGCCCGCAATCCGACCACCTGTATCGGTAGCATTATGATAGGGCCCACGATCGGATCAGCCGGATCAGGTGCAGATTTCTGATGAGGGCGCCCAGAGGCCAGCATCCTCCTGCACCCCCTCCCTCCCGCAAGATTGCTCGCATGTGCATATTTTCTTAGTGGAGCACTAAATGTCTATCGCGCTTAATGCTCCAGGATCGCAACAGATACACCTGCGGCTGGGCCACATTGTCGCCCCTTAATTTTTGCAGCCTCGCCACAAATCCAGACCTGAGCCCGATATCGCCCAGGTGCCCATGTGGGCATATCGGGGAGAGATCTACTCGTTTGGCGATGATCTCTACGTCTATGGCCACCTTTAGGGCATAGACACAAGGTCGAATTCAGGGAGATTAATCGCCCGGCGATAAATCGACTCTTCTTCGGGTTGACTAATATCCACGACTAGAATCGAAATCGCCAGCCGGATAGCACTCGGAGCCCTTTATGTTCTGAAGTCGCCCGAAGTTTCCTTGTGAGACAACTTCGGGGGAACTTCAGAAAACAAAGCGCACCAATTGCCATCCCACAGCCGATTTTCATTCTAGCTGGTGGGAGGCAGTTCGGGGAGATTAATCATCTCCAAGAAGAGGAGAATGAACCAGAGCATGTGTCTATAAAACTATATGATGAAAGCTGCCAGAAATATTTTATTTGATGTATATAGAGTATTTTTACATTCTGATCAACAACAGACACAGAAACTAAATGATAACAAGAGCAAATAAAACCAGCATGTGTAGTGATCAGATGGCTAGACCAATTAAATCACTAAAGGACACGTTTCCTTAGGGTCAGGGCTCACGCTCAGATTCGGGGAGATTAGTCCTCACGAGGAAACTTGGAAAGCATTCCAAGTGCCATCCCGCTGGCAATTTAAATTTTAGCAGGAGGCAGTTCTGTGAGATTAGTCGCCCCGAAGAAGAGGAGATTTTCGCAAAGCGACTAATCTTCCCGAATCTGAGCTTGTGCCCTGACCCTTAACTGTTCTCATGTTGGAAACCAACTAATCTTATGATCAGTCTTGGACTTTTAGCATGCAAAGGATTGCAGGAAAACAGGGTTAAACAAGGTCAATAATAAAACGAGAAAAAAAAAAAGAAAAGGGTTTAGCTACAGTTCATAATAACAGCTCCTCTTCAAGCTGACCACAAACTGTTTATTTCAGTGCAGTGCAATCCCAAAAGCTAAACAATTAGACTGTGTGTTATTTTGCCACATATGTAGATGTCAGAACTGCACTGATCTGCATGATCAAACAGTGCTAACTCAGAAATTAAAGGCGTCCAATACTTGGACGAATACTCATAAGCATCTGACCGATCAGGCCATGGGACGAAAGGATGGATAATATACAAGGGGCTATACACTGCATGGCTGGCCTTGGTATTGCTGCAATCGTTCAAAACAGGGGGAAGGGAAGACTTACAAACACTAGCATGCACGGTGCACTGACAGATTCGATTTTCAAATATGGAAAACCCACAAACAGACCAATATCTATAGTATATGGATCTTCGCATTGATTGCTGGCCCAATATGAACTGGACAAAACTACATTATTATTACACCTTTGGCCAGGTATAATGCATATTTAGTCTATTCTACTTTAATAGGTTGGGGCACCCAATCGACATTACTCCAGGGAGATGCAAGCTACAGTTATTCCCCAAGGTTCTTTGAGATTTTCTTGATTAATTGGCTGCTTGTAAATGTGAAATTGTTGCCACCTCTATCTACAGGCATCTGTTACATCTCACATTGGTTTACTTGCCTTCATACAAACAATGCCATGGGAGAAAGAAAGCAAAACTGCCTATTTCATTCACAAATATAGTGTTATCTTCAGTGACCAGTGCACCAGGCTCGTCAGTCTGTGAACAGCAGGGTGCACTGACTTCCTCTTGCTTATCTCCATATCTTGCCCTTTCTGGTCTCATATCACAAATGTTTTGGAGTGTTAATTTCAGTATCTTACCTCTTTCATTCATGCGCATACACCTAAGCTTAGTGTCACTATGTATTTTCTCCTTTGGCTGAAAACTACCAGCTGAGAAGATACTGATGCCACCATGTGTGTTCAGTTCCACACAAAAATGGAGTGCTCACCTCAGGCTTGAGAAAGGGTTCTGCGAGGCCCGAAACGTTGCCACATGTCTGCTCATATCTGAGCCAATATAGTACACCTTTGAATTTTACACAAATTACAGTGTGCTGCAGTATATTGGATTTCTACCATGTGTGTTCAGTAACATCATAGACTGTAAGCTCTTTAGGGCAGGGAACACATTCCATCCCCTAACACTTTATTCTTTTGAACCCATGAACAACATTCAGAAGTAAAAGGAGTTGGGGAGCAACACAAGAGGATTGTCATCCTACATTGAGGCTCTGTTTGGCAGTACACCTGGTTTTTATACAACCAAAACTTGCCTCCAAGCATGAAATTCAAAAATAAGCACCTGCTTTGAGGCCACTTGGAGCAACATCCAAGGGGGTTGGAGAGCAACATGTTGCTCACGAGCTACTAGTTAGGGATCACTTTTCTAACAGTACCATTTACAGGTCCGGACTGAGAATTAAAATAGGCCCTGGTATTTCAGGTACACTGAGGCCTAATCAGCCCACATAGAGGCCAACCAGCCCACTAAATACTGACTTTCTATGGGACCTTATAGCAGCCCCCCTGGCATTTGCCAGAACCCACAGATTGTCAGTCCGGGCCTGACCATTTACAATAACCATACTTTGTGTTTTTATGCCTTTCAAAGCATTGTTTTGTTCTGCATACATTTATGGTGCTATGTAATTAAATAAAATACACTGTCTGAGGCAGATTTCAGCAGAAAATGTTCAAGTGATTAGTTTCTGGCCAAAATCCTCTCCATGTGAAAGGCAAACTCCATTAACACCTACACGCCCGGACTGGCAATCTGTGGGTTCTGGCAAATGCCAGAGGGGCTGCTGTACGGCTCCATAGAAAGTTACCATATAGTCGGCTGGTAGGGGGCTGTTTGGGCTTCTGTGTACTTAGAATGGCAGGGCCTATTTTGACTCCCAGTCCAGGCCGGAACACCTATTACTAAACACATGAGACAGAATCAGGGGGATCGGCATTCCTGGCAACACTAAAAACATTTAAATGTAATATATTATTACCCTATGCCTGTAAATAATGTTCTTTTTGCTTCAGAAGCTCTTATACAATAAAAATAAGCTACACGACACAGGTGTTTACGGCCCAAAACTGTGTGGAAATAATCTTGCCATGCTCATCAGCAATGGCCATAAAAAAGTAGTGTAACCAAGGGAAAAGGCACAAAATTTTAACAAATTGTCGTGTGGTTACCAGCTTTTGTGTACATCTCTCATAGTACAAGATATGGTGACTAGGGTGGTAAATAGAGGCATTTTGAATGCCACAATTTAAGGCTTGTGCCACATGAGAATCACCAAAAATCAGCCCCTACAAGGCATTAGCCTCTCCTGTGATGAAGAAAAAAAACATCTGTGTAAACACTGGGATCTTTGCATCGACTCAGGTGTAGGCACACACGGCTGATTTCGTATTTCTTTGTGGAAATAAGTTGTCTGTACCAGAGCTGACACAACAGTTCCAGGTAGAGTTATCACCAGGCCGGTATTTTACCGGCCGGTAAAAATGATGACTGATCCCAATGTTATTAATAGGGAAAAAAGATAAATACATAGGCCGGTATTTTTTTTTCCAGAAAAGGTGGCAACTCTAGTTCTAGGTGTAGGCAGGAGAGGAGTCTAATGCCCGTGTAGGGGCTGATTTTCGGTTTGCGTATTTCAGCAGGTCAATTTCAGCCCGTGTGGTACTAGCCTTTCTCCTGGATAATGGAATAAATAGAAAAGACTCCTTGTGCCATTAACCCTAAACCCCACCTCCAGTACTGTCAAGCCAAGCTTCTGCTGGCTGCAAATGGGAGGCATGTGGGTGGCAATTGCTAAGTTTCTTTACTTGATGGCTGTCTGCACTTACCTTGAGGTTACAGTACCTTTTATCTAGAGTTTTATATTTTGCCTTTATAATATAGGCATCCCTCATCCATTTGAAAATACAGATTTACATTTGATAAATGTCACATACTACTAAAAAAGTATACTTTCATGAAAGCGATTTATTTCAATGAAACTGGGTATTACAAATGAGCTGTTTTAAAGAGATACTGACAGCAGAAATTAAACCATTTTTACAACTATCATAGTATTAGCTTTGGTTGCTACTTATAATTTTGCCATAAAGTTTTTGCTCAAAGCTTTTACATTACCCAATTGGCTCCTTGTGCTCGTCTATGAGGGGGCTGCCATATTTGTGCAGCAGAAGTCTGTTAGAATTAGAAACTTTAACTGACAGCCTGAGATGGGACAGTCAGGTTTATGAATATCAAATAAAAAATATTTACAAACAGACCTCTCAACAAGAAATGATCAACATGACCTATGGGTAACTTTTGATGTACATTCATATTTTAAAAATTGTTTTTTTTAGCCTATCACTTTAAGCAATATCTTTTTTTTAAAGAACGACATTGATTGGGGGTATAGTATTCTTTTAATGGGAAAACGTTGGGTATTGTCACAAAAGGTTCAAAAGTCTCTTTTGTAGTCACCTACAGTAACCAATCAGCAGGAAGCCTTTACCAATCATCCATTTGAAAGCAAAAAACTTGATTGGCTATTATATTTGGACAAACAATAGACCTTATTTACAATTCCCCAGTGTTATAACTCCTGTTCTCCAGTAACTTCACTGGCTCAAATAAGCGTATGCTAGTCTCATATTTACATTTCAGTAGAATGTATGACACAAACTATATTGTAGATGAAGAAAAAGGAAAACGCAGGTCATGTGATCTAGAGAACAGGAAGTAGCCTGACTATGGCAGGTCTTAAATCTTGTCTCTGCATGGTGTTTACACTTCCTGCCTTAATCTTGGCTGTGCCTTCTACATCATTGTTCAAATCCCTAAACTGGGATAAGGAGGAGGGCACCGATCTCATAACTGCATCTAGAGAATGTGCAGGGGAAAAAGCCTTTGTGCTTCTCTGCAGGGAATATAACAAGTCACTTGTCATTTCAAGTCCTTGCTCCTAGTTAACTATTAACAATGTTCCAAGGTGTTGTACTGATAAGCAACTTTAGCACCAAAGAATACAAAGCAATAAAAAATAGATGTTATCCCTTGGACAGTCTAGAACAGGAGTGCCCATTCTTTACTAATGGGGGGGGTCTACTTTAAAGGGATACTGTCATGAGAAAAAATTTTTTTTTTCAAAATGAATCAGTTAATAGTGCTGCTCCAGCAGAATTCTGCACTGAAATCCATTTCTCAAAAGAGCAAACAGATTTTGTTATATTTAATTTTGAAATCTGACACGGGCTATACATATTGTCAATTTCCCAGCTGCCCCAAGTCATGTGACTTGTTCTCTGATAAACTTCAATCACTCTTTACTGCTGTACTGCAAGTTGGAATGATATAACCCCCTCCCTTTCCCCCCCCCAGCAGCCAAACAATGGGAAGGTAACCAGATAACAGCTCCCTAACACAAGATAACAAGCTGCCTGGTAGATCTAAGAACAACACTCAATAGTAAAAACGCATGTCTCACTGAGACACATTCAGTTACATTGAGAAGAAAAAACAGCAGCCTGCCAGAAAGCATTTCTCTCCTTAAGGGCAAGCACAAGTCACATGACCAGGGGCAGCTGGGAAATTAACAAAATGTCTAGCCCCATGTCAGATTTCAAAATTGAATATAAAAAAATCTGTTTGCTCTTTTGAGAAATGGATTTCAGTGCAGAATTCTGCTGGAGTAGCACTATTAACTGATGCGTTTTGAAAAAAACATGTTTTCCGATGACAGGATCCCTTTAATTATGTTGGCCCATTATGATCTAAACCCATAATAGCATTCTTTTCCATGGAGAATATTACTTAAATATTATATGATAGAATGTATATTGCTATATTTAAGAAACAATTATTTCTTATGTAACAGAATAAATATCTGAATGAAAAGCATGAAACAAGAGGGTGATTTAGACAAGATGTTTGCTGGCAGTGTCTTGAGATCTACTGATCACCAACTAAAGGTCTACTGGTAGATCCCGATCTACCTTTTGGACGTTCCTGGTCTAGAAGTTCTAAGCAAACATCAGAGCAGAGCTTCGTACAATATTCAGTGCCTCTATGGCGGGAGATGAAGCGACAAATATTGGTAGAAGACTTTGATATTGGTCAGCTTGTTGATCGGGCTGGCCAGAAAATTTTGATTGGGTGCCTTTGAAGGCACTGAACATCAGCCACTGTTAGTGCTGAATCTATTCTATTGTTTCTACTCGTATATCTGACAAATGCAGCTCTAACAGTTAGTATTGATACGACCATTGGTCAGAGAATAGATCGTAATTGTAATGTCTATTGCCACCTTTAGGGCAGAGACACGCTCAGATTCGGGGAGATTATTCGCCCAGCAAATCTCCCCGAATTGCCTTCCTGACGACTAGAATGTAAATCGCCGGTGGGATGGCATTCGCATCGCTTCATTTTTCGAAGTCGCCTGAAGCTTCCTCGTGAGGCAACTTCGGGAAACAAATCGTTCTGAATGCCATCCCGCCGGCGATTTGCATTCCAGCCGACGGGAAGGCAGGGTAGGCAGTCCAGCGAGATTTGTCGCCCCTAAGAAGTGGAGATTTGTCGCCAGGTGACTAATCTCCCAGAATCTGAGAATTTATCTCTGCCCTGAGGGGAGATAACCAAAAGCTCCCTGTGTGCCACTCCCATTATAGGCAACAAATTGGGCCTTGAATCCCTGCACTAGTGGAGTTTACAATACACGCTCTGGCGTGAACTTGGAGGATTTCAACTTGAAATGCAAAGTCTTGCGTTTCTTCACCAAAATAAGACAGGTATGCTCACTCTGGAGCCAACACAAGGCTTCCAGACACAAAGCAAGAAGAGAACACAGCTAGCAATCAGGGGCTTAAACCGGCCTGTTGAATTCAGCAGGCGGATTTCAGCCCTGTCTGGCCCTAGCCTTATATTATGCAGAGATGCACTTCTGTAGACACTTCTCTAGTACTGCAGCATCCAATTCCCTTTTACTTGTGTGAGAAATGAGCAGTAACAGACAGTTGTGCCAGTAAACAGGTATCACTGAGCTACTCAGAAGTCAGCACTTCCTAATGATACCGACTAATGGCCCAAGTGTCTGCCACACACTGCACGTCCCACATTTAGGTTAATAGGAAGAGGCTGCCGGTGGAGACAGCTATTTTGATCATTGCAGTTCTGGAGCAATAAAAGCAACCCACGTGCTACTGCAAATTTGAATATCAAATACTTGTCTCGGTGGATGAAAGATGAAAAAAATGGCATTTTAAGAATAAAAAATATACAAACATAATTTTAATAGTAAAATCTGCAAACATCAAAGCTTGCTGCAAGCTCTCTTAACAAGCCTGAAAGTTGTGTGTGTGTAGGAGGAAGGAAGGAAAGCGAATGGTTGCTATTCACATTAACTGCACACAGGTTTTCTCAGAGATGCAGGGGACATTAATCTTCTGATACATGTGGGTGCCTTTGTCTTACAACAGGGCCATGACCCCATCAACCCTGCAGATGTTTTACACTGGGATGTTCAAGCTTGAATGCTGTCAAGGGATGCTGAGAGATGGAATTTAAAGGATGACCCTGCCAGCTTTAGGAACCCATGCACATTGCTAATATGTTTCAATGGAGCAGTGTCAATGCAGTGGACAGCAGTAAATACTTACAAGGCAAATCTCCATGTAAAATACAAAACAACTGGATACAACACGTATTTCCATGTGGTTACAGGAAATGCAATTCCTGATGCAACTGGTCTAACTGGAATGAGGGTGCAGAATGTTGTGCAACAAATGGCATACATGGATTCAATGCAACTATGAATGTAGAGCCAAATAAAACACTCAACTAGTGGGGCTGAAAGTTCACAAACCACAAAGTGCAAACAGTGTCATGGAAATAGGGCAGGTGAGCATGAGCTCACGAACATTGTTTCACAAAGGCAATTGATCTCGTCATTTGCACTAAAGCAATGTAACCAATTTTCTAAAGCGAAGACTGTAGCACTTAGATACCTTGTGATTTGACAGCTGTCAATTGTTTTAAACTTGGTTGGCTTTCAGGAGGATTTTGGCTTGTATAATGTTTTAGGGTCAGTCCACACAAGCAGATTCGGGGAAATTAGTAGCCCCAGAGACAATCTCCCCGAACTGCCTTCCCCCTGCCGGATAAAATTAAAAATTGAGTGCGGCAATGCACACGCGGCACTTCGTTTCCCGAAGTCGCCTCACCGGCTAAAATGAAAATCGCCTGCGGCAAATCACACGCGTCACTTCGTTTTCCGAAGTTGCTTCACGAGGAAACTTCAGCCAGCGGAGGGCAGGGGGAAGGCAGTTCGGGGAGATTGTCGCCCAGAAGAAGAGGCGATTTGTCGATGGGGCGACAAATCTCCCCTAATCTGCTCCTGTGGCCTGACCCTAAAGAGAGACTGGCCAGTGACCAAAGAAATCAAGGACAATACTACCCCCCCTGCCCCCCCCGATGGCAGCCCTGCCCACAGGTACGACTTTTTAGAGGGTCACAGCCACTTAAAGGAGAACTGAACCCTAAAAATGAATATGGCTAAAAATGCCTTATTTTATAAACTGCACTTATTGTACCAGCCTAAAGTTTCAGCTTCTCAATAGCAGCACAGGGGGTCACCATTTTGGAACGTGTCTGCGTTTTTTTTGGAAAACGGTTCTCCTTAAAAGAGGTGGTTAAACTTTAAGTTAAGTACGTTAATGAATACACTAATTCTAAGCAACTTTTCAACTGGCCTTAATTTTTCCTTTTTTATAGTTTTTTTAAATATGCCTTCTTCTTTTGACCACATCTAAAAATCGAATGCTCTGTAAGGCTACAAATGTATTGTTACTGCTACTTTTTGTTACTCATCTTTCTATCCAGACTCTCTCCTATTCATATTCCAGATTCAGATTGCAGAAACTGAAACTGGAGAGCTGCTCGATAAAAAACTAAATAACTCAAAAACCACAAATAATGAAAAAAAACTAAAACCAATTGCAAATTGCCAGAATATCACTCTCTACATCATAGCAGAAGTTAATTTAAAGGTGAACAACCTCTTTAAAACAAAAAAGGTTTGTATTATCCACTATGTGTTCTGGGTTGATGAAGAACCAATGACCTCATATATTATAAAAACGAATTACATATTTTCCCTTTATATTATGTAAATTACTCCTCACAGATAGATACACACACAAAATAGGACATTAGGGGGCTTATCAAAACTTTTTTGCTTTTTCCCCTGAAAAGTCAGAATTTTTCAGATTTTTGCCAGAAAAGCCTGAAATAATCGGATTTTCAGGCTTATTGCAGCACAGACCACAGAAACTACCAAGTAGGATAGGGACCACTCCCATTGACTTTCAGACTTTTTGCATCCTCTGGGTATAATAAATCTTGAAAAAAAAATTTCCACTAAAAATTCGGATTTTACAAAAAAAATCTAATTTTTAAAGGTTTTGGCATTCAGATTTAATAAATAACCCCTAAGCATGCTAGTTGTTTTTGGATTCCTATTGCTACACTGCTATATGGTGCTTCTCCCACAGATGCATGCATAGTTTTGTACAGAGAATACATCTATATAAATATATAGACACATACGGGGTAGATTTATCAAAGTTCAAAGTGAAAATTAGAATTTTGATCTAGGGAATAGTCCAAATTCGATTCAATTTGAAAAAAAATTAGAAGATTTGAAATGTACTGTCTCTTTAAAAATTAGACTTTGACCATTCGCCATCTAAAACCTGCCAAATTGCTGTTTTAGCCTATGGGGACCTCCTAGAACCCATTTGGAGTCAATTGGTGGATTTTAAAAAAAATCGGAAAAAAAATGTTTTGAAACTTCTATTCAAATTCGATCAAATACGCTGTTACTTCGATTCGTCCAATTATAATTCAATCGAATACAGACTATTCACCTGAAGAAAATAGCTTCAAATTTTTTAAGAAATTTCGGTTGGTCGTTTTTTATTCGAATTTCAAAGTTATGGGAGTTCAAAAAAAACTCCCATTAATTCGAAATTCGACCCTTGATAAATCTGCCCCATACAGGTGTGTGAAATATGATTTTTACATATGCCAGCATAGTATATCCTGATTAACTTATTAACTGTATGAGTAGTGAAGACAGCATGACACTCATATCAAAAGCGACAACCATGATGCTCCAAGTTCTCTTTCGGAATTTTGGTCAAAACTGTTATAGAAAAGTGAAACCCAAAACCACTTCCTGACTTTAGCTTGACTGCGTGAAGAGAAATGACCACACGTGCTTCGTTGTCATTGCAAAAATCAGTTACAAGCGCAATAATCTAATGTATAAATATTTCACTGGATCATAGTAAAAGCCTTGGTATTATAGACACGTATAGGTAAGGTTTGATCAAACCAGCACCAGATGCATGTATTCTCCCAAGCGTCACAGCCTGGAAGTTGTAAATATTCTGTAGCACTAACAAACCTCTTTCTTTGTGTTTTTTTCAATGAGGCTGTACTCACACAGGTACATGTAGGCGCCAAACGCAGGTTGAGACGCAATCTGCTGCATTTTTCCCGCGTTCTGCGCCTACATGCGCCTGTGTGAGTACAGTCACGTTGAAAAAAACTGAATGCGTCTACTCCTGTGGTCTCCTGCGGCTGAACGCATAAAAACGAAACGCAGGGGAGCGCAGCTTCAAACACTCGTCTGTAAGAGCCCTAAGACTTGACATGCCTATGTAAGCATCACACTTGTGAGTGTAATTTTAGAAAAAGTTCTTTAAAGCAATAAAACGTTTTTACACTATTCCGTACTCCATATGTTTAAGCTACAGTAGGATGTTCTGTAAACCAACTTGGGTTAATTGATGTGCCCTGATTAACGCTAAACATTTGTAAGTACCCACCAGAGAAAAATTGCACGTGGTGTTCGAGGGCTGAACTACACGGCGCAACGTCTTCAGATCGGACGCACTGAGAGGGAGCACATGAGACCAGATGGAGTCACTAAATATAACATAAGTAATAGAAATGTCACATCTACAAACTGCATGCATCTAACACGACCCGACTGTCTGATGTGAACGCTGCATGTTGTGTCTTCATCCGGCAGTCATGTTGTGTCGGATACATGCAGTTTGTATGTGCGATATTTCAAATACTTATATTCAGCGCAAATCTCCCCAAAACGCCCAGTGTGGTCTGACCCTTAAAGACCTGTCTTGGCTTGAGGAGAACTGCCTGGTGCTATATGGTTTGAAAAGTAAATCTCAGGAGTTCAGAAAGGAACAAGCACTGCTATCAATTGCTTCCCCCCTTTAAAAACTAAACACATATGCATTAGAGAACAACATGCATACAATAACACTTAATTTAGTAGCATGCTGCAGGCTACACAATTCCAGTGCAGCCATGCAGCATGAATCTAACCACACTGCTAATTGCCCATACACCATGTAGATTTTCTACTGATACTGTTCAAAGGGCAGGGGCGCACCGGCAGATTGGTGGAGATTTAATCGCCTGGCGACTAATCGCCTCTTCTGTGGGGCGACAATCTCCCCGAACTGCCTTCCACCTGCTATAATGAGAAAATGCCAAGAGGAAACTTCGGAAATTGAAGCATCGTGAGTGCATTGTCGCAGCCGATTTTTCTTTTTACCAGGTGGAAGGCAGGGGGAAGGCAGTTCAGGGGGGATTGTCACCCTGAAAAAGACGCAATTAGTCGCCAGGCGACTATATCTCTCAGAATCTGCCCATGTCATAAATGAATAAGGTAGCAAACCCCATTTATCCCCAGTCGGCTCTCTAGTTATAACTATAAGTTGATGTGACTTTCCTTGCTTGGATTGCATGGAGCGCAGGTGACAGTTGTGGAAATCAGGCATCATTATGAGGTATTGCTCTGGGGGAGGGCTGCACTAAATGTTTGTTTTTGGGATTGTATTGAATACAGATATTCTTTGCTTTATTCAGATTAGACCTGCCTGTCTCATCTCAGGATGTCACTGACAGACACACAATAACTCCCAAGCCCTGAACAGGATACAACTTCTGGACTCCTCATTAACATACATCACTTTCACCCTACATATTTACTGTATATACACAATGCTAATTTTACAAGCTAAAATCAGCTTTTAGGTATTGCCCTACTGTCCTGTCTGTATTGAGACTGGGAGTCTCGAAGTGAGCTGCCATGATGACGTGACAGGAGTTTGTAGATATCACAGGACCAAACTGAAAAGGACTTCCCCTATCGAGAGTGAGCACATCCGCATAACCGCATAACCACGGCACTAGCTTAGAGCGGCAAGATAGCAGAGCACGTGCCACTATCTGCCCTTGTGGTCTCACACTCACCCAGCAGCACTCTCTCTCGCTCTCTCTCTAAGAACTTATCCCTCTCAGCAGATACTGCAGCTAGATATGGTGCGAACTGACTCTCTCTCTGCTTATTGACTTATCAGAACCTGTATATATGGACTGAGGGGCACTGCATCTGGAGCAGTAACGTTTTTATCATCACAGTGTATGTGTAAATCAAGTGAATTTCCATGAAACTTTCTTTGGAAAATGGAAAAAAAGGGTTAGATAACTTTTATTATGTCAGTAACATTTGAGTTAGATTTCATTTTTTATATCGATTCTAACACGTTCCTATAAAAATTCATAGGAATGTGTCAAAAATGTGTAAAAATGTCCCCACGCTGCCCCCAGTCCAATGATACCCGGAGTCTGGTATAAGAAAGAGAGGGTCAAAGAGAGAACAGATTTGTTTCTATGGATTTAATAGGAATGTGTCAGTATCACTTTCATGAATTGCCTTTACTTTTGCTTCTTTTCAAATTTCAGAAGGAGGGGGGGGGGCATGGGCCCCAGGAGCCAAAAAAAGAGGCTTCAAATTTTATTGTTATTTTTAATTATTCATCTTCCAGTCTCTCTTTCAAACTGCTGTCTGGTTGCTAGGGTAAACTGAACCCTAGCAACCAGATTGCTGTTGCAATTCCAAACTGGAGAGTTTGCTGAACAAAAAGCTGAATTCAAAAACTACAAAAAAAAAAAAATATATATATTATATATATATATATATATATATATATATATATATATATATATATATATATATATATATATAATGAAAATCAGCTGCAAACATCTTACTAAAAGCTAATTTAAAGGTGAAATAACTTTTTTAAAGGTTTTTCAAAGTTTTTTGGCCCTGCAAGAAGATTTTTGGACTTTCAGCATTGACAGAACTTCATGCATAAAATAAAATTCTGCCTCTAAACATGTGTAATTATAATACTTGGTCCACATCCAATATCTTAACTAGAGGATTGCAGGCACCAGTGCAAAATTTACAACGAGGCCCCACATTTGCACTGGGACCCCCCGAGCCTCCAAGCCTTGTGGGTAAAGTTGTCTCATTTGCTGTATTACAATGTCACTTGTACATGTCTAGTCATACAGATATCACAACACATGCCTTTAATTCAGTATTTATAAAACTGGCAATAAATAGAATCTTTATTTATAAGAATGAAGCCATGAAGGATAAGTTCTTCAATAGTGAACTAGTGGCTTTTCCCTTTCTCACAACATATTATGGGATTTCACACAATAAATGAATGTTAACCAAGTCAGCATGGAATGTTAACAACTCCCATTGTCACAATATTCAATATGGGTTGTTGCCCTTTGTTAACTGGGCCGTGTCTATTGAAAACCAATATTACATTATGAGCTGAATGAGCAGTGAATTCCTCTGGACTGGTAACAGCAGCGTAAGGATTGGCTACAAGGGCTGGGCTAAAGTTTGATTCTACACCCAGAGGGGAGGAACAGAACCTGGTCAAGGTAAATTCAAGGACAGAACTACCCAAATGGAAATTCTGTGCCCTGCAGATTATAATAATTCGGTGCCCTGCAGATTATAATTTGGCACCAGATAAAACGGAAATCCTTCTCTGCAGTCATCATTTTACCGCCATCATTCATGTGTATTCAGGGTTCAGCCCACAATGCACACATTGGTAACATAAGGGTTACCTGGTTGGCCCACTGATAGTACAGTACAAGCCAATCACATGTAAGGTACAAAGTGAAATGCAGAACAACTCCCTATGAGGATCAATTTTGACGATATATTTATATTTATTAACACTGCTGCTAAATGAACTGGGTCCCTCCAGCTGTGATTTAATTGCACAGGTCACCTTCACACATGGCTGGAAATCCTTATCAAATTGCATCAGTCGGATACACCCTGTGCTGCCCCGTTGATCATGGGGCATCCAACTCAGGTCTCACTTATAGAAGTGACACTGCTTAGAAAGTTACAAAGCAAAATGGTAAGAAGGATAAACAGTTCTTACTCTGCTTCATTCAGAATACACGACCAACCAACCTGCTCTTGCTGAATTAAAACCCTCTGGAATCTTAAAGGTGTATCACCAACCACTGGAGAATCACAGGTTAAACATCTCTGGCTCAGCCAGTGCCAAGAAATAAGAACCTGGAGCTTTGCAGAAATCCCACTACCCCTCCCCCTGGATAGCTGGGAAACTAGAGGAACTCAGGGTTCAAGTCCTCCTGGTGCAGAATCTGAACCCCATTCCTATTACAGATTCCAGACGACCCCTATAAAACTGGAGCCTAACACACTGGGTGAGAATTGCATGGAAAGCAGAGCAGGCTGAGCAGATTAGCAATGAGCCGTACAACATGATGTGCCTATAACAGAGGTGCTTAGACATGATCTGACCCCCCCATGCTGCAGGTGTGAAGGTGAAAGCAGAGAAGCAGATCACTCACAGCCATATCTGGGTCGGAGAAGTGGGGAGACGTCCTCATGGTTCATCCTGTTGCTGCAGCCCAGGCGCAACTTGTCCGGCTCCTCTATGTAAATCCCGAGCCGCTCACAGCGCGCACAGTCTCTTTCCCACAAGTGCGCTCGACCCCTGCGCCTCTCTCAGCTCCTGCCTGTTGCTGTGTGGAACAGTCAGTGTTAGAGCGCTCTCCTCCCCCTCCTGTGCTGCCTGCGCTCCCCTCCCCGCGCGCTCTCTCCTCCGGCTGCACATTGACCTACCAGCGCCACCTACCTGTACATTCACACCCGCGAATGCAACTTTAGTTGAACCCATTGTCGGACTGGTGCCTTAGATCAGGGGCCCACTCTCAGTACTATTATAATCCCTCTCCTCACTCAATCTCTATTCTGCCAGTCTCTCTTCTTTACATATTATAATCTCTTATTCAATTAATTTAGTCTCTTTGTTCTCATAGAAATAGGGAATGGCCATGAAATAGGGAAAAAGTTTTGAAGCAGGAGTTTCACAAAAACCAAAGTTGCGCTCAGGGAGGTGAAAGGTAGCGAAGTTGCACTAGCGTTAATTCGTCAAGCAAAACGAAGTTACGCTAGCGATGCCTAATTTGCATACGGCGCCAAGTTAAAGTACAATGGACGTATATGTAGCAGCAAATACATTACACTACACAAGCCTGGGAAAGCTTCATAAAAGAAAATAGAGTTATTTTGCCCTACACATGTGTCCACTGTATAGTTTAGGGGCCATATGTTAGGAAATTAAGGGGGGGGGGAAGGAGGGTACCCCCAAAAAAATTCACAATCTTTTTCAGCCTATCACTCTTAAAAAAGTAAAAGACGACTAGTGTTTTTTGGGACTTCGCAATAGCGTAACTTCACCTGGTGTAATGGTGCGAAGTAGCGCTAAGTAGGTCTACTTCCCTAGCGAATCTATGCCAGCGCCCGTTAGTAAATCAGCGAAGTAACGAAATGACATCATGCTGGCGAATTTCCGCTATCGTTAGCCACCTCTCCCTTTAGTAAATTTGCCCCATAGATTTTCCCTTAGATCATAATCTGATAGAGGCAGAGCAAGCAATAGTGTGTTTTGCCCCAACTCACACTCCTGATGAGCATCAGGCAAAGCACATTTTCCTTGAATCTCACTCTAAGTAGTAAGGGTGGTGGGAGATAATTTAGTCATCCAGTGACAAATCTTCTCAACTAAAGGCAACTAAAGATGGCCATAGACATAGCGATCCGCTCGTTTGGCAATCTCTCCCCGATATTCCCACATTGAAGTGGGCGATATCGGGCTGATCCCTAGGGCCCAACAAATGGATCATAATGGATCCGATACAGGCAGTCGGATTGCGGGACCGCATACACGCATAGATGCAGGCGCGATCCAAAGGGCCAGATATCGATCGGAGAAAGCCCGTTGGATGACCCCACACACGGGCCAATAAGATGCCGACTTGGTCTCTCAGCAGCTTTTATCGGCCTGTGTATGGGGGCCTTAATCTTCCTAAATGCCTTCCCGCCTCCAAGAATACGAATCGCCAGCAGGATGGCATATGAATCGCTTCTGATTTCCGAAGTCGCCCGAAGTTTCCTCTAGAGGCAACTTTAAGGGCAGAGACACACGATCAGATTCGGGAAGATTTAGTCGCCGGCAATTAATCACCTCTTCTTTGGGTGACTAATCTCTCTGAGCTGCCTTCCCGCCAGCTAGAATGTAAATCGCTGTTGGGATGGCACTCGGAGCGCTTTGTTTTCCGAAGTTGCAGAGTGCCATCCCACCGGTGATTTACATTCTAGCCGAGGGAAAGGCAGGTCGGCGAGATTAGTCGCCGAAAGAAGAAGAGATTTGTTGCTGGGTGACTAATCTCCCCGAATCTGATCGTGTGTCTCTGCCACAAGAGTGACTCTTCTTCGGGACGACTAATCTCCCCGAACTGCCTCCTGTTGGCTACAATGTAAATCCCCGGCAGGATCGGTGTGCTTCGTTTTCCGGAGTCGTCCGAAGTTGCCTCACGAGGTAAATGCAAATAAGGTGCTGCAGCATTGCAGAAGTAGCCTCTGATGGCTCCACATATAGAAACTGCACTGTTTACCATATAGGCATTAGAAGGCCTGTGTAAATATAAGAAAGTACACCTTCCCCTGTCACCATATATATTCTCATAAAATCCAGCAACAGAGGTAGGGGTATTGGATCCTGGTCATATCAAAAGTGATGTCACAAGCATGTGCAGCATGTCATTTCCATCTACATCAGGTGCATGTACTGATGGGCATGAAGAGGTCTGCTCTGATAAATAATGCTCAAGTCTCTCCATTAATGCCAGGGAATCCTGGAGTTACTGCCACCTTAAACTTGGTTATTCACACAGATGATTGGTTTCAGTGTTCAACCTGCAGCTGGTTGAAAAAAGCTAATCACTGATTGGTTGCTATGGGTTACTGCCCAGGTGCAAATTTGCCTATGAATAAGTGCCTGTGGGTGCGAAACGCGTAAGGCGGAGCATCAATTGGTCTGTATGCCTACTTTTTAATATTTATGAGGAATAAAAAGTGATTTTTTAACTTTGAGAATTGACTATGAATATATTTCTGAATTTTTGATTCAGGTGCAAATTTGCCCACTGTTTATAAATGAGCCACAAGTGTCATCAAACAACTCCTCCTATTTCATGCTTTTCATTCAGACATTTATTATGTTAAGGTTACATAAGAAATGGTTGTTTGTTAAATACTAATTTTCTCATAAATCATTTATGTCAATATTGAAATAATATTTTCCATGGAGCAGAATGCTAACAAAGCTTTTATGGATGTAGATCAAAATGGGAAATTATGACTAAAAGTAGACCTCACATCAGTAAAGTATGGGGACTCCTGCTCTACTGGAAAAAAAAACCCACCAGCTTTATTTCCTTTATTTCTCTTCTCTATTAATAGGGCAGAAATATAGCTGATACAGGAGGAACACACCGTTTTGTTGTGGTTTTGTATGATTTGCCTTCTAGTCTGAACCTCTGCCACCTGAAAATGCTGTTGCTGTGGGCCAGATATTAGCATTTTATTTAGATAATGTTCTACTTATTTTTAAATCTGGGATTCAAACCACTGCCTGGGTAAATAGAACCAGTGTGGGGGTGCTGCAATAGAAAATGTGAGATTGCAACAAAAGGATTACAAATGAGGACAAGATGCAGAATAAAGGTGGCCATAGACGCACAGATAATATCGTACAAAACAAATTTTCGTACAGTATTCGGTGTGTGTATGGTGGGAAAAGAGCCAACCGAAGACTTGGATATTGGCAGGGGCAGTTGAGCTACTGGCAGTTGAGCTACTCGCCTCAGGCGGCAGCACCCCCCTGGTTGCCAGGGGAGGCAAAAATGGTTTTCAACCCGGAAATTTGGCTCTTCTAGTGCAGAGAGCGCAATTGCGCTCTCTGCACTAAGCGACATGGACAGCCCCTGCCCTCTCTGGCGCTCTAAAGGTGAGTGCCGTGGGGAGGGGCGGGGGCGGCAAAAGAAGCCCGCCACAGGCGGCATAATGGCTAGAATCGCCCCTGGATATAGGTCGGCTTGTAGATCGGGCTGGATGGAAAATTTTGATCGGGTGCCTTTGAAAGCACCCAAACATCGGCCATTGTTAGTGCTGAATCGTCAGATACAGGTAGAATTCTATTGTTTATATCTGTATATCTACCTGTATATCTGACGATTCAGCTCTACACGTGTGTATTGAAATGAGCAATCTTTCTTGGAAAAGAAAGACTGAATTGTTACGTCTATGGCCACCTTTAGAATATCACTGCCTACTGGTAATTAAAAGTTTATTTTAAACTAAATGGAAAACATTGGTTGTCAGCCTTTTTTAGGTCAAGCCCACCACTTAGAGCCAACATTTAAATATGTTTATTTTACAATAAAAAAGGGCAAATGTTGGTATAAAAATTAAGCTTCCAAAATCTTGGGTCCACTACAACAAAATATTCCGATCCCCAGATCAAACATTATATCATGACCTTTGTAAAGGTGACCAGGGGCCCAGATATTGCATACCTGCGAGCTGTAGAAATGAAGGGTCCCCTGCTAACAAAAGAAAAATAAGTATTGCTGTCTGGTTGCACCTTGGCCCTAAAATTTGCCCAGTTCTCTGCTCCCCCATGGCAGCCCAGCATTGCATACATGTGTGGGATCTATTAATTAGTACCCATTATCTTGATAATTTGCAATTACAGCAATGTCATTTACCATATTTAAACTGTCTTCATTTTTTCACAGCTTTACTTTTTCTCTGTAACAAGAAAACAGTAGCTTGCACTTAGTGGAAATATGCTGCATCAATTTATATTGGTGGCAATGATTGTTATATTCAATTACCTGTGATGCCAAACTGACCTTCCTCTGAAAAATGCACCGGCTGTAGATCCATTCTATAAGGCACCTCCAGAATATCTCTATATCTATGATAAATGGAATGTTACAGGTTCATTTGCTGAACATACAATAAGTAAATGTTGGTGGTCATTTGGAGTGAGCAAGAAGTATGTTCTCATAATCTGTTTGCTCTCTTGCTATTTTGTTCCATTTTTAGCAGCCTCGTTGTAGTGGCAGTTACAATTTGCTGACAGGTGATTTTTCCCTGGAAAATTGCAATGTACATAATAAATGTGGAGTTCAATGTTGTGTTGTGTCTCTTGCATTACGTTTTTATTTACATTTTACACATGTGCACATGGTGCAATGCTTTTTATTCTCACAGTCCAAGGAAACATAATAAGCTGTCAATACTGAGTTGGTGTCCTGCCCTGTCCATTGAGGAATAATAGATTAGGAGGGGTTTATTTTATACAAAGGTCGGCTATATACAGTAGAATGTATCTTTTGAAGTAATGTGTTTTTGAATCATAGAGGCCTGCTGGGGCAATGGAAGATGACCTGTTGGGCCCCACTGCCCCAGCACTTTGGTGGGCACACTTGGACTGGGACACCAGGGACCCACCCAAAAAGCTTAGACCAGGGGCCCACTCTCAGTACTATTATTCTTCAGCTCCTCACTCAAACTCTATTTTCCTAGTTTCTTTTCTTTACATACTACAATCTATTATTCCATCTAGTTAGCCTCTGTTTTCATAGAAATGGGAATGACCATGAAATAGGCCAAATGTTTAGCAACATGAGGTCCCACTGACACCTGGGCCCACCGGGAGTTTCACTGTTATCCCGGTGGGCCAGTTCAACATTGGGGGTGGTAAGAGAGTAGTGCAGCAGGTGGTGAACCCTTGACACAGGATTTCCAGTGCACCCTAGTTTCTCCAGTCCGACACTGTGTGTTCTATTGGAGCGCAGATCTTTTACAGCAGGCAACTTTTTGCTAACCCTGTAGAAGTGCTGCCTGAGGTCAGGTTTAGGCTTGGGCGAATTTGACCTGTTTTATTTCGCCAAAAATTCGCAACCGGCAAAATGTTGCATTCACCCATTAAAGTCTATGTGCGTCAGGTTCTCAACTTGACTCATAGCAAACTGTGCACCAGGTGTAGTATAGTCATGAATGGTGAGTATTAAGGTAATTTCTAATGTGACACACGCACTCATTTTATCCATAAATACCACTGGACCAGTTCATCAATACATTGTAAATTTTAGTGGCAACTATAAATAGCTCATGGTAAAACATTACTTTCACCTTAGGATTTAACAAATTTTAATGAAATGGTTTGTTCCACGGTGGAAAATAAATGTCTGGATCTATTCATGCGTACAGTTTTGAATCAGGAAACAATGATTTGCATGGGTGATAGTGCTTCGAGCCATTGGTATAACTATAGAGCAGTGATCCACATCAGTGGCTTGTGAGCAACATGTTGCTCCCAGTGGCCTCAAAGCAGGTGCTTATTTTTGAATTCCTGCTTTGGAGGCAAGTTTTGGTTGCATTAAAAATCAGGTGTACTGCCAAACAGCCTCCTCCAGGCTGCCAGTCCATACATAGGCTAAAAATAGCCAATCACAGCCCTTATTTGAAACTTTTTACATGCTTGTGTTGCTCTCCACTTTTTTATGCTTGAATGTGGCGTACTGGTAGAAATAAAAGGTTGGGGACCCCTGCAATAGAGGAACCAGATGTAGAAAGGGGGGCTGAACCATTGGGGTCTGCTGTATGGAAATCCCCCCCCCCAGTCATTCTCCTAGAAGAATTTCTTCCACACATTAGCATGGGGGTTGGGAGACCATGTAGGGATTGCTCTGCATGCTGGGCCCCTCCAGCATGCAAAGATTTGCACACGTACTTTCCTTCCAAGGTCTTCCTTGTACACTTGGGCTGGACACATTCACAGTATAGCAATTCAGACATACTCCACCCCAGAGGAGCTGTTCAGTGTTGGACTGGGACACCAGGGGCCCACCAGGGGCCCACCAGAAAACCTTAGACCATGGGCCCACTATCCAAACTATTATTCCTCCTCTCCTCACTCAACCTCTTTATTATCCTAGGGACACATTTACTTAGCTCGAGTGAATGAATAGAATAAAAAATACTTCAAAATTTTTTTGGCTACTTCGACCTTCGACTATGACTTCGAATCAAACGATTCGAACTAAAAATCGTTCGACTATTCGACCATTCGATAGTCGAAGTACTGTCTCTTTAAAATAAAGTTTGACCACCTACTTCGCCACCTAAAACCTACCAAGGTACAATGTTAGCCTATGGGGAAGGTCCCCATAGGCTTTCCTAGCTTTTTTTGATCGAAGGAAAATCGTTCGATCAATGGATTAAAATCCTTTAGTTCGACGGTCGAATATCAAGGGTTAATTAACCCTCGATATTCGACCCATAGTAAATGTGCCCCCTAGTCTTTTATATCTACTTACTATATTCTTCCATTATTAAGCATTTTTTCCCATAAAGAAATAGAGAATGACCATGAAATACTCCAAATGGTTAGAAGCAAGAGGCCCACTGACACCTGGGCCCACCGGGAGTTTTCCTGGTATCCCGGTGGGACAGTCCGACACTGGAGCTGTTTGAAAAGCATTTAACAAGTCCTGGATGGATGAGTTAATAAAGTGCGGGCCAAGCCAAACAGGCATCCTAGGCAGCCCAGATGGCCACCTCGCTCCGCTCCCGTACATGCGCAGTGACATCACATAGGGGGCACGTTGAGAAGAAGGAAGAACAGAGTAGAGGGGGCAGGCAGAAGACTCTTCAAAAGGTACCTGCCCAGCAACCCCCCCCCCCTTTTGCTGCACCCGAGACAAGTGCCTCTTCTGCCTACCCCTAGTTCAGACCCTGAAGTTAATAATAACTAAAAATAAAGTTATAATTCAGTTGCAATGTGGAATGTTTTGTACCTTCATAGAGAGTCATGAGTTTTACTAATGCCCTTTTACTATTTTACTATTGGTGTCTAAACACTGTCTAATTTGTTAGCAACTGTTATGTGCTACAATAGCATATGGCAAACTAATAAAAATGCACTCGATTTAGCAGGAGTATAGACTGACTGTATCTGACCTTGTATGCACTAGAGATGGCGCGAACTGTTCGCCGGCGAACTTGTTCGCGCGAACATCGGGTGTTCGCGCTCGCCGGAAGTTCGCGAACGTCGCGCGACGTTCGCCATTTTGGGTTCGCCATTGTTGGCGCTTTTTTTTGCCCTCTCACCCCAGACCAGCAGGTACATGGCAGCCAATCAGGAAGCTCTCCCCTGGACCACTCCCCTTCCCTATAAAAACCGAAGCCCTGCAGCGTTTTTTCACTCTGCCTGTGTGTGCTGAAGAGATAGTGTAGGGAGAGAGCTGCTGCCTGTTAGTGATTTCAGGGACAGTTGAAAGTTTGCTGGCTAGTAATCGTGTTGATACTGCTCTGTTATTGGAGGGACAGAAGTCTGCAGGGGTTTGAGGGACATTTAAGCTTAGGTAGCTTTGCTGGCTAGTAATCTACCTTCTACTGCAGTGCTCTGTATGTAGCTGCAGTGGGCAGCTGTCCTGCTTCTGATCTCATCTGCTGACTGCTGCAATAACAGTAGTCCTTGTAAGGACTGCTTTTATTTATTTTTTTGTTGTTTTACTACTACTACTACTACTACTACTACTACTACTACTATAAGAGCCCAGTGCTATTAGTCTAGCAGTGTTGGGGAGTGGGACTGGTGTGCTAATCTGCTGCTCCTAGTAGTTCAGCAGCACCAACTGTAATTTTTTTTTTTTAATATTCATTTTTTTTTTATTTTACTTTTTTTTATTTTACTACCGCTGTAGTAGTGTATAAGTTGACCTTTTAGGCATTATTTGCCCTGTAGGCATTTTTTGCCCAGTGTGTTATTCAACCAACTGCCATCTAGCTGTGTGACCTTGTTCACATTCTGTCTAAATATCCATAATATTACCGTCTCCAGAAAAAACACCGGAGTGACTTTTTTCAAGCAGCCATAATATATTTTACGTAATCCGTATCCATCGCTGTAGTAGTGTATAAGTTGACCTTTTAGGCATTATTTGCCGTGTAGGCATTTTTTGCCCAGTGTGTTATTCAACCAACTGCCATCTAGCTGTGTGACCTTGTTCACATTCTGTCTAAATATCCATAATATTACCGTCTCCAGAAAAAACACCGGAGTGACTTTTTTCAAGCAGCCATAATAAATTTTACGTAATCCGTATCCATCGCTGTAGTAGTGTATAAGTTGACCTTTTAGGCATTATTTGCCCTGTAGGCATTTTTTGCCCAGTGTGTTATTCAACCAACTGCCATCTAGCTGTGTGACCTTGTTCACATTCTGTCTAAATATCCATAATATTACCGTCTCCAGAAAAAACACCGGAGTGACTTTTTTCAAGCAGCCATAATATATTTTACGTAATCCGTATCCACCGCTGTAGTAGTGTATACGTTGATCTTGTGGGCATTATTTGCACAGTGTTTTCTTCAAACCGCCATCTAGCTGTGTGAGCTTGTTCACATTTTGTCTAAATATTGATAATATTATCGTCTCTAGAAAAACCACTTGAGTTACTTTTTTTCAAGCAGCATTCTTATATTTTACGTAATCCGTATCCACCGCTGTGTATACGTTGACCTTGTAGGCATTATTTGCACAGTGTTTTCTTCAAACCGCCATCTAGCTGTGTGAGCTTGTTCACATTTTGTCTAAATATTGATAATATTATCGTCTCTAGAAAAACCACTTGAGTTACTTTTTTTCAAGCAGCATTCTTATATTTTACGTAATCCGTATCCACCGCTGTGTATACGTTGACCTTGTAGGCATTATTTGCACACTGTTTTCTTCAAACCGCCATCTAGCTGTGTGAGCTTGTTCACATTTTGTCTAAATATTGATAATATTATCGTCTCTAGAAAAACCACTTGAGTTACTTTTTTTCAAGCAGCATTCTTATATTTTACGTAATCCGTATCCACCGCTGTGTATACGTTGACCTTGTAGGCATTATTTGCACAGTGTTTTCTTCAAACCGCCATCTAGCTGTGTGAGCTTGTTCACATTTTGTCTAAATATTGATAATATTATCGTCTCTAGAAAAACCACTTGAGTTACTTTTTTTCAAGCAGCATTCATATATTTTACGTAATCCGTATCCACCGCTGTGTATACGTTGACCTTGTAGGCATTATTTGCACACTGTTTTCTTCAAACTGCCATCTAGCTGTGTGTATTATCGTTTCCAGAAAAACCAACTGAGTTTTTGTTGTTGTTGTTTTTTTAAAAATAATGCCAGGCAAAGGCAGGCCGCCACGCAGAGGCCGTGCTAGGGGCCGTGCTGCTATGCAATCCTGTGGCCCTAGCAAATTGCCCAGTTTTAAAAAGCCAATGACCCTGAACTCCCAAAATGCTGAAGAGGTAGTTGACTGGCTTACACAGCACACCCCATCCTCTACCGTTTCTAACTTTACCACAACATCCTCCTCATCCTCCACTGCTATGGCCACCCCACGTAACACTTCCTCCACCACCGGTGCCCCTTCTTCACTGGAGTCAGAGGAGTTATTTTCCCATGAGTTTCTTGAACTGAGTAATGCGCAACCATTATTGGCAGAAGAAGATGAAGGAGATGAGGACGTTACACCAGATTTAATTCTGGCAGAGAACACGACAGAGATGGACATAATGATGAGTGATGAGGAGGAGGTCCCCGCTGCTGCTTCCTTCTGTGATGTGTCAGAAGAAATTGATGCATCTGAGGAGAATGATGATGAGGAGATTGATGTTTTGTGGGTGCCTAGTAGAAGAGAGCAAGAGGAGGGTAGTTCAGATGGAGAGACGGAGAGTCAGAGAGGCAGTAGGAGAATAAGACTTAGAAGAAGCAGGGAGGACAGCCCGCAGGGATCAGTAGGGCAACAACATGTATCGGCACCTGTGTTCAGCCGGCCAACGCACCCGCCATTGCCGCCAATGCCGCCAACTTCTACTGTTACCGCCAGATCGCACACTTCCGAAAAGTCAGCAGTGTGGGATTTTTTTAATGTGTGTGCCTCTGACAAAAGCATTGTAATTTGCAATGAGTGCAGTCAGAAACTGAGCCTTGGTAAGCCCAACAGCCACATAGGTACAACTTCTATGCGAAGGCACATGAGCGGCAAGCACAAAGCACTTTGGGAGCAACACCTCAAAGGCAACAGGCAAACTAAAAGCCACACTCCTTCTGGTCCAGCATCTTACTGCTCTACCTCTGCTCTCCTTGACCCATCTGAACCACCCTCCACTCCGCCTTCCACCTTGACCACCTGTTCCCATTCCCAGTCATCTGCCATCAGCCAAGTTTCTGTGAAGGCCATGTTTGAGCGTAAGAAGCCAATGTCTGACTGTCACCCCCTTGCCCGGCGTCTGACAGCTGGCTTGTCTGCACTCTTAGCCCGCCAGCTTTTACCATACCAGCTGGTGGACTCTGAGGCCTTCCGCAAATTTGTAGCAATTGGGACACCGCAGTGGAAGGTACCCAGCCGCAATTTTTTTTCTAAAAAGGGAATACCACACCTGTACCAACATGTGCAGAGCCAAGTTACCGCATCTCTGTCACTTAGTGTTGGGCCAAAGGTCCATATGACTACTGACGCATGGTCCTCCAAGCATGGTCAGGGCAGGTATGTCACCTACACTGCCCACTGGGTGAACTTGGTAATGGCTGGGAATGGGAAGCAGGGAATGGGTAGCTCAACAACAACAACAGTGGAGTTGGTGTCACCGCCACGGATTGCACGCGGTTCTGCCACCACCTCTACTCCTCCATCGCTCTCTACCTCGTCTTCTTCCTCTTCTTCTTCTTACTCTGCTGCTGGGTCCTCCTTCTCCTCCTCCACACCTGTGCACCCCCAGCTCCCCCTAGGCTATTCGACGTGCCAGGTACGCCGTTGTCACGCTGTCTTGGGGATGACGTGCCTGGAAAGCAAAAACCATACCGGATCTGTACTCCTGTCATCTCTGCAGTCACAGGCCGATCGGTGGCTGACCCCACACCAACTGCAGATCGGAAAAGTGATGTGTGACAATGGAAGCAATCTGTTGGCAGCGTTGAGACTGGGAAATTTAACACATGTGCCCTGCATGGCACATGTGTTAAATTTAATAGTCCAACGTTTTGTCTCCAAGTACCCAGGATTCCAGGACGTTCTCACCCAGTCCAGAAAGGTGTCGGCCCATTTCAGACGTTCCTACACAGCCATGGCACGCCTTGCTGACATTCAGCAGCGCTACAACATGCCAGTCAGGCGTTTGATTTCTGACAGCCAGACTCGCTGGAATTCAACGCTCCTTATGTTGGAACGTCTGCTGCAACAACAAAGGGCCGTCAACGAGTACCTTTTTGAACTGGGTGGTAGGACTGGATCTGCAGAGCTGGGGATTTTTTTCCCCCGTTACTGGGTGCTTATGCGCGATGCCTGCAGGCTCATGCGACCTTTTGAAGAGGTGACAAATATGGTCAGTCGCACCGAAGGCACCATCAGCGACCTAATACCCTTCGCTTTCTTCCTGGAGCGTGCCGTGCGACGAGTGACAGATGAGGCTGTAGACCAGCGTGACGAGGAGCTGGAAACGCACGATTTATGGTCGGAATCACCAGAACGAACCCAGGCACCTGCTGCAACGCAGGGAGAGGTGCCAGAAGTGGAGTCAGAGGAGGAAGGTGGCTTTGTGGAGGAGGAGGAGGAGGACCAACAGGAGCAGGCTTCCCAGGGGGCTAGTGGTGACCTTTTGGGGACCCCTGGTCTTGTACGTGGCTGGGGGGAGGAGACCGTGGATGATGCAGTCCTTGATAATGAGGAAGCGGAGATGGATAGCTCTGCATCCAACCTTGTGAGAATGGGGTCTTTCATGCTGTCATGCCTGTTGAAGGACCCCCGTATCAAGAGGCTTAAGGAGAAGGACCTGTACTGGGTCGCAACGCTACTAGACCCTCGGTACAAGCATAAAGTGGCAGAAATGTTACCAACATACCACAAGTCCGAAAAGATGCGGCATTTACAAACCAGCCTGCAAAACATGTTGTACAATGCTTTTAAGGGTGATGTCACTTCAGGAACTCATCAACATTCCAGGGGCAGAGGTGCCAGTAATCCTGCCACGAGCACACCTGCAAGGACAAAGCCCTTTGGCCGGTCTGTAACGTCAGACATGCAAATGTTTTTCTGTCCAAGGCAGCGCCACAACCCTTCTGGATCCACCCTCAAAGAACGCCTCGACCGGCAGGTAGCGGACTACCTGGCATTAACTGCAGATATCGACACTCTGAGGAGCGATGAACCCCTGGACTACTGGGTGCGCAGGCTTGATCTGTGGCCAGAGCTGTCACAATTTGCCATGAACCTCTTGTCTTGCCCAGCCTCAAGTGTGCTCTCAGAAAGGACCTTCAGTGCAGCAGGAGGGATTGTAACTGAGAAGAGAACTCGCCTAGGTCACAAAAGTGTCGATTACCTGACCTTTATTAAAATGAATGAGGGGTGGATCTCGGAGGGTTACTGCACGCCGGAAGACTTGTTCTGACTTCTATGCAGCTGTCCTTCTCTTCAAGCCTCATGACTCCACACACAGCTGTCCTTTAGCGTCCTCCTCCCTCCGCCACCGTTACAAACTAGGGTGCAAACCCTACTGGTTTAATTTTTTCTGGCCTCTGTGCTTCAGTGGCTGCAACCAAAAAAACTGGGCAAACAATGTCTACAAGGTCAACGTATGGCGAAAAATGACTATTTTCAGCATTTATATGGCATATTTTTTCTGGCAACTGTGCTTCAGTGGCTGCGTCCAAAAAAATGCATATTTTCTGCATTTATATGGCATAATTTTTCTGGCCTCTGTGCTTCAGTGGCTGCAACCAAAAAAATTTATATTTTCAGCATTTATATGGCATAATTTTTCTGTCAACTGTGCTTCAGTGGCTGCGACCAAAAAAATGCATATTTTCTGCATTTATATGGCATAATTTTTTCTGGCCTCTGTGCTTCAGTGGCTGCAACCAAAAAAATTTATATTTTCAGCATTTATATGGCATAATTTTTCTGGCAACTGTGCTTCAGTGGCTGCGACCAAAAAAATGACTATTTTCAGCATTTATATGGCATATTTTTTCTGGCCTCTGTGCTTCAGTGGCTGCGGCCAAAAAAACTGGGCAAACAATGCCTACAAGGTCAACGTCGTTGACCTTGTAGGCATTGTTTGCCCAGTTTTTTTGGCCGCAGCCACTGAAGCACAGAGGCCAGAAAAAATATGCCATATAAATGCTGAAAATAGTCATTTTTTGCCATACGTTGACTCAACGTATATGGCAAAAAATGACTATTTTCAGCATTTATATGGCATATTTTTTCTGGCAACTGTGCTTCAGTGGCTGCGACCAAAAAAACTGGGCAAACAATGCCTACAAGGTCAACGTATGGCAAAAAATGACTATTTTCAGCATTTATATGGCATATTTTTTCTGGCAACTGTGCTTCAGTGGCTGCGTCCAAAAAAACTGGGCAAACAATGTCTACAAGGTCAACGTATGGCGAAAAATTACTATTTTCAGCATTTATATGGCATATTTTTTCTGGCAACTGTGCTTCAGTGGCTGCGTCCAAAAAAAACTGGGCAAACAATGTCTACAAGGTCAACGTATGGCAAAAAATTACTATTTTCAGCATTTATATGGCATATTTTTTCTGGCAACTGTGCTTCAGTGGCTGCGTCCAAAAAAACTGGGCAAACAATGCCTACAAGGTCAACGTATGGCAGTTGTTTAAAGAGAACAGTAGATTACTAGCCAGCAAAGCTACCTAAGCTAAAATGTCCCTCAAATCCCTGCAGACTTCTGTCCCTCCAATACAGAGCAGTATCAAGCAGATTACTAGCCAGCAAACTTACTATCATCTGTCCCTGAAATCACTAACAGCTCTCCCCCTACACTATCTCTTCCAAGCACACACAGGCAGATTTTTCAGATACATTTTTGCCCTTGATCCCCCTCTGGCATGCCACTGTCCAGGTCGTTGCACCCTTTAAACAACTTTAAAATCATTTTTCTGGCCAGAAATGTCTTTTTTAGATGTTAAAGTTCGCCTTCCCATTGAAGTCTATGGGGTTCGCGAACCGTTCGCGAACCACTCGCATTTTTGCGCAAGTTCGCGAATATGTTCGCGAACTTTTTTTCCGACGTTCGCTACATCCCTAGTATGCACCTGTCTGAAGTAGCTAAATCAAAGGGCAAATCAAGGTTTAGTTAGTAGCAATAAAATGTAAACCTACAAATTTGAATCCCCTGCATTGTCTTCCTCTCTTGGGTTGTTCAGGTGAGCCACAGTAATCCTCTCTGCTTGATACAAACAATCATTCAACCATTCTCAAATCAAATAAATCTCTGCCTCCAAATCACAAAACAAGCAAACTCTCTTTTTAATGCATAATTAGTGTACATTTAGAGACAATGGTACAATTGAGTTGTTAACAAAATGTTCTTGTTGAAGTTTAAACAAATCTATCCTGCTAAGCAGATAAAGGGTGTATATGTTACAAATACTACTCAGAATATATATATATATATATATATATATATATATATATATATATATATATATATATATATATATACAAATCCAAGCCATAAAGTATGTTGATTTTGTAAAGTTGAAATAGAAATTTTATTTTTTTATGTTTAGATCATTTTTTTTATGGGTTGGTGACAGCAAAGAACAATTTGTGGGTAATGGGACAGTATTAGAGTTTCTCTGCAGGCATATTTTAAGTTTTGTTAAATATTTTGTCGCAATTGAAAATCGCTGTGTATGTTGCAAACTTTGTTGAGGTCTGTAACCGATCAAAAATGGTCGCTAACATTCGCAAAGGTGTCTGCGAACATTTTTTTCGATAGCGAAACAAATTACATTCCCCCAAAAATGCCTCATTGTGCTTAATATATTGATAATGGGTTGAGTGCAGAGGACCCCCACTTAATGGTTTAAAATTTACTAGTGAGCACATCTTTCCCTTGTTTGTTATAGTTATACAGGAGCAGTGACCAGCTCCATGTTGTAGCTTCCACCCTTCCCAGCTATAGTCAGGTGATCCCACTGGTGTCTAATAAAAGGGCAGCCAAGTTTGGGAGTTTTACTTTGAAAGCAGCAAGTAAGTTGCAGGTAAAACTTAGTCCCTTTGTAAAATGTATAATGAAGCAATAGAATTCTTAATGAATCAGATGGAAATTAAGCGTAGGACTGGCCAGATATGGGATGACTTTGACGTAGTTGGCCAGCTTAAATATATTGCAATATATGGACAAACAATCCCTGCTTTGTTTAAAGGGGAGGACATTTTTAGTAGCTTAATAAAATTTCTCAATGTCCTTAAATTGATAATAGGTTGAGTGCAGAGGACCTCTTTTATTTATCCAAATTAATTTTGTGGTCACAGCCTTATTTTCCCCCTGCCTAATGGTTTAAAAATTATTGTTGAGCACAACGTTCTTTTTTTGTTTTGTTGTAATGCACTATTATTTTATTGTTTATATTTTATTTCATGCTAAAGGTTTTATTTTACAATTTTATTTAAAAACTGGCACAGAATGATCAGGGTACATGTGTGTGATCAATAAAAGAAATCTTGACTCATTGGGAAGGAGCAAGCTGCAAAATGAATGAATTAAATAATTTCAGGTGAACTATACCTTTAAGAACAGAATTATTTTGCAACTATAAAACTGCCCTTTGTGCCCCATTCATAATAGGTGCTGCTATGACTCATATCAACTCATTTCAATTTGCCAACAGAAACATGAGCACAGGAAATGCAGTGATAGTTAGAGATGTAATTTGTTGAAGTAGGAGTAACAAGGTAAACATAACTCACTTATATGTATGGCATTTCTACAACTGCAAAATTTCTCATGATTTAGCATTTTGTACCACGCTTGATAAATAAGGCCCTCTGTTTCAGTTACTCAATCATTATATATATATATATTATATATCAGGATGTAGGCGTGAGCGAAATATTTAGAGTCTATTGTATAGTGAAAAAATTTTTAGATAGTGGTTGTAACTTAATATTTGCCCTCCCCCCACATCACATCACCTGCATGCACATGGTGCAACTATGTGCCTTTCCCCTGCAAAAAAATCTTCAGAGGGGCCCTGTGCACTCCCATCCCCATCCTCCCGCCCACTTCCCGCTTCTGCCCAGCCCACCTCCCACCTCCTCCCTACCCTGCCTCTGCCCACTCCCGCCCGACTTGTATCCCCCTTCCTTGCCGCAGCTACCTCTAAAATTGTCTTCAGTCTACCCCTAGTCCACACCTCTCAGTCTTACTCCCCTTCCTTCCCTCTGTCACCCACCCCTCCGTCACCCTCTCCCCTCACCCGTTACCCTCCCCTCCGTTGCACTCCCTTAAAGGGATACTGTCATGGGAAAAAAAAATAAATTCAAAATGAATCAGTTAATAGTGCTGCTCCAGCAGAATTCTGCACTGCAATCCATTTCTCAAAAGAGCAAACTGATTTTTTTTTATATTCATGTATATAACCCATGTCTCACTGAGACACATTCAGTTACATTGAGAAGGAAAAACAGCAGCCTGCCAGAAAGCATTTCTCTCCTAAAGTGCAGGCACAAGTCACATGACCAGGGGCAGCTGGGAAATTGACAAAACGTCTAGCCCCATGTCAGATTTCAAAATTGAATATAAAAAAATCTGTTTGCTCTTTTGAGAAATGGATTTCAGTGCAGAATTCTGCTGGAGCAGCATGACAGTATCCCTTTAACTTCATCCTTAACACCCCTCCCTTCCATCGCTCTCATCTCTCTCTCTCTTGATTAGTTCACACGAGGAGATTCGGGGAGATTTTGTCGCCTGGCGACTAATCGGCTCTTCTTCTAGGCGACAATCTCCCTGAACTGCCTCCGTGTGTCTTCCCATCCGCTATAATGAAAAGTCGCCTGTGCTAAAGCACACACGGCACTTCGTTTTTCGGGCGACTTTGGAAAACACAGCGACTTTTCATTATAGCGGATGGGACGACACGCGGAGGCAATTCGGGGAGATTGTAGCCCAGAAGAAGAGGCGATTAGTCGCTCAAGTTTCCTAGTGAGGCAAATTCGGACGACTTTGGAAAACACAGCGACTTTTCATTATAGCGAATCTCCTCGTGTGAACTAACCCTAAATTGGGAATGAATCAGTGGGAGATTGCCTCATATTCTTTACTACAAACTCCCAAGAGATTACAGTTGGAAAAACTAACATATGGTTGTTATCCTTCACTATAATATTCATTAGGAGGATGTGTTACAGACAGCACAATCTAAGAAGCCTGAGATAAGAGAGGATATAGTCTTTGTTAACCCTTATATATGATGTAAACTTTCACTGGCACACTGAATCTTTTCATGGATCTGATTTGTTCACAATGTTATGTATTATGTAGGACCTGGGACAAGATTCCTTTATAGACTCATAAGGAAGAAGGGCAATAATGGGTTGGCACTATAGGAATATAAAGAATAATTTCAAAGCCTTATAGTAAGTATTAATTAGGGATGCTATATGTTTGTGTACAACATTCACCCATGCTGGGCAGGTTTGCATAAATGATTTCTTATTAGTACTAACACTGGTAGTCTCACAGTTGCTCTATTCCCCGTTAGGGTAAGGTCACACTGGGCGATTTAGGGAGATTTAGTTGCCTGGCAACTCGTCTTTGCGGCAACCAATCTCCCCAAACGCCTTCCCTCACTCTGCGCTGACTTAAATGAAAAATCGCCTGCGCTAATCACACGTGGCGATTCGTTTTCCGAAGTCGCCCGAAGTTGCCTCACGAGGAAAGGACGAGGCGATTAGTCGCCAGGTGACTAAATCTCCCTAAAACGGCCAGTGTGACCTTACCCTTAATGGAGGCTTTTGAACATTGCAGGGGAAGAAATGTTTTGCTCTAATAAGCAACTATCTGTTGCCCCATGTGCAGTTTTCTTTCCTGTGCAGCTAGAAGTTGCACCATCCGGGGTAAATCTTTATGCCTCTAGTGTTTGGAGCAACACAAGCATGAAAAATGTTCCTGGCAGTGCCAAATAAGTGCTGTGATTCACCATTTGGTAGTCCCATGTGGACTAGTAGCCTACAGGAAGCTCTATGTGACAGCACACCTGGTTTTATGCAACCAAAAATTCCAAGCCAGGAATTCAAATATGAGGCCACTGAGAGCAACATCCAAGGGGTTGGAGAGCAACATGTTGCTTGTGAGCCACTGAATGGGGATCACTCATATAAGCAATGAGATACCCTTGTGTCTGGCACATGTGTCATGCCCTCAAAACACAGCTGTCGGACTGGAGCATGGTAAGCCAAATGTTCCCACCAGGGGATCTGTATGGTTCCTTTATTTGCTCAAGAGATCAGTAGACTTCTTTCTATGACATAACCAATTTAATCTGGTCCTTGAACAGGAAATATGAGAAATTATTGGCTCACTAAATACAAAAAGTTGGACAGCACTGTTCTCAAAGATTGTGCTCTTACAAATCACATTTCGCTAGCAGTTCTAAACAAGTTTCCCCACCTATCCTATGCTATTCTCTGTATTAGTGGTTCTGACTTTTAAAACAATGCAGAGTCAGCAGAAGGCAGATAATTAACAGACCTGTGAAGAAACATGCAAATTATTGTGAGAACTGGACTTATGGCTGGAGTAAAGCTGCCTTGTTTCAAGTACCAGAACTGGAACTGCTTATAGTAGCACTTCAATCTACAAATAACTCTAAAACCACTGAAAAACTTAAATGAACGTATATCGGAAAGTTGTTTAGAATTACACTTTATTTCATTAGGCAAAATTATTTTATTTAAGGTTACTTCTCACTTTAAGATAAAGATTCTGTGAAATGATCCCTTTGGGTTATGCATAAACATGGCCATATTCTACCCAGGCACAGAAACCCATAACAACCAATTAAATTTTCCTTGTGCAGATTAGTTAAATAAGGAAAACAAACATCTAAGTGGTTGCTATAGGTTACTGCACTAAGGGAAACTGACAAAACGACCATGCACATTTAAAAAGCACATTCTTAGACTTTTAATCTTTGATGTAATTGTTCAGGGTCTCTCCTGCCACAAGGCAGAATGAGAACCATGCTCCAGACAGCAGTGAGTGTACAGGCACTGGGGCAGCAAAAAGCCTCCTCTCGTACATTTAAGAGCTAAATTTCTGTTTTTTGGCTCTTCTAGCATAGAAATGGACACCAAGGAGGAAAGCGCAGAAGGGTTAAGGGTTAAGGGTTAAGACAGCAGAAACCCCAGAAATGACCCAGGAATTGTTTCAACATTTGATTCAAGAAATATTGATCACAATTGATATTTCCCATTGTCCAAGCTTTCTTCAATCAATATCCAAGACTAACCAAAAGGTCTGGGAACCCACAGTAGGCTAACGTTAGAATTCAATATGTGTTTTCCAGTGGGCTCATTTGATATTATGTCCTCTCTTCTAGATGTATAAAAGTGCTTTGTAGGCTTAGCAGTAAAATTTTGATGAATGATAATAAATACTAATGATTCTTATGGATGGATCTGTCAAAAACATTGGCGGAATTGATCTTATGTCTTTCTAAAGCTGGCCATAGACTCAAAGATCGGATCATACGAATCCTCGATTCGTCCGATTTTTGGACTGTATGTGGAGAGTCGTGACATTTTTCGTCCCACGAAGATCGGGCGTTTGGTCGATCGGTCAGGTTAAAAGATTACTGTTGGCTGCCAATAATATCTCTGCGTGTATTGCCAATAGGACAATTTACAGTGGGAAACTGTCACCAGTTTTGTCGGACATAACTTTCGTACAATTGCTGTCAGGCGCAGAACATTGACCGATCTGTTCTTTTGTACTTTATTTGATCTGAATGGTTAATGGCAGGTCAGGATATGGGGAAGTCCGATTGTTCAAGGATTTGAATGATCGGATTTTTGCGTCTATGGCCAGCTTAAGGGAGCTACAGTAGCACATGGGGAGATTTAGTCGCCTGTCGACTAACTAACTGCCTTCCCTCTGCCTTACGCCTGCTATAATGAGAAAAACGCCAGCGCCAATGCACTCGCGGTGCTTCAATTTCTGAAGTCGGCTGAAGCAACTGAAGGCGACTTCAGAAATCGAAGTGTCATGAGTGCATTGCCGTTTTCTCATTATAGCAGGCGGAAGACAGGGGGGAGGCAGTTCAGGGAGATTGATGCCCCGCAGAAGAGGCGATTAGTCACCAGGTCGACTAAATCTCCCCGAATCTGCCCGTGTGCTAAAGTTTAGTCCAAAGGATTAAAAACATGTTGAAGGAGAGTGTGTACAGACAACAGGAATTAGATAAATACTGATACTTTCAGATGATCCATCAAGGCTGAATAGAACAATAGACAGAGTCGGCTGGGGAAGATAATCCTGTAAACTAGGCTTCACTCTCTCACCTCTTTTAGAACAATAGGGGCTAACTGGGAGTTGGGCCATTAAGGGCATAAAAGGAGCCACCAGCCAGTTGGGAGACAGTCTTCAGGGACAGAGGAAAGGACTCCTGCACGTCAGATCTGCTACTGTACAACTCTTTGGCCATTATTTAATTGGAGTCTTCTTTTACTTTGAATAGACTTGTGTGCGACTTGATGATATTTGGTGGCTAGCGACGGGATACAAGACATTTTAAACGGGATTGTCACAAACCCAGTTATAAAGCATGGAACAAGAGCTGGCTGAGCTACGTCTGTCTGTCCTTCAGGGATTATGCCATAATCACGGACTCAACTACACTGGACTTACAAAAAGTCAAATGGCTGCCATTATAGCCCAACACACAAGGACTCATCACCCAGGCCAATCAGATTCTGATATTGTGCTAGAGCTTGAGAGAGAGCATTCAGTATCCTCTCTACTTACTCCACAAATTGGGGAGGAATTGAACCTTCATCTTGCCACTTCAGAGGACTTAGAGGCAGAGGCTGCAGTGCAGGGTGCATCCCCTGATCCACTGGATGATCCCATAATGGATCTGTATCGTTCTCGGTTGGTGATTCTGGGAGCGGATCTGACTAGTGCTGAGAGACTGAAACTGTTAGAGCTGACAATGCAGGAAAGTCAAGGAAGGACCTCACATTGCTGGAAGGCACATCACCAGGGAGCAGGTCCAGAAATTCCAAAACATGTTGTAAAGTTAATGCATGCTGCTTTCCCTTCTTTTAATGAGGACAAAGAAAGTATTGATGCCTATTTAAGGACTTTTGAAATCATGTGTGAGGATTATGAGGTCCCTAAAACTGAGTGGACAAAAATTCTGGAGGCCAAACTTGTGGGTAAAGCAAGAGATGTTTACCGGGAAACGCCGTACACACAACAAACTAACTATGATGAAGTTAAACGGGTACTTTTTAACAATTATGCCATCTTGCCAGAGACATACCTGCACACCTTCAGAGCTCTCACCAAGGACCCCACAGACACTCACTGGGTCTTTGCTAATTGCTTACAGCACACCTTTGACCAGTGGCTAAAATCGAGTGGAGTTCAGTCTCTTGAGGACCTGCGCCAGCTTTGTTTAATGGAACAGTTTTTGGAGCTATGTTCCCCTGACATTCGTAAGTGGGTTTGGGACCGATCACCTGACACCCTAGAAGAAGCTGCTAGACTTGCGGATAAGTATGTGGAAAGTCATGGGCAGTTACTGCAGGGACTTCCAGTTCTTACAGGCTTGTCTTCCTCTGCCTATACACCAAAGCTATCTACCGGACACTCGCAAACAAACTTCACTTCCCCATCACCCAAAGGGATACCAGCCCAGGATCTGCATCATAGAAATAAGAGGTGTTTCAGATGTGGCTCTGACTCACATTTACAGGCTACATGTCAACTACCACCCAGGGCATCTAAACTAAAACAACCCCAGCATGTTGCTTTGGTTACAACAGAAATGGTTGAGACTCCATTTCATCCTGTACAGGCTGTACAGCACCACACCCAGGATTGTGCTTCAAAGAATATGTTGGCTTCCCAACCCATTGGGGAATATATTGTCATGGGTGTACAACAAGCTGACCAAATGAAACACCCACGCCATGCACCAACACAGGAGTCCAATTTACAGAACTGTAATGTTTATGTTGGAAATCTTGGTCAGCATGGCAACAAAGCTGTATTAGAGCAGGCTTTTGGGCTTTATGGGCCTTTGCGTCGGATTTGGGTTGCCCAGAAGCCCCCTGGATTTGCATTTGTAGAGTTTGAGGACCCTCATGATGCAGCAACTGCAGTTCAAGGGCTGAATGGGAAGACTTTGTGTGGCAGCCATGTCAAAGTTGAATTATCCATTAGGCAGAGACACAGCAAACATACCACTATGTACCAACTGGCACCTGCAACAAGGAACTACAGACTTAACCAGAATTCATCAGGATTATTAAATTTCTCCCAATCTGTGACTCCCAGTGCATGTGGGCCTCTCCCAACTGAGGGGAGCCCCATCCATGCACATACACTGGGGGAGGAGCCATGTGGATGCGTCAAAAACATTGGAGGAATTGATCTGATGTCTTTCTAAAACCTTAGTCCAGAGGACTAAAAACATTTGGAAGGAGAATCTGTATAGACAACAGGAATCAACAACCATCAAGGCTGCATAAAACAATAGGCAGAGTTGGCTGGGGAAAATAACTCTGTCACATAGGCTCCAATATGCCTGTACTCACCTCTTTTAGAATAAAAGGGGCTTACTGGGAGGATGGACCAATAGGGGCATTGAGGGAGCCACCAGGAGAGACTTGGGAGACAGTCTTCAGGGACAGAGGAAAGGACTCTTGCACGTCAGATCTACTACTGTACTACTCTTCAGCCACTATTTATTTTGAATGGACTTGTGTGAGACTCCAGAACGGCATTTTTTGTTTTGTATAGGAGGATTGGTTCCAGCTGTTTTGCCCTTGGACCTTACAAAATAAACTGGAAACTGCCACGTGGTTACTCTCCTGCGTGTGTTCTACATTCTTTGGTTATGTCATTTTCATGGCAGATTGATTGTACCATTGCAATCAATAGAGAATCAGCCCCTCTTTTTTAATAACTGTAACATTATCTGTGAGCAAAGAGTAGCAGAGGCCGAGCAAATGTTGGAGTGCAGAATTGAATCTTCAACTAAGAAGTCTGAAATCCTCTGCTGGCCTCAATTGCAAAATTGTTATTCCACAAAGCGGAGCAGTTTGCCAGGTCCCAATTTAACCCTTTCCCTGCCAGCCGTTTTGTACTAGATGCGAACATCTACTGCCAAGCAGTTTTTAGATATTTTGCACTCTTTCACTTTAAGGTGCCTTCCTGGGGCGGTCTTTTAGTTTACCCAGGAAAACAATATATTGTTTTTTTCAGGACAACCTGAACTTTCAAAATATGCAAGAATTTTGGTGTAATTCTACTTCTGTAAAAAAATATAGGCTTCTAAGTGTCCAATAAAATGAAAAAAATCATGTTTCACAAAGAACAATCACATATATCAGAAACATTATTTACTTTATGTATGAGAACACAGCTGATTTGGAAAGGTCTATGTCTCTTGAACGCGGCAATACCAAATATATATAGTTTTATGGAGATTTCTCACTTGTATAGATCAAAATCTACAAGCAGTACACTAGCAAATGTCCAAAGCACCGCTCCCCAAACGGCATACTTCTGATTTCAAGGCAAAACATTCCACTAACAGTAGGTTTACCCTAGAAAACTACCCATTATTAGAAAGAACAGATTCTGGTGAATCAAAAATGGGTAAACATATCGTTGTACTCCAAACTACCAAGTTGCAATTGTTTCCTAAAGTTATAATGTTTTATAGAAATTGGTGAATTTTTTGAAAAATTACCTCAAAGCTTCCAATCTACATAATCGTATCTCCCACACATCATTAGGTATCAATGTAAAACACCCCAAATATGAAAGCCTGGGGTCCACTGAACAGTTTGATGCCCAATATGTATAGGTGTACCCAAGCATGTGACATATAGGGGCCCTAAAATGTAGACACCTCATTTGAGCTATCAGTTCTGTAATTCCAGATACTGCAAAATCAACACATTTGCATCGTTTTGGGGTGGGGTAAAAGTAAAAAAAATAAGTTCACCCCACAAAACCATATATTTTCAGAAAGTACACATTCCCACGAATCTAAATTGGGTATGCATGTCTTTGTACTACAAAGTACCAAGCCGCAAACCATTCCTAAATTTGGTGATTTTGGTGACATTTCCAAAAATCACCTCAAAATTTCTACCCTGCAGCATCGTATTACCCACATACTTTTAGGTATCAAGAGAAATCACCCCAAATATGAAAGCCTAGGGTCCTCTGAACAGTTTGATGCCCAATATGTATAGGTGTACCCAAGCACGTGCCATACAGGGGCCCCAAAAGGAAGACCCCGATATGGTCTGTAATTTCAGGTACTGCAAAATCAACACATTTACATAGTTTTGGGGGGGGTCAAAAGTAGAAAAAAGTAAGTTCACCCCAGAAAACCATATATTTTCGGAAAGTACACATTCCCACGAATCTAAATTGGGTATGCATGTCTTTGTACTCCAAAGTACCAAGCCGCAAACCATTCCTAAATTTGGTGATTTTGGTGATATTTCCAAAAATCACCTCAAAATTTCTACCCTGCAGCATCGTATTACCCACATACTTTTAGGTATCAAAATAAATCACCCCAAATATGAAAGCCTAGGGTCCTCTGAACAGTTTGATGCCCAATATGTATAGGTGTACCCAAGCACGTGGCATACAGGGGCCCCAAAATGAAGACCCCCATATGGTCTGTCATTTCAGGTACAGCAAAATCAACACATTTACATCGTTTTGGGGGGTCAAAAGTAGAAAAAAGTAAGTTCACCCTAGAAAACCATATATTTTCGGAAAGTACACATTCCCACGAATCTAAATTGGGTATGCATGTCTTTGTACTCCAAAGTACCAAGCCGCAAACCATTCCTAAATTTGGTGATTTTGGTGATATTTCCAAAAATCACCTCAAAATTTCTACCCTGCAGCATTGTATTACCCACATACTTTTAGGTATCAAGATAAATCACCCCAAATATGAAAGCCTAGGGTCCTCTGAACAGTTTGATGCCCAATATGTATAGGTGTACCCAAGCACGTGGCATACAGGGGCCCCAAAAGGAAGACCCCCATATGGTCTGTCATTTCAGGTACAGCAAAATCAACACATTTACATCGTTTTGGGGGGGTCAAAAGTAGAAAAAAGTAAGTTCACCCCAGAAAACCATATATTTTCGGGAAGTACACATTCCCACGAATCTAAATTGGGTATGCATGTCTTTGTACTCCAAAGTACCAAGCCGCAAACCATTCCTAAATCTGGTGATTTTGGTGATATTTCCAAAAATCACCTCAAAATTTCTACCCTGCAGCATCGTATTACCCACATACTTTTAGGTATCAAGAGAAATCACCCCAAATATGAAAGCCTAGGGTCCTCTGAACAGTTTGATGCCCAATATGTATATGTGTACCCAAGCACGTGGCATACAGGGGCCCCAAAAGGAAGACCCCCATATGGTCTGTCATTTCAGGTACAGCAAAATCAACACATTTCCATCGTTTTGGGGGGTCAAAAGTAGAAAAAAGTAAGTTCACCCCAGAAAACCATATATTTTCGGAAAGTACACATTCCCACGAATCTAAATTGGGTATGCATGTCTTTGTACTCCAAAGTACCAAGCCGCAAACCATTCCTAAATTTGGTGATTTTGGTGATATTTCCAAAAATCACCTCAAAATTTCTACCCTGCAGCATCGTATTACCCACATACTTTTAGGTATCAAGAGAAATCACCCCAAATATGAAAGCCTAGGGTCCTCTGAACAGTTTGATGCCCAATATGTATAGGTGTACCCAAGCACATGGCATACAGGGGCCCCAAAAGTAAGACCCCCATATGGTCTGTCATTTCAGGTACAGCAAAATCAAAACATTTACATCGTTTTGGGGGGGTCAAAAGTAGAAAAAAGTAAGTTCACCCCAGAAAACCATATATTTTCGGAAAGTACACATTCCCACGAATCTAAATTGGGTATGCATGTCTTTGTACTCCAAAGTACCAAGCCGCAAACCATTCCTAAATTTGGTGATTTTGGCGACATTTCCAAAAATCACCTCAAAATTTCTACCCTGCAGCATCGTATTACCCACATACTTTTAGGTATCAAGCAAAATCACCCCAAATATGAAAGCCTAGGGTCCTCTGAACAGTTTGATGCCCAATATGTATAGGTGTACCCAAGCACGTGGCATACAGGGGCCCCAAAAGGAAGACCCCCATATGGTCTGTCATCTCAGGTACAGCAAAATCAACACATTTACATCGTTTTGGGGGGGTCAAAAGTAGAAAAAAGTAAGTTCACCCCAGAAAACCATATATTTTCGGAAAGTACACATTCCCACGAATCTAAATTGGGTATGCATGTCTTTGTACTCCAAAGTACAAAGTCGCAAACCATTCCTAAATTTGGTGATTTTGGTGATATTTCCAAAAATCACCTCAAAATTTCTACCCTGCAGCATCGTATTACCCACATACTTTTAGGTATCAAGAGAAATCACCCCAAATATGAAAGCCTAGGGTCCTCTGAACAGTTTGATGCCCAATATGTATAGGTGTACCCAAGCACATGGCATACAGGGGCCCCAAAAGTAAGACCCCCATATGGTCTGTCATTTCAGGTACAGCAAAATCAAAACATTTACATCGTTTTGGGGGGGTCAAAAGTAGAAAAAAGTAAGTTCACCCCAGAAAACTATATATTTTCGGAAAGTACACATTCCCACGAATCTAAATTGGGTATGCATGTCTTTGTACTCCAAAGTACCAAGCCGCAAACCATTCCTAAATTTGGTGATTTTGGCGACATTTCCAAAAATCACCTCAAAATTTCTACCCTGCAGCATCGTATTACCCACATACTTTTAGGTATCAAGCAAAATCACCCCAAATATGAAAGCCTAGGGTCCTCTGAACAGTTTGATGCCCAATATGTATAGGTGTACCCAAGCACGTGGCATACAGGGGCCCCAAAAGGAAGACCCCCATTAGGGATGTAGCGAACGTCGGAAAAAAAGTTCGCGAACATATTCGCGAACTTGCGCAAAAATGCGAGCGGTTCGCGAACGGTTCGCGAACCCCATAGACTTCAATGGGAAGGCGAACTTTAACATCTAAAAAAGACATTTCTGGCCAGAAAAATGATTTTAAAGTTGTTTAAAGGGTGCAACGACCTGGACAGTGGCATGCCAGAGGGGGATCAAGGGCAAAAATTTATCTGAAAAATCTGCCTGTGTGTGCTTGGAAGAGATAGTGTAGGGGGAGAGCTGTTAGTGATTTCAGGGACAGATGATAGTAAGTTTGCTGGCTAGTAATCTGCTTGATACTGCTCTGTATTGGAGGGACAGAAGTCTGCAGGGATTTGAGGGACATTTTAGCTTAGGTAGCTTTGCTGGCTAGTAATCTACTGTTCTCTTTAAACAACTGCCATACATTGACCTTGTAGGCATTGTTTGCCCAGTTTTTTTGGACGCAGCCACTGAAGCACAGTTGCCAGAAAAAATATGCCATATAAATGCTGAAAATAGTCATTTTTCGCCATACGTTGACCTTGTAGACATTGTTTGCCCAGTTTTTTTGGACGCAGCCACTGAAGCACAGTTGCCAGAAAAAATATGCCATATAAATGCTGAAAATAGTCATTTTTCGCCATACGTTGACCTTGTAGACATTGTTTGCCCAGTTTTTTTGGTTGCAGCCACTGAAGCACAGTTGCCAGAAAAAATATGCCATATAAATGCTGAAAATAGTCATTTTTTGCCATATACGTTGAGTCAACGTATGGCAAAAAATGACTATTTTCAGCATTTATGTGGCATATTTTTTCTGGCCTCTGTGCTTCATTGGCTGCGGCCAAAAAAACTGGGCAAACAATGCCTACAAGGTCAACGTCGTTGACCTTGTAGGCATTGTTTGCCCAGTTTTTTTGGCCGCAGCCACTGAAGCACAGAGGCCAGAAAAAATATGCCATATAAATGCTGAAAATAGTCATTTTTTTGGTCGCAGCCACTGAAGCACAGTTGCCAGAAAAATTATGCCATATAAATGCTGAAAATATAAATTTTTTTGGTTGCAGCCACTGAAGCACAGAGGCCAGAAAAATTATGCCATATAAATGCAGAAAATATGCATTTTTTTGGTCGCAGCCACTGAAGCACAGTTGACAGAAAAATTATGCCATATAAATGCTGAAAATATAATTTTTTTTGGTTGCAGCCACTGAAGCACAGAGGCTAGAAAAATTATGCCATATAAATGGACAAAATATGCATTTTTTTGGTTGCAGCCACTGAAGCACAGAGGCCAGAAAAATTATGCCATATAAATGCAGAAAATATGCATTTTTTTGGTTGCAGCCACTGAAGCACAGAGGCCAGAAAAATTATGCCATATAAATGCAGAAAATATGCATTTTTTTGGACGCAGCCACTGAAGCACAGTTGCCAGAAAAAATATGCCATATAAATGCTGAAAATAGTCATTTTTCGCCATACGTTGACCTTGTAGACATTGTTTGCCCAGTTTTTTTGGTTGCAGCCACTGAGGCCAGAAAAAATTAAACCAGTAGGGTTTGCACCCTAGTTTGTAACGGTGGCGGAGGGAGGAGGACGCTAAAGGACAGCTGTGTGTGGAGTCATGAGGCTTGAAGAGAAGGACAGCTGCATAGAAGTCAGAACAAGTCTTCCGGCGTGCAGTAACCCTCCGAGATCCACCCCTCATTCATTTTAATAAAGGTCAGGTAATCGACACTTTTGTGACCTAGGCGAGTTCTCTTCTCAGTTACAATCCCTCCTGCTGCACTGAAGGTCCTTTCTGAGAGCACACTTGAGGCTGGGCAAGACAAGAGGTTCATGGCAAATTGTGACAGCTCTGGCCACAGATCAAGCCTGCGCACCCAGTAGTCCAGGGGTTCATCGCTCCTCAGAGTGTCGATATCTGCAGTTAATGCCAGGTAGTCCGCTACCTGCCGGTCGAGGCGTTCTTTGAGGGTGGATCCAGAAGGGTTGTGGCGCTGCCTTGGACAGAAAAACATTTGCATGTCTGATGTTACAGACCGGCCAAAGGGCTTTGTCCTTGCAGGTGTGCTCGTGGCAGGATTACTGGCACCTCTGCCCCTGGAATGTTGATGAGTTCCTGAAGTGACATCACCCTTAAAAGCATTGTACAACATGTTTTGCAGGCTGGTTTGTAAATGCCGCATCTTTTCGGACTTGTGGTATGTTGGTAACATTTCTGACACTTTATGCTTGTACCGAGGGTCTAGTAGCGTTGCGACCCAGTACAGGTCCTTCTCCTTAAGCCTCTTGATACGGGGGTCCTTCAACAGGCATGACAGCATGAAAGACCCCATTCTCACAAGGTTGGATGCAGAGCTATCCATCTCCGCTTCCTCATTATCAAGGACTGCATCATCCACGGTCTCCTCCCCCCAGCCACGTACAAGACCAGGGGTCCCCAAAAGGTCACCACTAGCCCCCTGGGAAGCCTGCTCCTGTTGGTCCTCCTCCTCCTCCTCCACAAAGCCACCTTCCTCCTCTGACTCCACTTCTGGCACCTCTCCCTGCGTTGCAGCAGGTGCCTGGGTTCGTTCTGGTGATTCCGACCATAAATCGTGCGCTTCCAGCTCCTCGTCACGCTGGTCTACAGCCTCATCTGTCACTCGTCGCACGGCACGCTCCAGGAAGAAAGCGAAGGGTATTAGGTCGCTGATGGTGCCTTCGGTGCGACTGACCATATTTGTCACCTCTTCAAAAGGTCGCATGAGCCTGCAGGCATCGCGCATAAGCACCCAGTAACGGGGGAAAAAAATCCCCAGCTCTGCAGATCCAGTCCTACCACCCAGTTCAAAAAGGTACTCGTTGACGGCCCTTTGTTGTTGCAGCAGACGTTCCAACATAAGGAGCGTTGAATTCCAGCGAGTCTGGCTGTCAGAAATCAAACGCCTGACTGGCATGTTGTAGCGCTGCTGAATGTCAGCAAGGCGTGCCATGGCTGTGTAGGAACGTCTGAAATGGGCCGACACCTTTCTGGACTGGGTGAGAACGTCCTGGAATCCTGGGTACTTGGAGACAAAACGTTGGACTATTAAATTTAACACATGTGCCATGCAGGGCACATGTGTTAAATTGCCCAGTCTCAACGCTGCCAACAGATTGCTTCCATTGTCACACACCACTTTTCCGATCTGCAGTTGGTGTGGGGTCAGCCACCGATCGGCCTGTGACTGCAGAGATGACAGGAGTACAGATCCGGTATGGTTTTTGCTTTCCAGGCACGTCATCCCCAAGACAGCGTGACAATGGCGTACCTGGCACGTCGAATAGCCTAGGGGGAGCTGGGGGTGCACAGGTGTGGAGGAGGAGAAGGAGGACCCAGCAGCAGAGTAAGAAGAAGAAGAGGAAGAAGACGAGGTAGAGAGCGATGGAGGAGTAGAGGTGGTGGCAGAACCGCGTGCAATCCGTGGCGGTGACACCAACTCCACTGTTGTTGTTGTTGTTGAGCTACCCATTCCCTGCTTCCCATTCCCAGCCATTACCAAGTTCACCCAGTGGGCAGTGTAGGTGACATACCTGCCCTGACCATGCTTGGAGGACCATGCGTCAGTAGTCATATGGACCTTTGGCCCAACACTAAGTGACAGAGATGCGGTAACTTGGCTCTGCACATGTTGGTACAGGTGTGGTATTCCCTTTTTAGAAAAAAAATTGCGGCTGGGTACCTTCCACTGCGGTGTCCCAATTGCTACAAATTTGCGGAAGGCCTCAGAGTCCACCAGCTGGTATGGTAAAAGCTGGCGGGCTAAGAGTGCAGACAAGCCAGCTGTCAGACGCCGGGCAAGGGGGTGACAGTCAGACATTGGCTTCTTACGCTCAAACATGGCCTTCACAGAAACTTGGCTGGTGGCAGATGACTGGGAATGGGAACAGGTGGTCAAGGTGGAAGGCGGAGTGGAGGGTGGTTCAGATGGGTCAAGGAGAGCAGAGGTAGAGCAGTAAGATGCTGGACCAGAAGGAGTGTGGCTTTTAGTTTGCCTGTTGCCTTTGAGGTGTTGCTCCCAAAGTGCTTTGTGCTTGCCGCTCATGTGCCTTCGCATAGAAGTTGTACCTATGTGGCTGTTGGGCTTACCAAGGCTCAGTTTCTGACTGCACTCATTGCAAATTACAATGCTTTTGTCAGAGGCACACACATTAAAAAAATCCCACACTGCTGACTTTTTGGAAGTGTGCGATCTGGCGGTAACAGTAGAAGTTGGCTGCATTGGCGGCAATGGCGGGTGCGTTGGCTGGCTGAACACAGGTGCCGATACATGTTGTTGCCCTACTGATCCCTGCGGGCTGTCCTCCCTGCTTCTTCTAAGTCTTATTCTCCTACTGCCTCTCTGACTCTCCGTCTCTCCATCTGAACTACCCTCCTCTTGCTCTCTTCTACTAGGCACCCACAAAACATCAATCTCCTCATCATCATTCTCCTCAGATGCATCAATTTCTTCTGACACATCACAGAAGGAAGCAGCAGCGGGGACCTCCTCCTCATCACTAGTGATGTAGCGAACTGCCGATTTGATGTTCGCGAACGCCGTTCGCAAACACCGGCAAAAAAGCGAACAGTTCGCGAACAGTTCGCGAACTTCGAACGCTCGATAAAATCGTTCGATCGAACGATCGAAGGATTTTATTCGTACGATCGAACGATTTTCCTTCGAATCGAACGATCGAAGCTATTCGATCGAATGATTTTAATTCAATCGAATGCTTATAATCGTTCGAACGAATGGAAATCGTTCGATTTTAGCGATCGAACGGTCGAATGGTCGAATGAAATTTTACTTCGAATCGAACGCGAACACCAATTGGCGAACGTCGCGCGACGTTCGCGAACATTCGGCGGACGCGAACAGTCGAAGTTCGCGCGAACTAGTTCGCCGGCGAACAGTTCGCTACATCCCTACTCATCACTCATCATTATGTCCATCTCTGTCGTGTTCTCTGCCAGAATTAAATCTGGTGTAACGTCCTCATCTCCTTCATCTTCTTCTGCCAATAATGGTTGCGCATTACTCAGTTCAAGAAACTCATGGGAAAATAACTCCTCTGACTCCAGTGAAGAAGGGGCACCGGTGGTGGAGGAAGTGTTACGTGGGGTGGCCATAGCAGTGGAGGATGAGGAGGATGTTGTGGTAAAGTTAGAAACGGTAGAGGATGGGGTGTGCTGTGTAAGCCAGTCAACTACCTCTTCAGCATTTTGGGAGTTCAGGGTCATTGGCTTTTTAAAACTGGGCAATTTGCTAGGGCCACAGGATTGCATAGCAGCACGGCCCCTAGCACGGCCTCTGCGTGGCGGCCTGCCTTTGCCTGGCATTATTTTTAAAAAAACAACAACAACAAAAACTCAGTTGGTTTTTCTGGAAACGATAATACACACAGCTAGATGGCAGTTTGAAGAAAACAGTGTGCAAATAATGCCTACAAGATCAATGTATACACTACTACAGCGGTGGATACGGATTACGTAAAATATATGAATGCTGCTTGAAAAAAAGTAACTCAAGTGGTTTTTCTAGAGACGATAATATTATCAATATTTAGACAAAATGTGAACAAGCTCACACAGCTAGATGGCGGTTTGAAGAAAACACTGTGCAAATAATGCCTACAAGGTCAACGTATACACAGCGGTGGATACGGATTACGTAAAATATAAGAATGCTGCTTGAAAAAAAGTCACTCCGGTGTTTTTTCTGGAGACGGTAATATTATGGATATTTAGACAGAATGTGAACACGGTCACACAGCTAGATAGCAGTTGGTTGAATAACACACTGGGCAAAAAATGCCTACAGGGCAAATAATGCCTACAAGGTCAACGTATACACAGCGGTGGATACGGATTACGTAAAATATAAGAATGCTGCTTGAAAAAAAGTCACTCCGGTGTTTTTTCTGGAGACGGTAATATTATGGATATTTAGACAGAATGTGAACACGGGCACACAGCTAGATAGCAGTTGGTTGAATAACACACTGGGCAAAAAATGCCTACAGGGCAAATAATGCCTAAAAGGTCAACTTATACACTACTACAGCGATGGATACGGATTACGTAAAATTTATTATGGCTGCTTGAAAAAAGTCACTCCGGTGTTTTTTCTGGAGACGGTAATATTATGGATATTTAGACAGAATGTGAACACGGTCACACAGCTAGATAGCAGTTGGTTGAATAACACACTGGGCAAAAAATGCCTACAGGGCAAATAATGCCTACAAGGTCAACGTATACACAGCGGTGGATACGGATTACGTAAAATATAAGAATGCTGCTTGAAAAAAAGTCACTCCGGTGTTTTTTCTGGAGACGGTAATATTATGGATATTTAGACAGAATGTGAACACGGGCACACAGCTAGATAGCAGTTGGTTGAATAACACACTGGGCAAAAAATGCCTACAGGGCAAATAATGCCTACAAGGTCAACGTATACACAGCGGTGGATACGGATTACGTAAAATATAAGAATGCTGCTTGAAAAAAAAGTCACTCCGGTGTTTTTTCTGGAGACGGTAATATTATGGATATTTAGACAGAATGTGAACACGGGCACACAGCTAGATAGCAGTTGGTTGAATAACACACTGGGCAAAAAATGCCTACAGGGCAAATAATGCCTACAAGGTCAACGTATACACAGCGGTGGATACGGATTACGTAAAATATAAGAATGCTGCTTGAAAAAAAGTCACTCCGGTGTTTTTTCTGGAGACGGTAATATTATGGATATTTAGACAGAATGTGAACACGGGCACACAGCTAGATAGCAGTTGGTTGAATAACACACTGGGCAAAAAATGCCTACAGGGCAAATAATGCCTAAAAGGTCAACTTATACACTACTACAGCGATGGATACGGATTACGTAAAATTTATTATGGCTGCTTGAAAAAAGTCACTCCGGTGTTTTTTCTGGAGACGGTAATATTATGGATATTTAGACAGAATGTGAACACGGTCACACAGCTAGATAGCAGTTGGTTGAATAACACACTGGGCAAAAAATGCCTACAGGGCAAATAATGCCTAAAAGGTCAACTTATACACTACTACAGCGATGGATACGGATTACGTAAAATTTATTATGGCTGCTTGAAAAAAGTCACTCCGGTGTTTTTTCTGGAGACGGTAATATTATGGATATTTAGACAGAATGTGAACACGGTCACACAGCTAGATAGCAGTTGGTTGAATAACACACTGGGCAAAAAATGCCTACAGGGCAAATAATGCCTAAAAGGTCAACTTATACACTACTACAGCGGTAGTAAAATAAAAAAAAGTTAAATAAAAAAAGAATGAATATTAAAAAAAAAAAAATTAAAGTTGGTGCTGCTGAACTACTAGGAGCAGCAGATTAGCACACCAGTCCCACTCCCCAACACTGCTAGACTAATAGCACTGGGCTCTTATAGTAGTAGTAGTAGTAGTAGTAGTAGTAGTAAAACAACAAAAAAATAAATAAAAGCAGTCCTTACAAGGACTATTGCTATTGCAGCAGTCAGCAGATGAGATCAGAAGCAGGACAGCTGCCCATTGCAGCTACATACAGAGCACTGCAGTAGAAGGTAGATTACTAGCCAGCAAAGCTACCTAAGCTTAAATGTCCCTCAAACCCCTGCAGACTTCTGTCCCTCCAATAACAGAGCAGTATCAAAACGATTACTAGCCAGCAAACTTTCAACTGTCCCTGAAATCACTAACAGGCAGCAGCTCTCTCCCTACACTATCTCTTCAGCACACACAGGCAGAGTGAAAAAAAGCTGCAGGGCTTCGGTTTTTATAGGGAAGGGGAGTGGTCCAGGGGAGAGCTTCCTGATTGGCTGCCATGTACCTGCTGGTCTGGGGTGAGAGGGCAAAAAAAAGCGCCAACAATGGCGAACCCAAAATGGCGAACGTCGCGCGACGTTCGCGAACTTCCGGCGAGCGCGAACACCCGATGTTCGCGCGAACAAGTTCGCCGGCGAACAGTTCGCGCCATCTCTAACCCCCATATGGTCTGTCATCTCAGGTACAGCAAAATCAACACATTTACATCGTTTTGGGGGGGTCAAAAGTAGAAAAAAGTAAGTTCACCCCAGAAAACCATATATTTTCGGAAAGTACACATTCCCACGAATCTAAATTGGGTATGCATGTCTTTGTACTCCAAAGTACAAAGCCGCAAACCATTCCTAAATTTGGTGATTTTGGTGATATTTCCAAAAATCACCTCAAAATTTCTACCCTGGAGCATCGTATTACCCACATACTTTTATGTATCAAGAGAAATCACCCCAAATATGAAAGCCTAGAGTCCTCTGAACAGTTTGATGCCCAATATGAATAGGTGTACCCAAGCACGTGGCATACAGGGGCCCCAAAAGGAAGACCCCCATATGGTCTGTCATTTCAGGTACAGCAAAATCAACACATTTACATCGTTTTGGGGGGGTCAAAAGTAGAAAAAAGTAAGTTCACCCCAGAAAACCATATATTTTCGGAAAGTACACATTCCCACGAATCTAAATTGGGTATGCATGTCTTTGTACTACAAAGTACCAAGCCGCAAACCATTCCTAAATTTGGTGATTTTGGCGACATTTCCAAAAATCACCTCAAAATTTCTACCCTGCAGCATTGTATTACCCACATACTTTTAGGTATCAAGCAAAATCACCCCAAATATGAAAGCCTAGGGTCCTCTGAACAGTTTGATGCCCAATTTGTATAGGTGTACCCAAGCACGTGGCATACAGGGGCCCCAAAAGGAAGACCCCCATATGGTCTGTCATCTCAGGTACAGCAAAATCAACACATTTACATCGTTTTGGGGGGGTCAAAAGTAGAAAAAAGTAAGTTCACCCCAGAAAACCATATATTTTCGGAAAGTACACATTCCCACGAATCTAAATTATGTATGCATGTCTTTGTACTCCAAAGTACAAAGCCGCAAACCATTCCTAAATTTGGTGATTTTGGTGATATTTCCAAAAATCACCTCAAAATTTCTACCCTGGAGCATCGTATTACCCACATACTTTTATGTATCAAGAGAAATCACCCCAAATATGAAAGCCTAGGGTCCTCTGAACAGTTTGATGCCCAATATGTATAGGTGTACCCAAGCACGTGGCATACAGGGGCCCCAAAAGGAAGACCCCCATATGGTCTGTCATTTCAGGTACAGCAAAATCGACACATTTACGTCGTTTTGGGAGGGGTCAAAAGTAGAAAAATTTATGTTCACCCCAGAAAACCATATATTTTCGGAATGTACACATTCCCACGAATCTAAATTGGGTATGCATGTCTTTGTACTCCAAAGTACCAAGCCGCAAACCATTCCTAAATTTGGTGATTTTGGCGACATTTCCAAAAATCACCTCAAAATTTCTACCCTGCAGCATCGTATTACCCACATACTTTTAGGTATCAAGAGATATCACCCCAAATATGAAAGCTTAGGGTCCTCTGAACAGTTTGATGCCCAATATGTATAGGTGTACCCAAGCACGTGGCATACAGGGGCCCCAAAAGGAAGACCCCCATTTGGTCTATCATTTCAGATACTGCAAAATCGACACATTTACATTTTTTTGGGGGGGGGGACAAAGGTAGAAAAAAGTACGTTCACCCCAGAAAACCATATATTTTCGTAAACTACACATTCTCCTGAATCCAAATTGGGTATGCATGTCTTTCTACTCCAAAGTACCAAGCCACAAACCATTCCTAAATGTGGTAATTTTGGTGACATTTCCAAAAATCACCTCAAAATTTCCACCCTGCAGCATCGTATTACCCACATACTTTTAGGTATCAAGACAAATCACCCCAAATATGAAAGCCTAGGGTCCTCTGAACAGTTTGATGCCCAATATGTATAGGTGTACCCAAGCACGTGGCATACAGGGGCCCCAAAAGGAAGATCCCCATATGGTCTGTCATTTCAGGTACAGCAAAATCAACACATTTACATCGTTTTGGGGGGGTCAAAAGTAGAAAAAAGTAAGTTCACCCCAGAAAACCATATATTTTCGGAAAGTACACATTCCCACGAATCTAAATTGGGTATGCATGTCTTTTTACTCCAAAGTACCAAGCCGCAAACCATTCCTAAATTTGGTGATTTTGGTGATGTTTCCAAAAATCATCTCAAAATTTCTACCCTGCAGCATCGTATTACCCACATACTTTTAGGTATCAAGAGAAATCACCCCAAATATGAAAGCCTAGGGTCCTCTGAACAGTTTGATGCCCAATATGTATAGGTGTACCCAAGCACGTGGCATACAGGGGCCCCAAAAGGAAGACCCCCATATGGTCTGTCATTTCAGGTACAGCAAAATCAACACATTTACATCGTTTTGGGGGGGTCAAAAGTAGAAAAAAGTAAGTTCACCCCAGAAAACCATATATTTTCGGAAAGTACACATTCCCACGAATCTAAATTGGGTATGCATGTCTTTGTACTCCAAAGTACCAAGCCGCAAACCATTCCTAAATTTGGTGATTTTGGTGATATTTCCAAAAATCACCTCAAAATTTCTACCCTGCAGCATCGTATTACCCACATACTTTTAGGTATCAAGAGAAATCACCCCAAATATGAAAGCCTAGGGTCCTCTGAACAGTTTGATGCCCAATATGTATAGGTGTACCCAAGCATGTGGCATACAGGGGCCCCAAAAGGAAGACCCCCATATGGTCTGTCATTTCAGGTACAGCAAAATCAACACATTTACATCGTTTTGGGGGGTCAAAAGTAGAAAAAAGTAAGTTCACCCCAGAAAACCATATATTTTCGGAAAGTACACATTCCCACGAATCTAAATTGGGTATGCATGTCTTTGTACTCCAAAGTACCAAGCCGCAAACCATTCCTAAATCTGGTGATTTTGGTGATATTTCCAAAAATCACCTCAAAATTTCTACCCTGCAGCATTGTATTACCCACATACTTTTAGGTATCAAGAGAAATCACCCCAAATATGAAAGCCTAGGGTCCTCTGAACAGTTTGATGCCCAATATGTATAGGTGTACCCAAGCACGTGGCATACAGGGGCCCCAAAAGGAAGACCCCCATATGGTCTGTCATTTCAGGTACAGCAAAATCAACACATTTACATCGTTTTGGGGGGGTCAAAAGTAGAAAAAAGTAAGTTCACCCCAGAAAACCATATATTTTCGGAAAGTACACATTCCCACGAATCTAAATTGGGTATGCATGTCTTTGTACTCCAAAGTACCAAGCCGCAAACCATTCCTAAATCTGGTGATTTTGGTGATATTTCCAAAAATCACCTCAAAATTTCTACCCTGCAGCATCGTATTACCCACATACTTTTAGGTATCAAGAGAAATCACCCCAAATATGAAAGCCTAGGGTCCTCTGAACAGTTTGATGCCCAATATGTATAGGTGTACCCAAGCACGTGGCATACAGGGGCCCCAAAAGGAAGACCCCCATATGGTCTGTCATTTCAGGTACAGCAAAATCAACACATTTACATCGTTTTGGGGGGTCAAAAGTAGAAAAAAGTAAGTTCACCCCAGAAAACCATATATTTTCGGAAAGTACACATTCCCACGAATCTAAATTGGGTATGCATGTCTTTGTACTCCAAAGTACCAAGCCGCAAACCATTCCTAAATCTGGTGATTTTGGTGATATTTCCAAAAATCACCTCAAAATTTCTACCCTGCAGCATTGTATTACCCACATACTTTTAGGTATCAAGAGAAATCACCCCAAATATGAAAGCCTAGGGTCCTCTGAACAGTTTGATGCCCAATATGTATAGGTGTACCCAAGCACGTGGCATACAGGGGCCCCAAAAGGAAGACCCCCATATGGTCTGTCATTTCAGGTACAGCAAAATCAACACATTTACATCGTTTTGGGGGGGTCAAAAGTAGAAAAAAGTAAGTTCACCCCAGAAAACCATATATTTTCGGAAAGTACACATTCCCACGAATCTAAATTGGGTATGCATGTCTTTGTACTCCAAAGTACCAAGCCGCAAATCATTCCTAAATTTGGTGATTTTGGTGATATTTCCAAAAATCACCTCAAAATTTCTACCCTGCAGCATTGTATTACCCACATACTTTTAGGTATCAAGAGAAATCACCCCAAATATGAAAGCCTAGGGTCCTCTGAACAGTTTGATGCCCAATATGTATAGGTGTACCCAAGCACGTGGCATACAGGGGCCTCAAAAGGAAGACCCCCATATGGTCTGTCATTTCAGGTACAGCAAAATCAACACATTTACATCGTTTTGGGGGGGTCAAAAGTAGAAAAAAGTAAGTTCACCCCAGAAAACCATATATTTTCGGAAAGTACACATTCCCACGAATCTAAATTGGGTATGCATGTCTTTGTACTCCAAAGTACCAAGTCGCAAGCCTTTCCTAAATTTGGCGATAAAAGCAACGGTTTTTACATTTCTGAAAATCGCCTAAAAATATTGCAATTGGCCGCATTTATCTCACCCAACTTCTTACATACAATTGTAAAACACCATAAATACTGATGCCAAGGGTCTACTGAACAGTTTTATGCCCAATATGCATTGATATACCAAGGCAGCTGGCATGTGCGGACCCCAAATGTAAATAGTGAATATGAGTTTTCTCTGCTGCCGATTCGCCTTCTGTAAACATAGACTCTTGACTTCATATTATGTGCCTCAGACCCTCCTAACAGCAAAGACCCCCCAAAACCATATGTTTTTGGAAAGTACACATTCTGACGAAAACAACCAAGATAAAGACGTTTTTCTACAGCAAAGTACCAAACTTCAAAACTTTTATAAACATAGAGATTTTTACATTTCTGAAAATCGCCTAAAAATGTTGAAGTATGCCACATTTATCTCACACAATGTTTTACGTACAAAGAAAAATCACCCCAAATATGGACATCAGAGGTCTACTGAATAGTTTGATGCCCAATATGCATAGATTTACCAAAGTATATGGTGTGTACGGCCCCAAATGAAACATGTGCATGTGAATTTTCACGCTGGCCAACTAAGCTGCTGAAAAGAGAACCCCAACTGTGCGTTATGTGCCGTAAGACCCCCAAACTGTAAAAAGACCCCAGAAAACAGTATATTTTTGGAAAGCATATATTCTGACGGATCAATCTAAGTAAAATAATATACCAAAGCACCAAACAGCAAAACTATACTAAAGATACATAAGGAACAATAATGCAGGGATAAAATTGCAATAAAACCACAAAAATTGTGCAAATCAATGAAATAACAAAATAACTGCACCAACAGCGTAATTAGTGGCCGAAATCGATTATCCAATAGTCACGCTGCTGAAATAAACAGTTTTTATGGGTAAAAAAAACACAAATTGGTGAAATGAAAAAGTAAAAAAAATAAAATGTGTATACATGTGTGTACACTTCCAAGAATTGTGTGACAGTGTATAAGTGTGTATAAGTGTGTATATAAGTCCATATAAGTGTATATAAATGCATATAAGTGCATATAAGTGGAAAATGAAAAATTAAAAAAAACGTTTTTTTTTTTTTTTACTAAAATATGTCTGTATGTGTGTATAATGTAGGTAGGTATATGCAAGTGTGTAAAATAAAGGCCACTTACCGTTTTTGGCTGAGCTGGAGAAGAGAGAGAAGCAGATCTGCAGATTCACAGCAAGCAGGAAGTGTGTGGGCGTCGCTGGAACACGAGGTGAGCAGGAGGAAGCAGAGCAGCAAGGCAGACACGCGATTTGCTGTGTCTGCCTCTTTTAGGTCGGCCCTGCGACAATCCTGTCGCAGGACCGACATGACAGCCCCCCAGCCTCGTTGCCCAGGGGGCTGTCAATGCTGCTAAACCTCTGCAGAGGCGGCTAAAGCCGCTGATGCAGAGTACAGCATGTAAAACTGCAAGCACGTACAATGTACGTGCTTGGCAGTTAAAGCCCTTGCCTGCCAGAACGTACGGTGTACGTGCTTGGCAGGCAAAGGGTTAAGCAGTTTCTATCACCTTAAGGTCCCCATAGACGCAAAGATTTTAGTGCAATGCAACCAATCCGTCAAATTACCATGAGGTTAGTGGGAATTGAACGATCGTGCATCTAACGATTTTTTCGTCTGACATCGGTCAGAAAATTGATTGGCCAGGTTAGAAAATTTTCATCAGTCACAGTGAAATGTATCCATTGTCCATATCTTGTTTGCAGGGCCAAGCAGGCAGCTACCCACCGTTTTCCTGGCTTCAACTAGACAACATCACTTGAAATGGTCTTTTTAGTTGATGGACAAATCGTACGATTGTTTCAAGATAAGCTTGGTCTAACGATAACGAAAAGATCTTTTAAAAATCTTTACATCTATGGCCAGCTTTAGACTGTAATCTCCACTTGGACATATGTGTACCCATCGTGATCCTTTGGAGTGGGTACAGGTGCTTGGACATATACCCTCACAATTTATTTGTTCCATGCAAATGATACTTTGAGCATGTCCATTGAATCAGTAGATAAGATGATGGGGAGCTGCTGGGGGTATCTTTAGATGCCCAGATCTTCCCTGCTAAAGGGCTGTGGTTGCATTGTAGCTTTTCTATCTTAATTCATTGTTCACTTCATTAGTAGACAGTTAAATCTGTATATAGGTTCCATTTGTATTTGTCTAATTTAAACACTATTAGAGGAATGTGTGTTCTTGTTACAATTATTTGTCTTGCTTCAATAAAGGTGCTTGTGGCTTTGTTAGCAGATAATTCCTTGCTATTGCCATTGTTCAGTTTTGTACAAGTTACTCATTTAATTCTGAAGCATTTAAAGAAGAAAAACAAATAAAAAAAGGCAAAGAGAGTTGAAAATGAGATGAATTGATTTTGGGGAACAAGAAGGAGTCTGCTTGTTAAAACCGCATCCTCAGCCAATCCTTTCCAGACATGGCAGTTGTGAGATATATGAAGACAGACTCTACAGCCATATCTTTAATTTGACTGGATGTGTTATCTACTTTTATTTAAGTCCAAAACATTTTCTCTCCAAAGCCAATGTCTGAGGCAGCAAATGATACAACCTTGGCTGATATTTGTAAAACATTTGTAATTCTGGTGAAGAAAATCACAGGGATGGAATCCAAATGTCAAATAAAGCATCTACGAACCCGAAGACTAACTTGCTATAGCAGCTGTTGTCTGTCTTGTTATTACAGCTGGTTTATTGCTTTAACTCACATATCAAAACCTCTCATCGTTGAATTTTTTTTTCTACTATTTTTTTTAATTGTGATCCTTTAAAATGATGTCATAGTTACACATGCCATTTCTGTACACGTTCCTTCTTTGTTTATTTGATTGTGATGGGATGTGAATATAATCAGAAGCAGAATGCATGTCATTCTTTAATATCAGGATATTAACCATCAGGAATTTACATATGTTCTTCAAGAAGAAAAGTGTTGCTTATCTTATGAATTAATTTAGTTTGATACGGCAAATAAATTCTCTAGAAACTTTGGAAAGATCTTCATTTTTATTTGTGTTATCTGAATAATATACTAGGGATCACTTCCTTTGTCCAGAATGTAAGTCCAAGGGCACAGGGTTTTGCTGCACCTTGTACCTGCAAGTTAGTGATGTACGGGTTGACCTGAAATCCACGGTGACCCATAGGTTGACGGGTTTAGGTTATGGTTCAGTGCGAGTCAGACTAGTACACTCCTCCTTTGCTTCAAAAAATGCCCTGTCTTGAAACCACAGAAGTAGCATACAGATAGCGATGACATGGGTACAGGTCAGGTGTGGGTACTAAGATGGCAGCATTTTGTGGGTTAGGGTCAGGTGCAGATTGAGTTTTTCCCGCACATCACTACCATATGTTAGAAGACATGATAGGGGATACTAATGTGCCTCCCCCAGCCAGATCCTTATAAATACAGAACTGCTAAACTCATGTTTGCACCCTGCTCTACACTTTGTACCCTTTATTCAAGAATGGAGCATTATGATCATTGCCATTACTAGTGTTTGTTCACACTCCTGCTACTTGTCTCTCATCATCAAGACTATGGTAAATGCTATTAGAGTCATTGTGCACAGTAGATTGTCCCCCAAACACATGTATTGAATTATTAAAAATGGGTTCAGGGTGATGTGCTCCAAGTATACAAAAGGGAGGGGACTGATCGATACACATTCCCCAAAACCCTGTGTCAAAAGTAATTTAGTTTCTCTGTCGGTACATACATTTTTTTAAAAAAAGTTTTTATTTTAAAAAACCCCATATGGTGGTCCCTAACTATTTTTCATACGGTCATATTGTTCATAGGCTGGCACCACACTCCATAGTGCATTTGTTCAGAAAAGAGTCCCCTAAGTTGATCGTTGGTAGGGGTTTGATCTCCCCACCTTTTATAGAAGAGAGACTGCCAAAACCTAAGCACTGGTTGGTTTCACAGGCTTAATCCTCCCCTGCTTTTGGCTTTTAAAGGAGATCATCCAGACCAACACCCATTTTTAAAGGCATAACTCCACCCCAAAAGGGGCAGGTGTGGGGTGAAACAACACACATGGAAATTTGTCCCCCTTTTTTGTGACTTGTGTTGCTCCTCGCTGATGCAAACAAGAATCATTAATGGACAAGCAGTGGTTGTTTTGATCCCTTGACACTAGGAGGCTGCAGATTGTAGTTTTTAAAATTAAATTCATAGAAGGCAGAAGTAAAAATCAGCTAGTGTAAGGATCAGCCCGGGACTCGAACCTTTATTTCCCAGATTCTGGACATTGTGTGTTCTTTTGAGCCACTGGGGGCTCTTTGAGGCTGATCCTTAGCCTTGTATGTCTTGTGTTTCATGTACCTGTCAGTTTCTAGTGTGTTCCTCCCCATTCTCCACCCACCTCGTTTACCCTCATGTGTTTCCCATTCCCAATTACCGTCCCTTTATTAACCCTGCCCTGAGCTTTGCTCAGGGCTGAGTCATTAATTGTAAACTTATCCTGTATCTGGTTGCTGTATCTTGTTCCTGTGATTCCTTACCTGTATCCCAAGCTCCTGGATTCCAAGCTCCTGTGTTACCTTGTTCCAGCATTGTTTCCTTATCCTCACCTTCCTGGTAATTACCTTATTTTGAACTGTTCCTGTGTTATTTGCAAGCTCCAAGTAAACCTGCTTTATTTTCACCATGTCTGCCTCCCCTATCATCTATGGGTACACCCCTGGGCTTCCGCCATATCCTCTCCCAATGGAATGGCTATCCACTATCACAGCGGTTCCACGCTGTAACCCTTACAGCTAGAAAGGCACAAAATGTAATACATGCACATTACATATTGGGAATTATTTAGCAAAGGCGTTGGTAGTCATTATCACTGGTACATTTGATTTGGTTATGCTGTGCCAACATACTGTATATTAATAATATGTAGAGAAGTGCCAGCTTTGATTCCCAGCCAACTCTTGTGTTCCAAATATCACGGGAAAGTGTTGAAGGGGCTGCTTATTGCTTTCAAAGGCGGAAGTCTATGTCCATCTGGCAGCTGGGAAACTTGACTGCAGCATGTTCCACGTAGAGGAGCAAGCTGATTCGCTTTGGACATCAATTATTTATTTTGGTATAAAATATGAATTTAGATATATTTTGATATTCAAAAACAAAAAGTCCCACAGCCAGAAAATAAAAATGGGAACTGGCCTGATTATCAGGTGTTGAATAATGCATTTAAACCAAGTGTTTGGGAGAAATTTTCCTTTTGTGTGTCCATTTGAGGCTTAATTATTTGTGGTGTATTATTTCCACCAGGGTATTTCAATGGAAAAATAACTTAACCATTAACAAGAAGATTAAAGTAAATGATTAAAAAGAATAAAAGTGAAGGGATCCTACATGAAACATTGAAACACCAATATGGGGAGGGAGGATGTTATGTGTGTGGTTTTAAACAGGCTGTGGTGGCATGAAAAAGAAATGTGGTTGTGTGGCAGAAACATTCCTATAGGCATTCCAGTCTAACAAAATATCGTCCTCCCTGCTTAAGAAATTCAGTAGCCCAAAAACATGCTGATAAAGCACCTGAATAGCTCCCCATTAGTCTAATATTACAATTGCCGACAAACCACTTGTATCAGCACTTCTCAGGCTGTAGCTGCCTGAAAAAAACAGATTGATTTTTTTCAAGTGCTTGTCAGATCTAGTGGAGGGGCTGAACTACTAAATAATTCGGCACTTAAATACCTAAAATAGCCCTGTGTGCCTTTACTTTAACTTGAGGAGTTCAGATGTAAATACAGGGCACAATTCAGGGCACATGTATGTCCAAAAGTGCATTGAACAAAGTGCAATTTCAAGCTTACTCACCATGTTTTTTTTTTTTTTACCATATTGCAGGGTTTTTTCACAGAATTTTGGCATCGTTGAGCTTGCGAAGGGGCATTGCTCTTGATACAATTGTGCTGCACCTATCACAATTGTGTATGATTCACCAAAATTAATTCAATTGTACTTGCGCTTTGTCATAAATCAGATGCAGCTGCAGCAAATATTTAAGTATGGCGTCCTTTATGGTTTTCAGTACAACTGAACCTCAGTGATTGCCACAGGGCACCTTGGAACCCTGGAGCTACCAACTGGTCCAGACGTGGCAGTATGTAACAGTAGTAGTCTCTGTCACATAGATGTTTAACAGTACCAGGCCTTTGCTGTAGAAGGAGACACTTCAGAGCAGATGCGATGAACTCAAACAAGTTTTTGTAATAAAATTACCTGGTGGTCTAGTGGTGCGGCGGCGTGGACGGCCGCCACGCAGCCGCGCTCCAGTTCCGGCCTCCAGCGCCGGCTCCATCTTTGTTCTCTAGGGCGCGCGCCTGCGCGCCTTTTAAAGGTACTGGCGCACTGGCACTTACGCCAGCACGCATTGGGCACGTTTTGGCGCGAAATTTGGAGGTATTTGAGGCCAATTCTTACTCCCAGCCAGTGCCCGTGATAGAATCTTGATTATGGTGGTTCCTGAAGCCTTGTGCTGTCTGTTCCTGTGAAATTTGTATCTGTTATTCCGGTTTTGATCCCTGCTTGTTCCTGACTATTCTGATATCCGAATCCTGACCTTTGCCTGCATCTCGACTACTCTTTCTGCCTGACCCCATCTGTTTGATTACCCGGTTTGACCCTTGCCTGCCTGATGATTCTTGATACCTGCCTGCCTCGACCCTGCCTGTCTGACGATTCTCTTGCCTGCTCCATTTGTACCGTGACCTTCGGCCCAAAAGACTATCTACCTGCCGTGCCCCTCAGCTAGCCAGGACATCTCGCCTTGTACCCCTCGTTAAGTCCAGGTGGCACCCAAGTATGCTGAGGGCTCCTCCCAAAGCCCAACATTGGTCACACTACTGGTGAAGCCGAGCCGAGACCAGGGTACTTGGCACCTGTTCTGGTATTGGGTGCCGGCCATGACAGTTTTATTGATGTCAAAGCCTTCTACATGGTTTAGTTTACAGAGCAGACCAGGGCCCTGGTTGCCCACAAGGATATTCTTCATAAAAAATCAGTTACTCACGTACACCACAGCATTCTCCCTAATGAAACCTCCAGGGCCCATGTCTTATGGGATGTACTGGCAGGAGTGTCATTAGCTGTCAGGGGGGGGCTATCCCCCCCAGTCTCTGCTGTGTCCTCACATACACGGCCCAAGCTTCTCACGTAGGCCCTTCACTCACCTACTCCTGAACACTCACTTCCCTCTCTGGTGTACAATCACCTCAGGGCTCTAACCCCCACTATTACTCCACTAGCTAGACCTCACAGACCCACTTCGGTCTGCTTCTTGATGTTACAGGCCAAAAGGAAGAAAGGCCTTAGCAAGACACTGTCTTATATAGGCTCACAGATAGACTTAGCTGCACCTGCTGGTTGCACTACAGCATAGCTTAACTATTTACATTATAAAAATAAACTTTATTTTTACCCCTTTTACAAGCAGCTCCAGGGTTCCTCTGCAACAATAGGTGCAGCAGTTTTGGAATGTGGAAAGGAATAGAGAAAGGAGAGATACTGAGTGAAACTATATGGAAGTGCAAGGATAACATTTTAATTAAAATGGTGTTGCATGCAATTGACTGCATGGAAAGGGGAGCAACTGTAACTGCACTTAAACATGATAAATTAACCTGTTCATCTCAGATATTGTGGAATACATTGATTATTGGTATATTATTACCTTTACTTTTACACTATATTGCATTATGAATGTATTTTTAGGTTAAACAAGTACCTGCCCAACAGGTTTACAATTGAAGTTTGGTGCTTGAGGAGCAGGAAGATTAACTGACTGTCTAAAGCTGGACATAGATGCAAAGATCCGGTCGTTTGACTTTCCCATCTCCCGACCTGACACTAACCATTCAGATCAAATAAATTGGTAAAAGAACAAATCAGCTGATGTTCTGTCAAAATCGTACGAAAGTTATGTCCGACAAAGCTAGTGACAGTCTCGTAGATCATACGATCGGCAATACATGCAGAGATATTATCGGCAGCCGACAAATCTTTTAACCTGTCCGATTGACCAAACGTCCAATCCCCTCCGGACGAAAAATGACGGGACTCTCCGCACACGTTCCGAAAATCGTACGAATCCTCGATTCGTACAATCGAATCTTTGCGTCTATGGCCAGCTTTAGGATATGGGGATCTGAAGAGACATGGAGTTACTAGTAGTACCTAATTGTCACAGCTACAAAAATATACAATGCTGATAATTTACTGATAACTGTGTCTATTTGTGTTTTAGCAGAGGCAATTCTCAGTATTCTCTATGGCAGAGTATTTTCTGACGTTTTATAGCCGTGACAAGTAGCTGCTACTATTAGCTCTGTGTGTCTTCACCCTAAAACATCAATCCAAAACCAGTAACAGCACAGAATCCACAGGATACAATATACTATGTACTCTGGCAAACATGAACTATGAACTTTACAGATGGGAGGGTGTGTACAGTGTCACCACAAAGGTATGTTCTCATTGGATCCATCTATGTGATAAACAGGGATTGACCTGAATTCTTACCAATTTATCAGTGATTTAACGAGTGAGACAGCAAGGAATTTTACTTGGCTTTCTGAACTTTATGCCTGGGTAAAGACCACTATGGGGCAGTATCCCATTTATTGAACAACAGTTGAGCTGCCAGCATTGCCTGGGATTTTTGATGTTCCATTATAACACGAGAATTAAAAAAAAAACTCTGTTTATGCTCCAATACTTTGCAGCAATGGAACTGCTCAAATAGGACAGGCCTTTACCCATTATGCTATGGAAAACAGTTTCCAGGCTAATGGAGTACATACCTGAATTTAGCCCTTTCAAAACCCTAGAGGTGTTTTCTCCTTTGATAAAATGCACTAAAGGGTATTTTGCTGATATTATATACAGTAATGCTGTAAGCTTATTGGTCAGATAGGCAGGTACCTGATTTTGGGGTAAATGGAAGTCAAAGCTTTGACAATCCCTAGAGGAAAGTTTTATCCTTTGCCATAATATCCTCCTCTAGTTCTCTAATACTACAGGATGAAGCATTTACATTGGTCAGATAGGTTGCCCTGTAAATATTGGGGTAAATGCAAGGCAAACTAAAGCTGTGCATGTTTTGCTGCATTTGGTAGTTCCATGTGGATTGCTGAAATTTGACTGTATAGTTAGATTAGCAGGCCATTGTTGTTAAAGATCAAATCGCCAAACGAGAGGATCTTTACATGTATGGCCACCTTTAGGCTCAGAGTGTATAGTGATGAAAAAGAAGAAAGCATCGTCTCTGGAGCTCTGTGTCTGCTACAGTTAAAACTGAAGCGAACATGTAGACTAGATATTGTGCAAACAGGGAGCTGTAATTAGACACAAATACACACAGCATAGCTGCCTTTGTCTGCTTCACATCATTTATCTTTCAGCTTTAACACATTAGGGTAAGGTCACACTGGGCGATTTGGGGAGATTTAGTCGCCTGGTGACTAATCGCCTCATCTTTGCGGCGACCAATCTCCCAAAATGCCTTACCTCTGTCTTGCGCTGGCTAAAATGAAAAATCGCCTGCGGCATGGCACACGGTAAGGCATTTGGGGAGATTGGTCGGCGCAAGTACAAGGCGATTAGTCACCAGGCGACTAAATTTCCCCAAATCGCCCAGTGTGACCTTACCCTGAACCGCATCATTTACTGTTGTTTTGGCCAACAAACCTTTGCAGTGCATTAATAATACAATGTATATGGAGAATACAAAAAAACACAAACTGAATTCTAGCACTAAATATAAATTATCTGGGGAAAGAATGTAGATTTTCTTCCTTGGTGATTATGAACATGAGACCCTCTAGGAAATAAATGTCCAAAAAAGAAAACTGTTGGGTAAACATATTTCTGGCTCAATAAAATGCATCAATCAATCTTCTATTATCTGTATATATTTTCCAGTTATAGTTATTCCAGTGTGTTAAAAGCACAAGGATTTCCTTAGGAGTACATATACAGTGGCATAACTAGAATGGGACTCACAAATATTGGCTGGACACGGGACACCTGGGTGTTAGTAAAGATGTCCATACAGAGGCCTGCTCCATGGGAAGTGAAGAAGAGAAAAGGTCTTTTGGCCTGACAGTTGCTCAGTGGAGAAAGTTACACTTCTTAAGCCTCAATCATACTTCAAGCTACTGTTACCCTTGACATGGTGGTAATTCTCAAACCAGGTTGGTCTAATGGTACAATACTGTTTTTAACCGGAATTGTCTTAAAACATTGCTGTTCCGTGCAATTTTCGGCTTGTTTTGCCTCATTTCAGAGCAGTTCGTCACACGGGCATGCATGTTTCGTCTTGGATGAGCATCAACTTTGATGCACGGAACATGGTGCCTTGGACTTCATTTACAGCCTGAGTTCCATAACTGAACCTCTGCCGTCTGAACCAAACCTTCTCCCTGTCTTGAATTCGCTTCCTGCCAGCTGACTCTGTTGTGATGCCCGGATCATTTTGCCACTCCTCCACCTGTTGAAGTCCTGTCCTCACCATCAGTGACTGTTTAGGGTTGTGGCAGATTAGTTGCCCAGTGACAAATCTTCTCTACTACGGGCAACTAATCTCCCCAAATGCCTTCCCACTGGCAAGAATGCAAATTGCAATTGTGCTGGATTCATGAAAAGATGCGCACATGCAATTGCATTAATTTTGACCTGTGCTACAACCACCATTCTGGGTGAGGCTGCATTTATGCTGTAAATCTTGGGGAATTTTATTCAGGTGCAAGTGCTTGTGGTTCTATGGCAGGGGTTACATAGAGGGCTCCTTTGTGTCTGAGACTGCTGCACTCTGCACATTGCAAAGCAAATCTAACGGTCACAAGTGCACTGAAGATGGGTGGTAGGGGGATCAAATTGTGCCTCTTTGTTCCTGCACTTGTATAATGAGCCTGGTCCAATTTTAAACCCATATATTCTTTTCATTTATATTTTCCCCATACTTGTATACTTACTGAACCTGTTAAAACCTGAGACTGTGTTTTAATCCCACTGTTCCTTCCTTTTCCCTTAACAAGGAAGCAAATAGCATCTTTTATTTTCTTTTATTGTGCCTCTGTAAACCCCTTATTAAATCTGCATGGGCTGAAAGAACTGCAGCGAGTGCCCTTTATTTACACTGGATTTGCTGAATCAGCTTCATAGGATGAGATGGAGGAGAATGAACACTACCCAGGTATCCAGTTGCGGAACATTTTACACGCTTAATTTATTTACTTTACAGGGTGACATACTCATTTGCTGGGAATAATAAGCTAATCGCACTGCAGACAGAGTACATCTTCTATTAAGCTCATTCATCTGTGCTACCTTGGAAGACAAACTTTAAAAGTGAAACCCCTTTGCTAAGATGAATTCCAGTTTGGCTGCAGATTATAAACATCAAATTTCTTCCAGCAATCATGGCCAGTCATAGCCAATATAACAGAGCCCCTTATCAGGGCACTATCCAGCGCTGATTCCCCATATGAAAGGGTCTAGAGCAGTGATCCCCAACAAACATGTTGCTCACAACCCATTAGATGTTGCTCCCAGTGGCCGCAAAGCAGGTGCTAATTTTTGAATTTCAAGCTTGGAGGAAGGTTTAAGTTGCATAAAAAACAGGTGTTCTGTCAAACAGAGCCTCCTGTAGGCTGCCAGTCTACGTATTGACTGTCAAATAGCAAATCACAGGCCTTATTTGGCACCCCAGGGACTTTTTCATGTTTGTGAATTTGGCTCACAAGTAAGAAAGATTGGGCATCCCTGGTCGAGAGTGTTCATTTACATTCACAAATGCACTGGGCAATTGATGCTTTTCCAAGAGTTGGATGCAAAACCATTTTATTAAAGGTACGTGCATTGAAATGCACTCTTTGCATTCCTGTATAGCAGACTGAGCAGCGTGGAGCTGAGGTCAGTATTTGAGTTGACCTCAGCCTGTGTGTGACCACACACAGGGTTATCGGATTCAAATCAATGGAGCAGGGGCACTGAGCAGATCTGCATTTCTCAGCGTGCATACAGTAATTACTCAGGCTCACAACAGCCGCTGACAACAGTTTGTGTGCCCATAGCCTTATCACAGTTTTGCTAATGAAGCTGTAATTGACCTTTAAGCTACAAGTCAGTTCCCCCCCAAGAAATTTGCTTATCTTAAAAAGTTACAATTGTATCTTTGCTTATCTGAGTGTTCTGGGCTCTCTGACTAAAAGCCTCTTATTTTAATTGAGTTTTAGAAACGTTGTATCTCTTTCTGGTATCAGTGTAGGAGATCAAAGAGAAACTTGGGATATTGCAGTAGTAAACCGGGACTGCGGGCCAAGCTTTCAAAATCGTGACTGTCCTGCGAAAAATGGGATAGTTGGAAGGTATTGTGAAAGCGCAATTGTGTTAATTTTGACAGCTTCAGATCCAATGCCACTTTTGTGTCTGCAATGACAATGGGGTTCTGGGGAAAAATAATATTATTGTGGGAAAAAAAACATAGCGACTGAGGTTAAAATTGTACTTTGCTCATTGTGCATGCGGATGTAAAGTAGCTCATTTGTTTTTAATAAAAAGAGACATTAAGAGCACCCAGGGCCCGGGTGCAGGCTAGGCAGCCAGGCCCCCCCAACCTTCCCGTCGGCAGAAGCATCCAGTGGGCCCCAAGGGAGTGCGGACCCTGGTGCAATCGCACCCTTTACACCCCTGGTAGCTCTGCCACTGCCTCAATAAGATATAATTCAGTTTTAGAAAAATAAGTATATTAATTTGGAGGAAGGGTGATCCCTATGAGCTGAGAGAAAGCAAAAGTAGATCTTGTCAAAAAATGATTTGATTGTTATAACTATAGCAACACCTACGAAAGTAAAGTACACGCTCAAGTGGATAATTAAGTCTTCAACAAGACACAGAATATTTATATAAATGATGTGTCAAGAGATTGCAGCAACTTAATAATGTGGAAATGATTTATCTCTAACTCCTTAGAGGAACTCGAAACATAAGAATAACTGATTACTGGCTCATACAGAAGCCAAGATTGCGAATGTGGTCTGCTTAAAGGAACAGTAACATCAAAAAATGAAAGTGTTTTTAAGTAATGAAGAAATAATGTAGTAATGTCCTGCACCGGTAAAACTGGGGCATTTTTGCTTTAAGAAGATTATTATAGTTTATATAAAAAAAAAAGCTGCTGTGTAGCCATGGGGGCAGCCATTCAAGCACAGGTTACACAGTAGATAACAGATAAATATGTAGAATAGCATTGTATACTACAGGGCTTATCTGTTATCTGCTGTGTATCCTGAGCCTTTTCTCCTTTATCCAACTTAAATGGCTGCCCCCATGGTTACACAGTAGTAGTAGAGTAGTTGTAGAGTTGCTGAAGCAAACAAACCAGTTTTACTAGTGCAGATCAACAGTGTATTATATTTTAATTCATTCAAAACACTTTCACTTGTTGATGTTACTGTTCCTTTAACTGGAATGGCACCCATCTATACCTGGGCCCAAAATGTTGTTATGTCAGTAGTCACTTTGGGATCAAACGGATTTAAAGGGATAATCTATGGCATCTAAAAATGGATATGAATCATTCAAATACCAGCAATAATAGTGGAAAGAGCACAAGCCAACAGGGTCGGTCAGGGCCAGCGGGACACTGAGACAAAACCTGGTGGGCCCCGCAGCCCCTGCTGACATGTGGGTGCCTGCCCCCCTCCCATTATAGCTCAGAATATTTCTGTTTGTGGAGAAAAGAGACAACTACACTTTCTGGAACCATTGCAAGGCTCCTGCACCCTCATGTTTTACCCAGTAGCACCCAAATAAAGGCATTTGGGCATGTGTGGACCTATTAATTAACATCCCAAACAGTTTTTATGCAGGGCTCTGATTAAAAGTGGCATATTTCTTGCAAGTGAAAATATTTTTTTCAATGTATGATAAAATGTTACCCTCCTGTATTTCCTTGGAAGAAATATCTTGTATTATTTCCAATTTGGGTAGAACCACCTTCATTAATGATTTGGGGGAACTTTAGGTTGAAAAAATCTTTTAGATATCAAGTTAAAGGGCATGTAAAGGCAAAAAAATAAAATCACATTTTACTTTCTTTAATGAAAAATAAACCCATCTCCAATATACTTTAATTAATTATGTAATTAATTAAATTAATTAATTTTTTATAATTAATTACATTTTTATAAGAAACCTGACTTATGAAGTGAAATTATCCCTTCATTTACTGCTGTGTATAGGAATTGTCAGATGGTCCCTAACTGCTGAGCAGGGAAACAATCATACTTATGAACAGCAGGGGGAGCCCCCACCTTACTTCCCAGCCATGCAGAACTCAAGCAGCTTTGTTTATGACGATCCCTAAGCAGCCCAGACCACACTGAGCATGTGCACAGTCTTAGTCTTGCAAAGATGTTTAACAAAGTTACAAGATGGTGACCCCCTGTAGCCAACTTTGAAAGCATAAATTATTTGTTTGATTAGGCTTGTGGTCAGTGGCGTAACTACTGGGGGAGCAGAAGGTGCAATTGCACCGGGGCCCGCTCCCCCTTGGGGCTCGACTTTTTTTTTGCCTTTTTTTTTTCGCTGGCTGGGCTCCCTCCACCATCCCAGGGCCGGATTACCCACTAGGCGCCTGCCTAGCTCAAGGGGCCCGGGCGCCCAGCCCAGGATGGAGAAAAACATCACCTGCCCGCTGAATCTTCCGGGTTCTGGGCCCCTGCGGTGACGTCCGGCGCACTGATGTCACGAGCGCATGCGCGGTGCCATAGCATGTTATTTCTGCGCCTCACCTCATTGCTGCGACTGCACCATGTCAGGGGGAATGGATTAGGCCAAGGCAGGACCGGATTACTCGCTAGGCACCCTAGGCACTTGCCTAGGGCCCGCCTAGCTCAAGGGGCTGCCTAGCTCTAGGGGCTCACCGCCTTGCCCTGGATACCAGGAAAAATCAAAAAAAATTGAAAGATCTTGCACAATGACATTGCAGGGCGATGACGCCACATCGGTGACTGTCGCACAACATGTGAAGCCATTACATCACAGGGGGAGGCAAAAAAATTCTGGGTGCTTCCAATGAACAGCAGGGCCCCAGCTCAGCCTCCTTGTGTGACAGAACCCTATTTAAGCCTGGGCAACAGTAAAAGGTAAAGAGGTAAATGATGTTCTATTCGTATACTTTCCAACACAACAGCTGTTTGTGCAGAACATGGGCTGGGGTAATGCTACGCATAGATGGGTGCATCTATATATATAATTAGGGTGAGCTGAGTTTATTTTTGTGGCATACCACTGGATGTAGGCTCCCTTCTCTTCTGTACAACACTTTACTTAAGCTGTACAAGTCACCAGCATTATATAGTGAATAAAGTACCCCCTATTGTAAATGATAAGGATATTATAAATTACTGAGTAGTTTCATGACCATATAAAAACATGAGGCCGAAGGAACTCCTCGGTAACTTCTAATATCCTCAAATTTTGCAACAGGGGGTACTTTATTTGTTATAATACACAAGATTTATTGAGTCATGTGATAGAAATGACATCACTACTCACCGTTTATAACTGATGACATCAGTACTCACTGTTTATAAGGATATAATTTATAAGATATTCATGGCTTAAAACTACAAACTACTTAAAACAACAAAAAAATACTACAAAACCCCCAAAAAACTACAAAAATAAATTATTTTGTAAAGGGCCTCTGGGAGTGGGATTGTGCAAAACTGTAATAACTGAAAAAAACACAGAAATGTGCTCATACTTTCATAACCTGCCACATTTTGTAAAATGAACATTGTAATTAGGGGGTGTGGCCACAAAAATGGGTGTGGTCAAAAAATGTTGGCGTGCTACGCATGCCAACTTTTTTAGCCCTCTTTCTGTTTCCAAAATGTTGGGAGCTATGTGCTAGCATGGCTGTTCACTTCTCAGGCTTTGAGTCGGTATAACCTCTCTGGCCATAATTGGTTCAACCACTGTTTCGCAGCTGAAGCAGTGCCGGTGACATGGCTGTCCCCATTCAGCGCATCTATGTAGAAGGCGCATGGTTCCTCTGCGCAATGTCCCTCTTTACAGAAAAGGACATAGAAATGACCGAGTGACTGCAATGCTAATCCTTGCCATACTGCTTGATCTCCCAACCCAGTAATGCTGTATTCCAGCCCAATGCATGGGGGGGAGGTAGGGGGGCCCAGTTTTAAATTTCCGTACCAGGGCCCTTGGGCGTCTAGTTACGCCACTGCTTGTGGTGCAGTAAGTTCATGTTTATATTTAGTAACAAAATACAGAATTTCTAGCCTTATTCTATTTTAGACTTTACATGCCCTTTAAACCACCTGGAAGCAGAGGGTTGATTCAAGACAGACGCGACTCTAATAATATGTTTATATAAATCTAGCTCAGTTATGGTTTATATTATAAATGCAACATAGATTTCATTGTTGCTTCAAATATAAAGACAGTTACTTGAAATGTTATGCAGTATGTTCACAATGGCATCTAACTCTACTCTCCATTTAAAGGGGCTGTTCACCTTCCAACACTTTTTGCAGTTCAGTTGGTTTCAGATAGTTCACCAGAATGAAAGACTTTTTCCAATTACTTTCTATTTTCTATGTGTAACAGTTTATTTAATATTGAAGTGTAATTTTTTACGTTTGAAAGCAGCTCTGGGAGGGGGTGGGTCGCCGACCCTGTAAACTGTTCTAAATTGATACATTTAATTGATACATTTCATATGCTGAATCCCTGAGTTTCATTACAGGCAGCTGTTGGATTTGATACAATGGTTACTAATACCCCAGAGATGCTGCTGAGAAATGTATCAACTCAATTTGCAAAATGCAAGTCTGAGCTGCCAGACTTTCAACTTAGATTTTGGAAAAACAATTAAAAAATAAGAAATAGAAAGTAATTGGAAAAAGTCTTTATTTCTGGAGAATAATCTGAAAACAACTGAAATGAAAAAAGTGTTGAAAGGTGACCCAGCCCTTTAAAAGCACTCTAAAGTCAATAAAATATTATTTTTGCTAACTAGTAGCAGGGAATTATGTTCTAGATAATTAGGCTGTCTAGAAAACATGTAGGGGTTTTGCATTCTACCAAATTTAATTTGACTGCACTGACACTGACTCCTACTAGATGTTTTATTTTGAGAGGGTTATCACACACTATAAATTCCAGCAGGAGGCATTGGTAGGAGGCAAGGAGAATTATGACATTATCTCGCAATATTTATTTCTAAGGCACAAATAGAATGATTTTTTTTACTTATTATACTTTTTTTTTACTTATTATATACTTATTATTATTTTTATAAAAACAGGTTTAAGGAAATATTACACATTTTTACTACCCCATAATAATAATAATAGTGCATTTTCAGTGAATAGTTAACAAAGGTCAGTGGCCGATCTAATGTTTTAACTGGAAAAATGAAAGACATTCATGTTTAAATTAGCCCAGTCCTTGCTACTTTTTTCCTCCAAATAAGCTTAGACTGAACCACCTATAATGAGATTCTGGGAGGAAAACCTTTTTGAACATTTTCATTTAAGCTTTTACATGTGGAGGCGCTTTTGATTCCATGCTTTTCAGCACATCAGACAAAGGCCTCTTCTGTGAAGATTCCTGTGAGGAGGTGCTTGAAGAAAGTAGCCAAAACTTGGGCATATTCTACACATTTCTGTTCTGCAGCCTCTCACAAATGTACTTTGCTTTGCCAACAAAGCCTTAACTTGGGGAGGGGGAAAGTACAATTAATGTTGCCATTCATTATTAACACATAGCTGGTATTATTTAATTCTTTGGGTTTTTAAGGACTTGCAACTTCAAAAGTAGGACCTGGGAGTGACCAGTTTAGACCTCAGTTTTGTTGGGAATACCACTGCTTTCATGCATGGGGTCAGATTTAATTCAGTGAGACAAAGATTTATCACGTGGAATTTGAGATGCAATTCAATTCAGAAAAACTTATCTCATGGTCTATCACGTAAAGTCTTTGGGAAAAAAACTGGAACTGAATTTGGAGAAAAGTTTTTTTTTTTCCGCAAATTGAATCTCATCTAAGACTTTTCACATGGTAAACCATGAGAAATCTTTTTCTCACTGAATTAAATCAGGCCCATAATTTGTATGGTTCATAAAATGCGTAAATTTGGTATTAGTACAGGGGTCCCCAACCTTCTTTACCTGTGAGCCACATTTAAATATAAAAAAACTTGGAGAGCAACATAATCATGCAAAAAGTTCCTAGCGGTGCAAAATATAGGATTTGTTTGGTTATTGATTTGGAGCAACATCCAAGGGGTTGGAGAGCAACATGTTGCTCAGGAGCCACTAGTAGGGGATCACTGTATTAGAACATATAACTGACAAGAAATTGGGTTCAGTTGGTGTATTTAGGGTGTAAAGTGGGAAAAAATAACCGCAAGCCTTCTGCATTTTGTGCCCTGCTCTGCACTTTGGAAATTGCCACAAATCTTTTATTTCCTTATTTGAAAGCAGAGACCTGTGTAAAGTGGATCACCGTACCAGAGGCCACCCCTTTAGACTAGAAGAAAAGAACTTTCATTTGAAGCAATGTAGGGGGTTCTTCACAGTCAGGACAGTGAGGTTGTGGAATGCACTGCCGGGTGATGTTGTGATGCTGATTCAGTTAATGCCTTTAAGAATGGCTTGGATGATTTTTTGGACAGACATAATATCAAAGGCTATTGTTATACTAAGCTCTATAGTTAGTATAGATATGGGTATATAGAATTTAATTAAAAGTAGGGAGGGGTGTGTGTATGGATGCTGGGTTTTCATTTGGAGGGGTTGAACTTGATGGACTTTGTCTTTTTTCAACCCAATTTAACTATGTAACCACATGAATATATTCAAAGGGGTTGGGGGGATCACAACAAACCTCTTCCCTTTTCCTTTGGCTGACAGCAGTTACTAGACTCCCTGTATGACATACCAAAAGAGAAAATGGCACTCATAGATCCCACAAACAGGCTTGTAAAAGAACTGAGAACTTTATTTAGGCCACAAAGTAGATCAACACCTAGCCTTACGCGTTTTGTGCCAATAGGCACTTAATCATAGGCTCAGACTTTTTGTTTAAAGGGCATGTAAAGGCAAAAAATAAAATTTTTACTTTCTTTAATGAAAAAGAAACCTATCTCCAATATACTTTAATTAAAACATGTGTACAGCTTTTTACAGAAACCTGACTGTATGCAGTGAAATTCTCCCTTCATTTACTGCTGTGGATAGGAATTGTCAGATGGTCCCTAACTGCTGAGCAGGGAAACAATCACACTTATGAACAGCAGGGGGAGCCCCCGCCTTACTTCCCAGCCATGCAGAACTCAAGCAGCTTTGTTTATGACGATCCCTAAGCAGCTCAGACCACACTGAGCATGTGCACAGTCTTGGTCTTGCAAAGATGTTTAACAAAAATTACAAGATGGTGACCCCCAGTAGCCAACTTTCGAAATTGTCACAAAAGTATCTTATCTGCTGCTGCTGTGGCTGTTCTGGGCTCTCTGCCAAAAGCCAATTAAGTTAGAAACCTTGTTTCTTTTTCTGGCTGTTCAGTGCAGAGAAAAACAGGGCTTTCCAGTACAAACACGGGACTGCGGGTTGAGTTGTCAAAAGAGGGACTGTCCATCTAAAAATGGGACAGTTGGGAGGTATGCACCCATCACCCTTTGTAACGTTATTAAATGAAAAGTGCTACATGGAGCTGAAGCAAAAATGCTTATAATCTTTGAATGTGTTGCTCTCTAGCTTGTATCTTACAGACTATTATAATGTATCTAGACTGGGGTGCTTGTGTTACAATGTCAGTGGCAGTCTAGTTGCTTGTGTTACATTGTCAGTACCTTTCAGAGTACTTGTGTTTTGCTGTCACTGCTGTTACATTTTAACAGTGTTTGATTTTCTACTGTTTTGAATTGCAGTAAAACAGGGAAGTCCTGCCATCTAGTGGCCCACATTGGGAACTGATGTTAAATATTTCAATTGGACATAACACAGGTAACTCAAAGTTATATGATTTCATACCTTGCATAGGTAGAACTCAGTTATTGAGTTATTTTCTTCATTAATGCTGTTGGAATAAAGACAGTCCTAACTTTTGATGATATTAAATATAAACTAATTACATTTTCAGCTTCTGGAAATGTTTTGGTTTGAGATGCAGTTCAGTGGTTCTAAAAAATCTTTATAGGGTCAAGGTCTGTTGTATGTCTGTATGTGTCGGATAAGAATGACAGACAAATAAGGGGACATGGTGTCTGCTTTAAGCCAAAGGGACCACAAGTCTGGAAGCTGAAATGGGAGCAATATAAACACAGTTAATTTGTCAAAGAATAAGTAAACCTTAACACATGTAACATATAATTGCTCTGTGTGCTTTTCTAAACGATTTTGTATCTTACGTTTATTAATTTTTTTTGTTTCATTGCTATTTAAATTTTTAATGACCCTCAATATAATGAATTTTGTAACAACAGCGCCACAGGCTGGTCAGTTCCTGTAACTGTACAGTCGAAGAGATACACTGGTATAACTCACTCCGTGGTGCTCACTGGGTTTCAGGTAATTCAGTACAATCACTTGGGGATGCCTAACATTTGGTACCCCCAAGAGCACGAAGACTTTCCTTCTCCTTTAACAATGGAAGAATCAGTACATTCCTGAAAAAAAAAACATTAGGAAAAAGTGCAGTTCTCTGAAAACAAACTAAATTTAAGAAATAACTTCCCAACATAAAGCTCAGATTTTGTTTCCTCTCACTCACAAAAGCTTACAGTTAATTGGCTCCTAAACTGGTTAAACTGATATCATTTGATAGGGACCTTAGACTGTAAGCTCCACTGGTGAGGAAACTGACAGATGTGCTGCTAAGCTATATGAAAATACTCCTGTGTGCAAACACAAAACACTTTAATTTTTTCATATGTAAGGAAACGCATTAATATTTCCAAAATAACTCAACATTGCTAAAAAAAATATTCTTAGTTTTCATGCACAAATGCTGTCTTTATTTTCTGATTATAACATTCTCTCAGGCCGATGACACAGAGCAAAAACTATCAAACTGTACTTTGCACTATAGGGCGTAAGCTTTTCATCATAAAAGCCCAGCTGCACATTTTATTCAAACCTGAGATAAAGATTGCAATCATGCTGTATGCTGTTCTACTCATAATGATTCCTGTAAGACATGAAAGGCAATTGGAACCCTATAATCTGCACACTTTGCTCTCGTGTATTGAATTATTTAATGAACATAATTAAAACCCTAGATCAAAGGTTAGGCGATTTCCTAGTCCAAGCAGGTACTTTTGAAATACTTTTTAGGCAACTGTTAATATAGACGAGCAAGATTGCTGATTGCCACTCAAATGAGACAAATGATCCCTTATACTGGAAGTAATGATGAACCCAGCACAGGAAGTATTATAGTCTGAAGGTGGCCATACACGGGCGGATAAAGCTGCCGATATCTGTCCTTTAGACCAATGTGGCAATTTATCTGCCCGTGTATGGGTGCTTCCGATGGGTCTTCATGATCGATATTTGGCCACTAGTGATGGGCGAATTTATGCGCCAGGCGCGAATTTGCGGCAAATTTGAGCGATTCGTCGCCAGCGCATATATTCGCAAAACGGCCGTGAAAATTTGGCCGAAAAAATTCACCGGCATTCTATAAAAAAATTTTGGCGGCGTAGAAAAAAAACGGACGCCGGCGTAAAAAAACGGACGCCTGTGTCAAAAAAACATAGTTTTTTTTCGCCGTTTCGCAAATTTTTCGCTGTTTCGTGAATTTCACTGGAAATTTGCGAATTTTATGGTGAAGCGAATTCGCCCATCACTCATCAATAGGGAAGGTTTAATTTTTCTGCCGACCGACCCGAGCCCATAGCTCCTCGTTGTAATCTGACCTATCGGCCCTAGGGCCGAATGTTCGAATTCCCCCGATATAGCCCTGCCATTGGTGGGCATATCGGTGAAAGATCCTCTAGTTTGCAGTTGTCACCAGACGAGTGGATCTCTTCATGTATGGCCATCTTAATACCTGTACAACCTAATATATGACAGAACCAGTGTAGGGAGAGGGCAGGGCTCATTGGGGCTCCTCTGCCAGTCAATTTGCTCAAAGCTCAGAGTTGCACTTTAGAGAAGCTGAATTATAACTAAAAAGGGAAGTTTGAGAAAAATGTCATGTTTTTTTGAAAAACACGTAAAGTCACTGAATGAAATCTGATTGGCAGTTGTTGGCTCCACGCAGTTTTTCACAGCCCGCATAAGTGCTCGCGGTGGAGGGGGTGGTGATGTGCATACGAAACTGTCGGCAGGTGCTAGGACCACGCGGCCTAGGGTGCCACAAAAGGAAATCCGGGCCTGACCTTAGCCCCTCAGTGACCAACCATGAAAAGTTTGGGACACTGGTGCTAAACCTGTGAGAATGGCAGCGTTTTAAATTTCCCAAATAAAATGAATGACTGTTGGTGGCTCCTCCCACTTTTTCTAATCTTGAACCAAAGTTACCCGGTTTGAGGTCTGCAAAGTTTGAGGACTAAAGGAGAAATAAACCCTAAAAATCAATATTGCTAAAAATGCCATATTTTAGAAACTTTCGCCTGGTGCAATAAGTTCAGTATATAAAATATGACATTTGCCTCTCCATTGGAAATAACTGAAATTGCCGGCGATAAAACCAACACATCGCTTTGTTCTTCCGAAGTTGCCTCTGACTTCAGGCGACATGTAGGTTTTACCCCCGGTGATTTCATTTATTTCCAATTGAAACAGATTTAATCAGAAAAGCTATTGTTTCTCCTACTCATTGAAACTGGAAAAGTCATGGTGGGGCTTGTGGGATTTATTAATGAGTCTTGTTCTCATATGTACCATTAGGTGGGGTATGGGCACATTTTAGCAATGCAGGTGTCATGGAGCTATATGTTTACATCCCCATTGTTCTGCCAATGGGCTGCAGAGGGGAAATGGAGGGGGAGGTGATATCACTCCAACTTGCAGTGTAGCAGTAAAGAGTGACTGAAGTTTATCAGAGCACAAGTCACGTCAGTGGTGGCAACTGGGAAACTGACAACATGTCTAGATCCATGTTAAATATCAAAATATAAAAAAAAATCTGTTTGCTGTTTTGTTCTACTTCCCTATTGAAGCATTGAAAGTGTGATCTCTATAATTTATTAAGCTGTCACAATAATTTACAACCTCATTAATGTTGGCAGATAGTTCATTCAATCAGAATGGCACCTTGAAGATTGTTGAGAAGTTTATTTCAAACTGTGAAGATCTTGACAACAGTGAACATCCAGATAGGTCAAAAGATCATAATATGATCCACTCCAGCAATGTACATGAAGATGAAAATGGAGCCTAGCAAATAGCACCGGACAAGTGGAATAAACCAACAGACCAACAGCCCAGGGAGGACTACCGGAGGGGAAAAGGGAAACAAATAAAGAAAAGCAAATAAAGGAGCAGATTAACTGATGCATTTTGTAAAACATGTCCAGTAACAGAATCCCTTTAAAGGCAAAACAAAGCCCCTTGATCAACATGAGTAAAATGAAAAGTTATTTATTGAGCTAAACAGAGCAGACAGGAAAACCAAAGCTATGCCATGTTTTTGTTTTTATCTTGTAAGGATGATAATTACATTACCAATATATATGCCCTCCATTCACCCTTTGTTGTGACTGGTTTGTTGGTAGGAGCCCATTATGCAACGCAAGGGGGAGGTTATCTGTGCTCTGGTAACCTAATTATCTACATCACAAGGACCAAACATGGAGTAGCTTCAAGAGCCCTGTTTGCCCTGTTTATCTCTAGAAATAACAAGCACATTGATTTTTCATGATTAAAATAATAAGAAATTATAGACATAAACCCCATTTAATGCTAAGGGCAGAGACACACGCTCAGATTCGCCCGGCAATAAATCGCCTCTTCTTCTGGGCAACTAATCTCCCTGAACTGCCTCCCGCGGGCTAGAATCTAAATCTCCGGTGGGATGGCACTCGGAGAGATTTGTTTTTCAAAGTCACCCTAAGTTTCCTCTTGAGGCAACTTCGGTTGACTTTGGAAAACTAAGTGCACTGATTCCCATCCCTCTGGTGGTTTACATTCTAGCCGGCGGGAGGCAGTTAGGGGAGATCAGTCACTCCAAAGAAGAGGAGATTTGTCTGTGGGTGACTAATCTCCCCGAATCTGAGCGTGTGTCTCTGCCCTAAACAGCGGGTATACTGACTTGTCCTGAGCAGTCTCTGGCAATAGTACAGTGTCACTGACATTAGCAAATGGCAATAAAGTGCACTAAAAGATACACAACAGATTCCTTATAGAGAAGCATTCTTTATTTATACACAGCAGAGGAAAAAAATAACATTTGTCTTACTTTGCTCTTCATTACATTCTTTCAGTTTCTTACAATAATAATGGATATTTGTCAGAGAAACATCTACACACTTGTGATAACTCTTTACTGTACATATGTTTGTATGACACTGAGCATTCCCTTTCACAACTGTACAGACAGAGTTTCCTGGAGAAGCTTTTATTTTTATTATATATAAAAAAAACACGCTGGGTTGAAGAGTTTGGCAATCTATCACTTTGCAGCATATGGAAAAACCTACAACGACACCTCTTATAATATTAACATTGACCCGAACAAAAAGAGACGTGTCCACACACATCATGCTAGCACAGATACACAGGCCTCTCCCAGGGAAATGTGGAAAGGGGCATGGAATAACAGGGTGATGGCAACTGAATACTGAGAAGAACATACAGAAGGACCTCTATTTATTTTATCTTATAATAATGGGGGGTTTTGGTGGGTACCAGTGGTGTAACTACAGAGGAAGCAGACCCAACAGTCGCAGGGGGACCCTGGAAAAAGGGGAGCTAGCAGTGCTTGTCTGCATGGGGCGGAAAGTGGGCAGAGTCTGGGCGGGAGTAGGTGAAGTCTGGGCAGGAAGTGGGCCGCTACATTATGATTTTTTCCCCATGATGTGTCCCTGTGTGTATTTAGACACTACAACTTTATTTTTTAATTGTCTAATTGAAATTTTATGAGCAGAATTTAAACCCCCTTGCATGGCAGTTTCTAGGAAGGTGATAATGGCTCAGCTTGCAGCTTTAAGGGCTCATTTACAAAGAGAAAGGTACAAGATTTGCACTCAGTTTGCCATGTTTTTTTTTTACGCTCAGTGCAGCATTGTTTCCCAGAATGACAGTGTAATTGTGGTATCTAATTTAATCGCATTCGAGTATCTTTGTAATTCCATTGTGTTAGTGTAGGTGCAAATTGCATCATTTCCCAGTGCAGGTATGCTTGCAGTGGCAGAAGCAACATTAGCATGCAGTTAAAGGTGTAAGTCAGTTGCATGTTTAGGTGCAACACTCAAGAGTGCCATGAAAGTGATATACTGTATTCTTAAAGGCAGGAAGAAATTCAAGGCTGCCTGGTCTCACTGTATATTTGACTTTATTTAGGTGCAAGGCTTAATTGCAAAGGAGCATGTATTGCTGCAAGTGGATTGAGCTCTTTAGTGCAACACTTTGCAATGCACCTTTATTTGTAAATGAGCTCACAAGGCCCTGGGGACATGGGGTGTTTGGGCTACTGATGCCCTTCTGCAGAGAACAGTGTTAGACAAAGCACCCCTCTCCTTCTGACACCACTTGTACTACCAGTGAATGGAAAGTAGTGAGTAGTAATGACAGGCAGACCTTGGCTAACGCTAACAGGGTGCTTTTTTCTTACTGGCATTATGAGCATTTACTGGAAGGGAATTTAGTCACCTATGATTTAGTACCGATGGGTACGAAACGTGTGAGGTGGATTGTTGAGGGGTCAGTATGTAAAGATGTTATTATTTGAAGTGAATAAAACCGGATTTTTATGGATTTTGAGCTACAGGCTATAATTTTTTTTAAGTATGTATACCTCTGGCTTGATATCTTATAATTGATATGATACTAGTCAATATGTAATAGTTGTTCACTTCAATTACTTCTTTTATCTAGTCAACATTATCCAAAATGTTTAATATATTTATAGGAAGGATTTGTTTTCTTTAAACTGTATAATATGAGCATATGGCTTATCATGAGCACAGAAAAAATACTCTGAAAACATATGGGAACTGCCAAATGATTTGCTTAAGCAGTTTCCATAACTGTCTCAATCACCCATTACTGTTCATATAAACTATAGGTGGAACTTCTTTTTTTTTCTGTACAGTATTATTCTACTCTCTGCCCTTTTTACTGCATATCCAAACCAAATATTAAATTATAACTTTCAAGCATTCATATATCTTTCTTTAATGCTATTTCATTTGCAGAAATTAAAATATTGAACCACAATATAATACATTGATAAATACACGATCAAAGCAATATGCTTATTTCCAGTACAGAGCATGGGCACTGGCAATATAAAGAAAAGAAATGATATATTTTGAAGCTGAAGGCCTTCTTATGAATGCAGTGTGTTTGCTGTTCTGTAACTATACATCCCCATGTTATAACGAAAGTGTAAGCAGTCTTGAGTAAGTCTAGCTGGAACTCCAAAATACACAGCAGTTAGGATTTGTTTTGCACTTTTGCAATATATGTGTTCTTATTCCAGGTAAGAATAGTGCAAACAGCTCAGATTTGTATTTCACTTCTGCTGTCATGGACAACATCATAATATATTATCTAGCAAGCCAGTATCCAGAATCCAATTTAGGCAGACAACTTTTTTTTTTTTCAAATTTTCCTTTTCCCTGTAATAATAAGCCAGTATATTGATGGTAACTACTTCATGAATCCATATTGATGACCAAATAATCCTATTGGCTTTGTTTTGTGGTTTAGTGACCTTAAGGACCAGTGATCCAAATTACAGAAAGACCCCTTATCCAGAAACCTAAAGTCACAAGCATTCCAGATAATAGATATCATACTGGTAAATGCCTATTGCAATATAATGCCTGTTGAGCCAGTGACTATCTACCTTGTAGGTGTATTGCCAGCAAACACATGAGAGGTTACAATGTGCTGGGTATAGCAGTTAGTGTGATTGTTCAGCACTTTCATGCGCATTATGCTTAATTCTACTATATACTCCTGCCATATTGATTCTTAAAGGAGAACTAAAGCTCAGCATAGAAGTACTCTAGAAATGCTACACATTAAGCCTTATTTAAAATAGCACATAATGCACAAATAGACACAAAACTTAGCGTGCATTTAAACCATTTGCAAAAGTTCTTGCGTTCATAACAGCAGCCTGTTCTGATGAATTACATGCAAGTGCAACCCGAAAATTACTGCTTGAATGAGATGGTAGTTGCAGGGTTCCACCAGTGAGTTGCGCCAATAATATTGAACACTTGAAAGATGGTCCCCAAGATGGGGCGCTTCTGCAGATATATTTGATGGCCTGGATCTGCACTGCTATGGGACTGCTGAACCTCTGGGATGATACAGCCATTCAGTACATAAAATAAAGCATTTCTACCAATAAAATTTTTTAGGCTTTAGTTCTCCTTCAAAAAGAAATTAGAATCTGAAAGGCCATGCACAGGCAGATTTAAGCTCCCAATTTGAGTGCTTTAGACCAATTCGGCAACTTATCTGCAAGTGTATGGGGCCCTCTGACAGGTCTCCGAGACTGATATCTGCTAGATCTCCAGTAGGCAGGTTTGATTCTCCTGCCTGATTGAGGAGCACATTGGCTAGTTGATCCTTGTCCCCTTCGACTGGTATGCCCATCATTATAATCTGATTGTTTGGCTGTAGGGTCAAATGATCGGATCAGTCTGGTATTGCCCACCTTTGGTGGACATATCTGGGGAAAGATACACTTGTTTGGCGACCTCACCAAAAAGAGCAGATAGTTATAGTTGCACCAGTGCAATGAACCATAGCATCAAATAGAGAGATTTTCGCTTTCATTTTCTAATAGACTTATCCCAGCTAACTGCATGAGGCTGATTTAGCACCCATGTCAGTATAAGCTCCACTGTCATCAAAAACTGCCTTTTCACAGGTACCTTTTCCATGAATGCGCTACCTCCTTCAGGCTATTAAAATCCACATCATCATATTTGTGGTAGAATATACCTTTTTAGCAATACTGATACATTTTCCTATTCTGTCTTTGATACCGTTTCTTGGAGCACAATTTATTTTATCTTGCTGTTCTGTGGAAACATCTGTAGGAGCTTTAGGTTAATGGAACACATGAAGCTTCATTTATGGACACAAGTGCTAATCTGAATACAGCATTAAAACATTAAAGGGCATGTAAAGGCAAAAAAATAAAATCCCATTTTTACTTTCTTTAATGAAAAAGAAACCCATCTCCAATATACTTTAATTAAAATATGTGTACCGTTTTTATAAGAAACCTGATTGTATGCAGTGAAATTCTCCCTTCATTTACTGCTGTGGATAGGAATTGTCAGACGGTCCCTAACTGCTGAGCAGGGAAACAATCATACTTATGAACAGCAGGGGGAGACCCCGCCTTACTTCCCAGCCATGCAGAACTCAAGCAGCTTTGTTTATGACGATCCCTAAGCAGCCCAGATCACACTGAGCATGTGCACAGTCTTAGTCTTGCAAAGATGTTTAACAAAGTTACAAGATGGTGACCTCCTGTAGCCAACTTTGAAAGCATAAATTATTTGTTTGATTAGGCTTGTGGTGCAGTAAGTTCATGTTTATATTTAGTATACAAAATACAGCATTTCTAGCCTTATTCCATTTTAGACTTTACATGCCCTTTAAATGCACCTTCAGTAAGATACAGTACTTACATGCACCTCTACATGCTCCATTGAACACTTGTTGATATTGCCAATGCACCTCCTCCTTAGTAGTCTCTCCCTACTATACCTGCTATCCCACAGCCACAATCCCTTCCCAGAGACTATTATCCCACTGTTACTATAGGCACCATCTCTCCCTACTATACCTGCTATCCCACAGCCACACTCCCTTCCCAGAGACTATTATCCCACTGTTACTATAGACACCATCTCTCCCTACTATACCTGCTATCCCACAGTCACAATCCCTTCCCAGAGACTAACATCTCACTGTTACTATTAGCACCATCATTCCCTACTATACCTGCTATCCCACAGTCACACTCCCTTCCCAGAGACTATTATCCCACTGCTACTATAGGCACCATCTCTCCCTACAATACCTGCTATCCAGTGGCGTAACTACCGAGGAAGCAGACCCCGCAGCCGCGGGGGGGCCCGAGAGTACAGGGGGCCCGGACGGGGCCTGCTTCCTCAGTAGTATGGTGATACCCGCATACCTCTCAACCGTTCCAGCGGGACAGTTCAGTTTTTTACAGCTCAAACCCGCTGTCCCATATAGGCACTTTAAATGCCCGACATCCTGAGCAGCTAGGAAAAAAAAAAGTTTCTAAACTCCCCTGCGTCACTTGGGGGGCGGAACCTACAAGTGCTCAGTGCAGTTGCTTCAGTTGGAGAGGCGTCTGGATGGGCTCTTCTAATTCTAAACTCCGCCTTCCACCCCGTGCCTGGAGGAGTTAGTCAGTGTAGTGCCGGGACCGGTATGAGACGACACAATCTCACTTATGTTTTTTGCTGCTGGCCTGCTGCCAATGGCTGGATCCCAGTGCTCATGGCAGCGATGGCCTTCTGATTTTACTAGCTGCCTTGTTTGTGCTGCTGGAACGGTTTGAGCTGAAACCTGGGGGGGGGGGGTGGATTTAGGAAGCAGGTCGGATCGGATGCCATGCAGCCAGGCAAGCTCTACTATGTGTGTCAATTACAGTTTGAGTGTGTGTTTCTGTGTTTGTTTGTGTGTGTGTTTGTTTGTGTGTGTGTGTTTGTGTGTTTGTGTGTGTGTTTGTGTGTGTGTGTGTGTGTTTGTTACTGTGTGTGTGAGTGATTGGTACATTTGCTGCTGTGTGTGTGTGATGCCAGCTGTGCCCACACATACCCATTTTCCCACTCTATTTACACAGTGCCCAGGCAACAAACTCACTCTGTTTTACCATCGGCCTGACATTAAAGTTCCAGGAGCAGGTTCTTCTCTCTCCCCACTAGCCCTGGGCCAAGGTTGTAGCTCTCCCTTAGTAGGGACTGACATACAACTCTCCCTACCCATTTAAAGTGGGCGGCCTTTTTTTGTTTACAAAATGTTGGGAGGTATGGGATGGTGCTGGCAATTTGGATCGCTATCCTTCTGCTTTTTAAGTCGCTGACTTAACTGTTAAAATACAATGGCAGGGGTGGGGGTTTGAGCGATTGTGCTCCTCGTATGTGGCCTGTGTAACTTTCAGCTACAAGATCCAATAGAAGGCAGGGAAAAGGGTGCCTGCAGCAGCCTGTATACATTGACCAGTCCAGGATTCTGCTGACAGGCAGGACAGATAGTCATTCCCTGCAGATTCCCCCCTCCCCCCCTTCTACCATAGAAAGCAGCATAGAAAGAATGTAGGGCGTAAGGATACAAATCACATTTATTGCACCGCCTTGTGGTCCTTTAACACCGTTCCTTTCCTTAATGTTCAAAGTTGCAATTGTGCCATCTGATTACCCACTATTATATATGTGCAGAGGGGGCCCTGAAAATTTTTTTGCAGGGGGGCCCTGGCATCCCAAGTTACGCCACTGCTGCTATCTCACAGTTACAGTCCCTTCCCAGAGACTATTATCCCACTGCTACTATAGGCACCATCTCTCCCTACTATACCTGCTATCCCACAGCCACACTCCCTTCCTAGAGACTATTATCCCACTGCTACTATAGACACCATCTCTCCCTACTATACCTGATATCCCACAGCCACACTCCCTTCCTAGAGACTATTATCCCACTGTTACTATAGACACCATCTCTCCCTACTATACCTGCTATCCCACAGTCACACTCCCTTCCCAGAGACTATTATCCCACTGTTACTATAGACACCATCTCTCCCTACTATACCTGCTATCCCACAGTCACACTCCCTTCCCAGAGACTATTATCCCACTGTTACTATAGACACCATCTCTCCCTACTATACCTGCTATCCCACAGTCACACTCCCTTCCCAGAGACTATTATCACACTGTTACTATAGGCACCATCTCTCCCTACTATACCTGCTATCCCACAGCCACAATCCCTTCCCAGAGACTATCATCTCACTGTTACTATAGGCTCCATCTCTCCCTGTCTTAACAGTTTATTTAAAAGAAATATAAACCTTCAAAACAAATGTAACATTTCTCAGCTTGTTCTTCGGAGCAATGTTAAAATGTAATTTTTATTTGTTTTCAAGAAAATTAAGTTTGTGAAAAAAGAAAAGTCTTGTCATGTTACTCTGCTTAGATCTGAGCTCAAAAATGTCAATTGCCTTTTCTCTGCTCATTGACTTAATTTTTTCTGTTACACATTCATGATATCAGCAGTCTAAAAGCAGCTTTGCAGCTCCCACACAATGGAAGGCTGCTTTTAAAATATATTTTATACTGATAAAGGACATTACAAGAAAAAAACAAACCAATTAACTATGAACAGCCCCTATGTTCATATGTTGTCTGTAAACACCCAGCTAATCATTTATAGAACAAAACAAGCTGGTGAGAAATGTTCTAAATATTTAACATAGTGAGGATGTGACACAAAGTGTGACAGTGTGGACACGTATGAGTGTGACAGCAAGGGTGTGAAACTAAGTGTGACAGTAGTGGGACTAGTACACTTAGGGTGACAGGGCTTCATGGTGAGGATTTGACGTTTGTATTCTGATTGGTTTATCATTGGTAGGGAATCCCTATTACATTAAGACCTGATTTCTTGTATCAGGGAGTCGCAGTCCCACTAGGCCCCCTCCAACAAGCACAGCAGAGGCCATTAGAATAGGGATGGCTTTGGTGATTCCAACTAGTGACCCAAAGATCAGGTTTCCAAGTACTGCGGCTCCTTTACAAAGTGCATTCAAAAATCCAAATCCAGTTGCTCTGCAAAAGACAAAATAGCAAAGTGAGAAGCAATGGAACATTATAGAAGTAACTGAGATTTAATCTTGCCAAACATGGTCCCTCCAGGCTTCAGACTGCCTATGATTAAGTGCCCCCTGCTGGCACAGAACACTTTCGGCTATTGTCTTTGAGGCTGTTGAGATAAACTTAATATAATCTTTAATAAGCTGCATTTCTACTTGGTCTGGATTTGTTCCAGTCTTATATTTATTTTTGGGCCATCCAGACTGAGTCAACAGTCATGTGTCCATGTATAAGGTCCTCCCGAGGACATGCCTCATTGACATCTGGTCAAATTCAGCCAGGTATCTATCAGGCAGGTTTAAAAAACCCACATTTCTTATTGGCTTATTGAGGTTGTCCTCATTCAATGGGTTTTCATAATACCACAGTATGATAACCAAATGAGATCCGTGGCCAAAGGCAGATGACATTTTCAAACATGTTGATATTGGTTTGAATTATATATATAATTTAGGATTATGGCCCAAACAAAAGATATAAAGGGTGGTGAGAATGAGTTGGGGCCACTCTTATTTCTACATCTGCTGATGCCACACCCACAGACAGAAAATCCATCAGCAGTTATGGACAGACAGACTACTATCCAGTAGGATTACTGCATGGTCTGGTAGAACTCAGCCTTGTTTTGTGCTGAAAGCAACTTGGAAAACACAGATGTATGTCATTGTACGGTACCTTTTATCTGTAGGGAAGAGTTCCACAGTGACCACATCAAGGGAGTTCCATGCTGAAATAGTCAACCCATTGTACACACACAACATGCCCACCATCATAGACTCGCTGGTACCGAACCACAAAAAGAAACAGCTGATGCCCGAAAGTACCATGGAGCCTCCTGAAAAGACAGAAAATAATTGGGTGAGAGTTATAATGTTATTTCATTTTACAAGTTTTTCCTGCTTCTGTGTTCAAACCAGGAAAGGTATTTATAATATAGGGACTGGATTCCTCATAAACAATAATTATGCAACTGGTCAATATTTGACTCTGCTACATGTTAGTTAGCAAGGACACATCACTGGACATTGTTATTTTGCTACTTGCACCTTGTGTTTATTGCACATGTAATATATAATATTTATACCACACAGGTCTCTTAATGAGACCCTTTTCATCTTGTTGGCTCCTAGTCACAAGAGCAGGAAAGTGGGGTGGGTCATTTTAAAATTAAATTTGTAATAACAGCCCAGTCCTTGGCTTGTGATTCCTGGGCTAGGCCAGTCAAATAACTTAACCCTACGTACAGGTCTAACCTACACTAACTAGTCCTATATACAACTAGTTTGTACATAGGCCTTGACAGGTGAACAACTTGGACCCCAAGATGTACACCCTTGATGTTATATGAGGCCAACGTGGCCTTCCTTCTTTCCCAACCCCCTTATAACAGTCTTCAGCAGCACAGCAAATTAATGTTAGGGACCCAAACAAATATAAAGGCTGTCCTGTTTTACCAATGTATATTGAAATTGCTCATTATTTGGGTCTCATCGGTCCCCTATACCTCCTGCCCCCCCCCCCCTGCAGCCACAGGGTCTGCTTCCTCTATAATTACTCCCCTGACTCCAGAATCCAGTCCTTTTCTTAGGAAAAAACCCTAGAGGTTGCTGGCATCTAGTGATCAAACATGGCTTTATACCATAACTATATGAAAACAAGTTACACACCCAGGAGGTAATGAAAAGCACCTATACAAAAATGATACGGTTACCACACCAGTGTTATAATTACTAACTCTTGACTTACTGTCTAGATGATAAATCAGCCACATTCATACCTAACATTGTTAGTCTTCCAATCTTGTCCATCAGTAGAGCAGAGACAATGTTGCCTGGAAGAACTGCTAAGGTGCCAAGGAAGTTAACAAAATAGATCCAGTAGGCACTGTAATCATCATCAAAGGTGATCTGGCAGCCGATTTTGGGAAGGATGAATGTGCAGTTTATCGTGACACTGTCGGTGAACTTGTATTTCTCTAGATCTGCAGAAAATTAAATGTAAATATTAGACCCATTTATATCCTACTTTTACACCAGGTCAGTGTAGCATCTCAGTATAATTTTAGCCATCAGGCTCTAGCTTAAGAAAAGGCTCACAGTACATTTTGTCACGTAAACTGTCTCTTTAGGACTCTATTTAGGGTTGCCACTTGTCTTGTTTTGAACTGGACAGTCCCATTTTTACATGGGCTATCTGGTTAAACACTGCCTGCCTGGATTTCCTAAGTCTGGAATCTGGACAGACTTGTCAAAGTTTTGCCAGTTATGGGCCACTGTGTCATAACCCTGCCCTCTGACATCAACAGCCCACCACCTGATGTCACCAGACTTTCCCTATGTATCAATGTTCCACCACCCTACGTCATCCATTGTATTCCCTGTCTAGACCATCAGCCCATGAATATTGGTGTTTCTAGCACCACCCCTCATCCCCAGTGCTGACCTTTCCTGCAGAGGGGACCAGGGGGCCGCAGCACTAGTGCAGAGAGTGCAATTGCTCTCTCTTACACAAGAATAGACAGCTTTCCGGTTTAAAAAAACAGAAATTTGGTTCTTAAAATTACCAGGAGCCGCTTTTTGCCATTGAAGTGCAGTGCCTCTGCCCACGAAAGGTGGCAATCCTAATGTTTTGCATTGTGAGGCGTACATTGTACATGGCAATACAGGTATGGGACCTGTTATCCAGAATGCTCGAGACCTGGGACTTTCCGGATAACAGCTCTTTCTGTAATTTGGATCTTCATACAGTAAGTCTACTAGAAAATCATGTAAACATTAAATAAACCTAATAGGCAGGACTGTATTTCGAGAAGCGGCGCCCCAAGGCCACATGGTACCAGCGTTGGGCTCTTCTGCCATGTACGCCCCCCGCCGACGCATGGTCCTAGCGACGGCCCCGCATGCGAGAGTGCACTTCGCCACATATCTGGGCCTGCCAATAGGCTGGTTCTGCTTCCAATAGTTTTAGAATAGAATTAATTATGTTAGTTTGGATCATGTACAAGGTACATCATTGTTAAAAACTTGGATAAAATGTAGTCTATGGGAGGCAACCTTTCCAGATAATGGGTTTCCGGATAACAGATTCCATACCTGTACTACTTCTAAACTCAATTTTCAGCTGGTCAGACCAGAGGCCAGATGTTCTGTCATAATCCTTGCTTGTTAGTAAAATGATTATCTAACTAAAAGGGGAGATGGTGGCAAGGAACAAGGCAGAACCTCTGGGGAAACTTTTATAATAAACCAGGGAAATGCTACATAAGAAATCTGACTATTCCTTCCTCTTTTTTATTTTCATCATGTATACACAATAGGTAAATCAAGGTAGTTTAGTGGTCCCTTTAAAAGCTTCCACAGAGCTTAAGACATGCATAAGACTAGGGATGCACCGAATCCACTATTTTGGATTCGGCCGAACCCCCGAATCCTTTGTGAAAGATTCGGCCAAATACCAAAACGAATCCGAACCCTAATTTGCATATGCAAATTAGGGGTTGGAAGGGGGAAAACATTTTTTACTTCCTTGTTTTGTGACAAAAAGTCACACGATTGCCCTCCCCGCCCCTAATTTGCATATGCAAATTAGGATTCGGTTCGGCCGGGCAGAAGGATTCAGCCGAATCCGAATCCTGCTGAAAAACGCCGAATCCTGGCCAAATCCCGAACCGAATCCTGGATTGGGTGCATCCCTACATAAGACACACATCTATCTTTCATATAGGAGAAAAGAAAGATGTTGACTGATTCTTATTCTTACATCCCTTGTTGCACATAATGGCAACCAGGAACCCAGGATTGGAGTCTTTGTTTAGTGAAGGATGAATGTGACAGTTGCAGTTACAGTTGGCATAATGTAGTACCACATACAGGCAGTATTCCCTATAGGTGGGGCACAACAATTAGAAATAAGGTGAGTGGAGTAACCTTGAACAGTAAGGGTCAACACCAAATATTGACTCATAAGAGGTAGGTGAGGGCATCAGATAAAGAAGTTTGAAAGCAGGGCTGGAACTAGGGGTAGGCAGAAGAGGCACCTGCCTAGGGTGCAATGATGTTGGGACACTGGTGCCTGTTCAAGATTCCTCTGCCTACCCCTAGTCCAGATTCGCTCCCTTCTACAGCTCTCACCTTCCTTCTCTGTCGCTCGCTCCTACCTCCATCCTCTGCCCTTCGTAGCCCCTTGCTATGGTGCATGATTGCTCTCACTAACGCTTTTGCAGGGGGGATCAGAGTTAACCAACCGGGTTGCCTAGGGCGCCCGGTCAGCTTGGCCCGGGCCCTGTTTGCATACCTCCCAACTGTCCCGTTTTTAGAGGGATAGTCTCTCTTTTGACAGCTCAAACCGCAGTCCAGCATCGGACTGGGACACCAGGGGCCCACCCAAAAACCTTAGACCAGGGGCCAGTCCAAAAACCGTAGACTATAATTCTTCCTCTCTGCACTCAACTAGGGATGTAGCGAACTGTTCGCCGGCGAACTAGTTTGCGCGAACTTCGACTGTTCGCGTCCGCCGAATGTTCGCAAACGTCACGCGACGTTCGCCAATACGAGTTCGCGTTCGATTCGAACAAAAATCGTTCGACCATTCGATTCCTTCGACCGCTAAAATCGAAGGATTTTCGTTCGAATCGAACGATCGAAGCCATTCGATCGAATGAAATCATTCGATCGAATGGCTTCGATCGTTCGATTCGAACGAAAATCCTTCGATCGAACGATTAAAATCCTTCGATCGTTCGAATCGAACGATTTTGTGGATGTTCGAAGTTCGCGAACTGTTCGCGAACTGTTCGCATTTTTTGCCGGTGTTCGCGAACACATAAACGGCAGTTCGCTACATCCCTACACTCAACCTCTATTCTCCTAGTCTCTTTTCTTTACATACTATAACCTATTATTCCATCTATTTAGCCTCTTTAAAAATAGGGAATGGCCATGAAATAGGCCAAATGTTTAGCAGCATGAGGGCCCACTGACACCTGAGCCCACCGGGAGTTTTCCTGGTATCCTGGTGGGCCAGTCCGACACTGCCGCAGTCCCTCATTTGTACTGGAAAGTCCAGTTTTTCTCTGCACTGAACAGCCACAAAAAGAAACAATGTTTCTAATTTAATTGTCTTTTGGCAGAGAGCCCAGAACAGCCACAGCAGAAGATAAGCTACTTTTGTAATAATTTCGAGATAAGCAAATGAGTAATTGTAACAATATAAGATAACAGATCCCTTTGGAAAAGTCACATCTTAAAGGGCAATTTACCTTCATTAGCAAAACTGTAAGAACTGAAAAACACGGAAATATGTTCAAACTTTCATAACCTGCCAAATTTTGTAAAATTAACATGGTAATTAGGGGGTGTGGCGAAAAATGTTCGCCGTGCTACGCGTGGCAACTTTTTTGTCCCTCTTTTTATTTACAAAATGTTGGGGGGTGTGCTGTTTGAAAGCCTCCACACTCTGGAAAACAACATGACTACTTAGGAAAATGTTTTGACATTGAACTGTTTTCATAGAATGCGGTTACAAAGGCATGTACCAGCAATACACATTATTGACTTGTGGGTCCTAGGAGGGGGATTCCTCGGGCAGAATTACTTGTGTTTCAGTTTTCAGTTTCAGAAGGGACTTGCACAGAGGCAGCTTTCAGATTTTGTTTATCAGCAGCCACAAGGTGTCACCAAATCCATGCACTTTATCTACAGATCTTGGGAACCTCAAGTAACATTGCTGCCTACAAAAGCACCAGAAAACAGCTGTTTCTCTGATATGGACGGGAAATGATTACAGTTGCATAAAAATAATATTCAGTCTGCCTTGCTGGAAAGAAAATACATTTGTATCTTTTAAATAATACATATTTCTGCAGTATGTTCAGCTTTTGACAATATTATTTCTCTGCAGCTGTTGTATAACTTTATTTATGGCTGAAATTGTTTTCAATGTTTAGAGTTAGTGTACATACAGTAGAACCCCCATTTTACGTTTTTTTAGGGGAGCAGAAAACCATGATGTAAAATCCAGTAAAATGTAAAATCAATGAAATGTTGTCACGGCCGGCACCCAATACCAGAACATGTGCCAAGTACCCTGGTCTGGGCTCGGCTTCACCAGTAGTGTGACCACCGTTGGGCTTCGGGAGGAGCCCTCAGCTTACTTGGGTGCCACCTGGACTTAACGAGGGGTACAAGGTGAGATGTTCTGGCTAGCAGAGGGGCACGGCAGGTAGATAGTCTTTTGGGCCGAAGGTCACGGTACAAATGGAACAGGCAAGAGAATCGTCAGACAGGCAGGGTCGAGGCAGGCAGATATCAAGAATCGTCAGGCAGGCAAGGGTCAAACCGGGTAATCAAACAGATGGGGTCAGGCACAAAGAGTAGTCGAAATGCAGGCAAAGGTCAGGATTCGGATATCAGAATAGTCAGGAACAGGCAGGGATCAAAACCGGAATAACAGATACAAATTTCACAGGAAGAGACAGCACAAGGCTTCAGGAACCACCAGAATCAAGATTCTATAACGGGCACTGGCTGGGAGTAAGAATGGGCCTTAAATACCTCCAAATTTCGCGCCAAAATGTGCCCAATGCGCGCTGGCGTAATCACGCCAGCGCGCCTGTACCTTTAAGAGGCGCGCAGGCGCACCGCGTGCGCCCTAGAGAACCAAGATGGCGCCGGCGCTGGAGGCCAGAGCAGGAGCGCGGCGGCGTGGCGGCCGTCCACGCCGCCGCACCACTAGACCACCAGGTAATTTTATTACAAATGTGTTATGCAATATATATATATATATATATATATAGGTGGGACCACAACGGTGTAAAATGAGAAAAAACTTAAAAACAGTCATGTAAAATGATGTACCCCATGTTGTTTGCGGGTACGTTGGTTTAATATTGATGACATCCTGGAATGGAGAATTATTTTCTGTTGAAAAATAAAAATGCTTTATCCTCTAAAAGGAAGTGTTTTGTCATGATCTGTAAATACCCTTAACATTTCAGTATTTTTAATACGTAACTAATTATATAATACAAATACATTCTCAGTGTAATATGGGTGCATTGATTTTATTGATGTTAATCACATATGGGTGCCTCCATGTTGGGCATTTTACATTCTAGTTTCCTGCACCGCATTATATATAAATGCCTGGAGGAACCTATACAATTCAAAAGCCAGACAGGCTGTATAATCTGCTCAGACTTACTGCAACTTGCTTTCAGCAGAACAAGCAACTTAACCCTGTAATTTCCAGCAGTCTTGCAGCATACCTGCCAACATGTGAAAAAATAGAAAGAGGGACAAAAAGATTTGCCGCGCGTATCGCAGTGGAATTCTTTTGACCATGCTCATTTTATGGCCACACCCCCTAAATACCAAATCCATTTTATAAAATTTGGCAGGTTATGGAAAGTCTGAAAACATTTCTGGGGGTTTTAAGGTCAGATTTACTAAAGAGCGAAGTGACTAATGTTGGTGACGATTCGCTAGCGTTAACGTTTAGGCACTTTACCGATTTACTAATGAGTGCATGCGTAGCTTCGCTAGCAAAAGAGTCAGACGCTAGCGCTCATTCACACTCATCGACAGGCGAATTTTCGCTCTGACGAATGGATGTTACTCCACAAATTCACTAAGATTTTACTGAACGTTACCTCTTTGGCCAGACTTGCCTTCACCAGCTCAGACCAGATAAAGTGCAATGGAGTGCATAGGACTTCCTCAAATTTTAGTGGAAAAAAAACACTGGCGTTTTTTCTTTTTTTCAGATGGATAGCCTGCAAAAGTGCTTCAATTTTTTTTTGGTAGCCGGGTTCCCCCATACATTTTCTAACATATGGAACATAAACTATACAGTGGGCTCATGTGTAGGGCATTATAACAACTCTGACCGTCTTAGTGGATGGTAATGTGAAGAGAAAGTATTCTAATGCACCCGCAAGTTACAAAAGTATATCAAACAATAATAGCAATCAAGAGCCAGTAAAGTGGAATACAATATATTAATTGCATCCACTCAGTGGTTCTCAAGGTAACAAGTTCAGGTGCTGCAATCCTTTGACCACTTAAAACGTAACTTTTATTAACGTATCATTACGAAAAACACGCTGCTAGACAGACACACAATCGTCACTGAGACAAAAAATCGCATATTTCTGTGACGCTGGGCTGTGCCCATAAAATACATAAAAGTGAGTTAAAAACACATAGGTAGGAGCGGTGAGAAACCGGAAAAGAGGGCTGCAGACGTTACAGCCACTTTTCTAAATGTAGAATTTTTGTGGGGAGTAGCTAGATAGTTCCCCTCTCTTATTAAACTTGTAATGTTAAGAAGTAATTAGTTCAATCACAACGGATCGAATAATACCCAGTGTGTTGAGACCTCTCTAGTCAATGTCAAAAGTTTCCAGCCGCCCCAAACCCCCCTTCCGTTTAGTATTTCCCCAGAATTTCTACCTGGCTACATAGGGAGCGTGTGGGAGCTGGTCTCCCACTGTCCACCTACAGTATGCCCACCCGACGCGTTTCACCGGAAAACCGGCTTCTTCAGGGGCATAAGTGGCTTGCGCATGTCTTCACGGACTTTAAATAGGGTTCTATGCAGCTGGTACTTGTGCGAACACTTCGGCATACGTCACTAAGATCACGTGACCTGTATGCGCGAATCAATGTTATACTCATTTTTGCATGCGAGACTTGCTGCGCATGAGTCGCCTTGAAGTCAGCGCTTGCCAGGTATGTATTATAAGTGTATTTGGTCCACATTCTGGCGAAATAAGAAAGTAAGACACCAGTGCATATAAACGCTGGAAAACATAGATGAATCCCAATAAACCACTAAAAGATATACAGTAAGTACTTGTAGAGCCAGTTAAAATAATATGGCTAGGCATAAATTGCCACTTATATCGTAGGAACTAGTATTCAAAGATACATTGGAACCCCAATCCTAAGTCATATTGTACTGAAGTCACAAGTGGTAAAATATAAGAGATATACTGAGGGAGAGAACTGTATATTAAAGGAAGGGGCTGAACGTGAACCCTTCATTTAGGCCAACCGATGTTTGCCAGTATATCCAATCGGCTTCCCGTTGAAGTAATTTCCTATCAATGTCACCAATTCTTGTGGTAGATTTAACATGGTAAAACTACCACAATCATCATTATGATGTCCATTTTTTTTCTATTTTATTTATTAAGGTTCCCTGGACTTGTGTGATGTAATGTATTTGCTGCAACATATACGTCCATTCAACTTTACAATTTCCCACTGCATGCAAATTAGTGAAGACCTCTAACAAAGTTGCGCTAGACATAACTGAACGCTAGCGCATCTTCGCTTTGATTGCCGAAATAACGCTAGTGAAAATTCGCCAGTGTTTGGCACCCTTGACGCAATTTTGCATTTTAGTAAATTAGCGTTGTCTGAGCAAATCTTTCCTGGCGAAGTGTAGCGATGGCGAAGCCATCACTGGCGACTTTTCACCGGTTAGTGAATCTGCTCCTATGTGTTATTATAGTTTTGCTAATGAAAGTGCATTGCCCTTTAAGCAGCAGGTCTTAGCTTCCCCAAGAGACCTGCTTATCTTAAATTGCTATAATTGTTTCTTTGCTAAGCCTAAATTGTAACATGCCCCATATTCTAGGCTCTCTGCCAAAAGCCAATTAAGATTTAGAAACTTTGTATCTTTTTATGGCTGTTTAGTGCAGGAGATCAAAGATAACCTCGGGACATTTCAGTAACAATCCAGGACTGTGGGTTGAGCTGTCAAAATCGTGACTGTCCTGCGAAAAACGGCAGTTGGGAGGTATGTTGCAGGTTTGATATATAAGGAGGCTTCTGTTGGCAACAAGCTGCTATCAGTGAGCTGGATATACTACATGCCCAAACCATTCTGCCAGTGTGAAGCCCCCTTTTTAGCATCTGTATGGAAGTTGCAGCCCCTCCTCACTTTTCATCAAATCTACTATCCATCCACGTGAACAACCAGATTACACAATATACACAATATCTGACCATCTGGGTGTAAACATGCATCAGTTGAAACTGTAACAAAACAGAGGGCTGTGCTCTCACCTGTGTTGACAAAATGAGTGTCTATGAGGGTACAATTCCTAAAGTAAGTGTTGATTGAAGTCACATCTTCAAAGTAGCATTTTTCGAACACAGAGTCTTGGAAGACAACAGACTTAAACTTCATTGATATGAACCTGTTGGGGGAAGTAAACAGTTGTTTTTGACTGACTTCTCCCTGCCTCTGTATTGGATACAGTCACATTTCATGACTTCTGTCCAGTGATTTGGTGCTCGGTTGAGTAGGTCAGGGTGGAACTATCAATCAACGTACAGGAACAGAGTGTCAGATGGGATGTGAGTCAAGCAGTTGGGTGGATGTTCTCACAGCACAACATGTCCAAGAAGATTATCAATAGAGATATACAGTATGAGAAATGTAATGCCCAAAGCAGAGCAGCCGGTAATAAGAAGCCTTCTAATCACAAAAAACATTTTTTTAGCAGTGGTCAGAATGTCACCACCACATCTGTGTGTTTCCCATAAATCTCTATGTGAAGCAGTGAAATTTGAGATTTGATGCTGGTGTTTTCTGACTGAGCATGGCAGTGGTCAGCGCATACTTTTTATTTAATCAATGGGGTTTGACTCATAGGGCCTTATTTATTAACATACATGCTTAAAGGAGAACTAAACTCCCCAATAAGAAAAGCCTCTACCTATTACCCCAGGTAGTCCCCCCTCCCTGCATAGTTAGTTACCCCTGAAATTGCCCCTACGAGTTTGCTCACATATCTGTGCAGAGTAAGCATGCGGAGCTCATTGGCGCCACCTTCTGGATCAACATCTTCTTTTGTAAAGGAGAGCCGGGCGCATGCACAGTTGGAGCAATCTTTCAGTTCGTAGCAACTGCACATGCGCCAAAAGTGCTGGAAATTGCCAAGAAGATATGGAAGATGGCATCCATGAGCTCCACTGCGCTTACTCTGCACCGATACATGAGCAAACTCTTAGGGGTAACTAACTATGCAGGGGGGAAAGCAGAGAGGGGTGACTTCCTAGGATAGTAAGTAGGGGCTTTTCTAACTGGGGGAGGGTTTATTTCTCTTTTAATTGTACCAGTACTGTTGCCAATAACAACCCATGAGCGATTATTTATGATTGGTCTATTAAAAGTTGTAAGATGAAAACAAAGATGTGATTTGTTACTATGGGTTCCACTGGGGTAATTTAGCACCTATGTTTGTAAATCAGACCCCGATAAATTGGTTTGTCAAAGGCCTAACTTTGCCTATGGTTAATATTAATATGTGTTATGCATAACTTTATTTATAGAGCACAGTATCTTACAATATATACGGTAAAATAAAAAAAAAGTACATAATAATTACAATAATTATATATACATACACAGAACTTAAGTGCCTTGTGTAAGGGAGACAGTAAGTTCCTGGAGCTTACAGTCTATTTTATAAAATGTCTACAGAAAGGACAGTGGCACAAGATGACTGCAAGAGCGTTGTCCATTGTCAATAAGTAACAGTTTGCCAAATATATTACCAAGTGATGACACTGAAGACATTATGTTGGACATTTTAAATGGCATTACTTCAATGATCACTGACATCAGGGGGTCACTATTTAAGGGAGTGTACCAGCAAAGGGTTACCTATGTAATATGGATTTATCTGTAAAAGCATCTACTTTGCTGATTTCTCTTAAGTATTAGATCCTAACATAATCTGCTCAGTCAAGGTTATGGCAAGTTCCATATTAAAAATATTGAATTGCTTCTAAAATAACGTAAATCATTAAAGTCAATACATTGTAACCATGAGATGTAACGCAGAATGGATATACCTGTCATTGATGAACACTGCATTCTTATGAATCTGATTTTCCAAAGTGTAGTTGAATTTGTAGTCTGAGATGGTGCTCCCATTAAAACGTTTCACTCGTAAAGCATATTCATCGGATTGAAGGTGTCTAATAACATCAGAGAACCAGACTGATAAACCGTAGTATCTTTAGAAAAAAAGAATAAGAGAATTTACTCGAATTACTTATAGATCAGATTTTAAAACTTTGATTCAAGGTCAAAACAGATGTCAACCAGATATGTGATTGCACAAATCAATCAAATAAATCTTACCCAAACGATAGAGTGAGCCATACTATAGTCAGTTTGATTGTGTTGTCTTTTACAGGATACTCGAAGCACCTCGTAAACGTTAGCCATATCTGGAAAGAAATACATTACAAGATTAAATAAAAATCTTAAATCCACAGACATTATTTCTAAAAATACCTACAAATAAACAATACATATCACTGCATTATTATTATTATTATTATTATTATTATTATTATGGTATTAGATTTGTAAATTTAGAACTTGATATGGACAAGTCAAGTGGTGCTCATTTTAGGCTGAGAACTTACAGGCTGTCAGATCATAGGACATAATAAAGTGTCCTATCTCTCTGCATCAACTGGAAGCTTTCCCAATGTCTGAATGTCTGACTCTTAAGGGTCTACATTGTAATGCATAACAAACATGGAATTGTCAAAGAATTGCTGATAATGTGTGTGGAGAGCTTTAAAGCGTAGGCACTTTAATTGGCATAACCAGGATTTGAGTTGGCCATACAGAGGCAGATTAAAGATTCCAATTTAAGTCCATTCTATGTTTGAGTCCTTTAATCCAAGTCAACATCGTATCTACCCAATTATGTTTGAGCCCTTTAGACCAAGTCAGCATCTTATCTACCCATGTATGGGGCCCTTTGATGGGGCTACCTGACCGATATCTGGACAAAAATCACCAGTCCTTTCCCTGTGAGCCCCTATTCCGGTTGCTGTATTATATACGTTTGGCCCCAGTGAATTAGTCCGATATCCAACACCTTTGGAGACCTTGCCAAAAAAAGATATTATTAAGTATGGCCACATTAACTTGATTATGGTTGGATTTGTTTTGTTGTAATTGTATTTCATTGTTGCTTTAAACTGCTTTACCAGAATTGTGATTCTTTAGTCAGATAGCAGATGCCTCTAATAGCCTTAATATCTTATCCCATAGAGCGCACATCTGCTCATTATGCTCCAAGAAGCCCCTGTGATGCTGGAGTCCAAGGATAAATGCCTCCTGTTCAGTAACTTCAAAGCATCTTTGTAATGAGGGAACCTATCTAGGGTCCAAACCTGTAAAACAACCTTCAACCTGTCCTACATAGTCAAACCAAATCCACAATTTTGCCACTCAACTCATAGATAAACAGAATTCCTAAGACCCCTGCTATTGACATCATTCATGTGATGAAAGTAACTACCCAACCCATCATGGCAAATCAAGTCTGTGTGATTGGTCAAAGCCAACAATTGAGACCCCTGTAAATAGGCTGCTGGTTATCCAGTTCATGCACAAATAGGTTTCTGCCGGTATTGTTAGAAGTATAGCTAGATATTAGGAAGGCCCTGCCCAACTGTATTTACTTACTCCATAGAACTCTGTGCGGATTCTGACAAAGCATCTCCTATACCACGTTCCTGTGTCTGATTCAATTTCAATGAGCTCATCAATTTGTTTTGGTGTCTTAATTCTTTGAACCTACAGAAGATAATAAAAGTAAAGCGTTGGATGTTAATAAAAAATATTTAAGTGGAAATACCTTCCATTTATTTCCCATGAATTACAAGGCATAATGTCCTGTATTGAATGACACACTGGAAGTTGAATACAAAAGGGGCTGAATTGAAAGATAAGTAATAAAACTTAACAATAACAAAAACAGCAAAAACATTGTTGCCTCATAAAGCAGTAGTGTTTTTTTTTGGTTGTTGGAGGCAGTGACCCCTATTTGAAAGTTGAAAGAAGGCAAATAATTAAATCTAATATTTACAAAAACTTAAAATTTGCTAAGAACAGGACAATTTTACAACATACAATACTTGAAGGTGAACAACTACTTTAACAGAATTTTGTGTTACCAGAAGAAAAACTTGCTGTTGCAGCTTTGATTCAAAATTTTGCTTCTATGCTAGTGATGTGTGGGTCGGGTTTTAACGACCCACCCCCGACCCTAGCTCGCCCTCCGTGAGCCTGTGCCCACCTGCGACTTCTGGGTTCCTTTTATAGACCTGCGCCACCCCGCAGATGACGCCACAAAAGGGGCGGGGCAATACAGTGCGCGTCTATAAGAAAAGGAAGTCGGAATCCGGCAGACCAGCAGTACAAGGTGGTGAGGTGCGAGGTCGGCCCGAACCTGCCTGACCCACGGGTAACAGGCCAGCCCCCACATCACTATTCTATACCCAACATAAAAATAGTTACATTTCCATCAATCCACTTTATCAGGAATGCATTAGTCATGATTAAATATGTATATTTCATATATCACGATTAATGCGATCTGTTATTAGGAAATGTGTTATCCAGAAAGCTTCACATCAGGGGAAGGCAGTCTATTGCCTTTTAATTCTGTAATAATAAAACAGTAACATGTATTTGATACCAATTATGAGATAATCAAACTTTATTGGGGGCAAAAACAGCCTATTGTGTTTAATACATGTTAAATTATATTTAGCAGACAGGTATGGAGATCCAAATTACAGAAAGATCCCTTATCTGGGAAACCTAAGGTCCCGAGCATTCTGGTTAACAGGTCCCATACCTTTATATGTTCAGGACATTATGTACTGTTCCAGTTTATATTAAATAGGTGAGCTCAGAAGATGATGGAAAGTGACTCAATGGCTGCTACTATAATATATTAATGAATACAGAGCTGTGCGAGTTTCCCCACAGTGTTGGCCAGAGATTCTCTGATATAAATCAATGGCTGGGTAGCTTTGCCTAATTAAAGCTGAACATGCAGCCTATCTTGACTGTTATAGATACAGTAGATGTCTGGCACTTGTCTACACTCCTTTTTTTAATTTCCTCTTTCATTCTCATGATAACGATGGTAATCACGGGCAGAGCAATGTCAGAAGAGAGGAGAAAGCGGCAACAAACTACAGGGCCAATGATTCAGCTTTGTGTAACTGCCTAAAGCAACAGTGACCTTAAAGGGGTTGTTCATCTTTGAGTTAAAGGGGAAGTAAAGTCTAAAATAGAATAAGGCTAGAAATGCTGTACTTTGTATACTAAACATAAACATGAACTTACTGCACCACAAGCCTAATCAAACAAATGATTTATGCTTTCAAAGTTGGCAACAGGGGGGTCACCATCTTGTAACTTTGTTAAACATCATTGCAAGACTAAGACTGTGCACATGCTCAGTGTGGTCTGGGCTGCTTAGGGATCATCATAAATTATCAAAACACAAAACAAGTCAAATAATATCTGCCAGAAGCCGATACAGCAAGCCATCTGTGAATGAAAGATTATAATCGTTTTTCATATTCTTTCTTACCCAATTCATGTATCATTGCTCCGTTTTCTGGCTCCTTGCTATCTTATGTTCCCATCTCCTTCGAAAGTGGCCTTCAAAGTTTTGTTGGTTCAAGTTCCCCTTTCATGTCAAACTTTTGAACAGGGCACCCTTGACTCATAACTGGGTTACAGATACTGTATATGAAAACATCGCTGTTCTGCCATTTTGGGTAGTTTGAAAAATATCTAGAGCAGTTAATAAGTGTTCACCGCCAAATCTCACCCTGATTAAATGTCAAACTTCCAGACGTATCTAAAAATGCAAAAGGACATTCTCCACCAACTCTTAACCTAAATGGCCTTGAAGCTGGGACCTTCCGATCATAACTTTGGGCACCCTACAGTTTGGGAACCACAGTCTTTCTCCTTCTATTTCTTTTTTTCTCACCTTTCTGTTCCTTCACATTACAAAGGATGAATGAATATTAACACAAGTCAAATGTAAAGTCAAGAGTAAGGCTACATTTATGCAGTAAGATCTTACAGTGAAGACTTTTTCAGGCTCACCACGAGCTCTCATGTTTTTGTCATGGATTTGTTTGAGGATCATCCAGGCTTCATCATGTTTCCCAATCTGAAATGTAAAGAAAACAAGTCAATATTGAACTAACTGCATTGAACCCCCAAAGCAAATTAATGACGTATCAATAGAGAGAGCAATACATGCATTAAGGTATTTGATTAGCACATACAATTCCATTCCAACTTATAATATTCCTTTACAAATACAGTATTTTTTAGTACTTCCAACAAGGTTACTAAGAGAACTTATTAGAATTTATCTCAGCATTTTCTCAAAGTCTCAAAGGGATGGCTTTGAGTATCATTTCCCAAAGCCTGTTATAAGCACATTTAAATGTAGATGAAAACCTTTTAGAGACTTATTCATGCATTTGAAATACATCTGTTCTTTACTGGAAGATGTGCTTATGCACTGTTATTTCAGCAGCAATTCAAGATCATCAAAATAAATATCATAGATGCCAAAAAACACTCTTTGAGCTAAGACAATATACTAGATAAGGTCCTCATGGAATAAGGGCTTCATCTCTGAATAATGCAATGCCACCTTTAATGACTCGGTTTCTCAACTACTCTCATAGTAATACTGAATAATTTAAATAAATTCTATTTATTGTAATTATGTACTCCTATGCTGAATGGGGTTGAAATTAGGTAAGTAAAATTAATTCTTATGTAAAAGAAATGCACAACAAGACATCTGAATCTGTAGTGGATTGTATCTACAGAGGGAAACAAAGAAAATATGTAAATCTGACTAGAATACACCGTACAGTTTTGGTCTCCACTGCTCAAACAGGACATTATTGAATTAGAGAGGGTACAGAGAAGTATCCCGGAAACTACAAAATATAAAAAAAATTAAAATGTTATTAAATAAGCATGATAAAAAATGGTACATACTGACCCTTAAATAGTCCACTCTATGCGTTTCGTACGCTCCCATACTTAGTCATGGTGGACTATTTGAGGGTCAGTATGTACCATTTTTTTATATTTAGTAGTCTCCGGGATACTTTTTTTGAGTAATAATCTGAGAGTGCCCTGGGAACTGGGGCAAATCCTGGAGCTTCTATTGCCCTGTGTGGACTGGCAAACCAGACTCCCCCTACATTGAAGGTATTTTCCTATTTACTAGGGTACAGAGAAGGACAACTAAGCTGGTGAAAGGTATGGAAAAGCTTAGCTATGAGGAAAGACTGGCCAAATTGGGGATGTTCAGGCTGGAGAAGAGGCGCTTAAGGGGTGATATGATGACTAGGTATAAATATATAAGGGGATCATATAATAATCTCTCTAATGCTTTATTTACCAGTAGGTCTTTCCAGCTGACACAAGGTCATCCATTCCGATTAGAAGAAAAGAGGTTCCGCCTTAATATTCAGAAGGGGTTTTTTACAGTGAGAGGTGTGAACATGTGGAATTCTCTCCCTGATTCAGTTGTACAGGCTGATACATTAGATAGCTTTAAGGAGGGGTTAGATGGTGTTTAGCAAGTGAGAGAATACAGGGTTATGGGCGATAGCTCATAGTACAAGTTGATCCAGGGACTAGTCTGATTGCCATCTTGGAGTCAGGAAGGAACTTTCCCCCTCTGAGGCAAATTGGAGAGGCTTTAAATGGGGTTTATTGCCTTTCTCTGGATCAACTGGCAGTTAGGCAAGTTTTTTATAGACGTAAAAGGTTGAACTAACTCACTATGTTACTAAAAAATTCACATTTTTGTCATGGCAACTTTTTTGTAGCATAATACATTAGAGTCTATGGGCAACTTTATTTTCTACTGGGACATCTTTGTTGCAAGCGAAACTTTCCGCATGGTGAATTTTTTTGCGTCGTCCCTGAAAACTTCCTGGGGGCTGCGGAACATGGTGAAAAAACTCACTCATCACTGCATGTTTTCTAAGGGGAGCTAAAGATAATGCTCTGCAGAGAATGGGTACAATGGGAATTTATGTGATGTAAACCAGACAGAATGGTGTTAATCTTGTTTATCTAAATTGCTTAGGTGTAAATGAAATAGAAGGCTTGTTGTTTTAATGCACTGACTTTGCAGAATCAGCAGAATCTGACAATTATTCAACTGATAGAGCAAACACAAGTAACAGGGTTGTTCCTCTTAGATCTCACAGTACTGATAACAACAACAGTGTGGGGGTTATTTATTAATTTTGACTTCTACATGACCTCTCCAGCTTTTAGATGGAGAAGTACTAGAGTTTTTTTGTGGTTTTTACACTTAATAAATCATTTTTTTTTGTTTCAAGTAATTATTCAAATACACTATTTTTAGTGCTAAGAAGTTTGATTCATCGCAAAACATATGAATGATAATAAATCAGCCCCTAGGATTCATATGGCCAGATATTCACTGATATGACCATAGTTGTCAGCACATATTTTTGCAGTGGTGGTTAACATGCTTCATTTGTTCACAGAATTCTCAAAAAAAACATGAATTGAGTGATTGTATGAAATTGTTTTTGAAGGCCCCAATGTTTGGTTGAACACTAATTTGCCCCCTCCCCTTTCTTCTATCCTGTCTTTTGCCATTCTTCTACCAATTTAGATCTCATGATCTTGGTCACATCTTACACATGCTTAACTCATCTGCTCAGTTCTATTTTTCCCCCCAAAATCACCTTTTAATCTAATTTCATCTATTTTGTACCATTTTTCTACCAAAACAGAATATTTAAATATTAATTGTTTTTTGTTTTTTTATAATTGTTGGTAAAACTGACACTACAGGCATATTGCTAGAATATTTTAGCATTTCTATTCAACAGAAATCAGCAATCTCCAAGATTTAGTCAAACCTTATCATAAAATATTTAATTGAATACCCAGTGGTCACCAAAACTAGGAACAATGGGAAGGTACTGTTAATCATTATGGTGTCCTTTTTACATCATTAACTAGGTAAAATTTATCACAGTTTGTTATTAACCTGGGTATTCTGGACTTTTGATGGGAGATGTGCTGTTTACTAGGGATGCCCCAAATCCACTATTTTAGGATTTGGACGAATCGCAAACCCATCACAAAATATTCAGCCAAATACCGAACCCTAAGTTGCATATGCAAATCAGATAAATGAGAGGCAAATGAAAACCGCATGCTGCTTGGTTAAACATTTTTTTACTTCCTTGTTATTTGATGAAAAGTCACGTGATTTTTAGGCCTAGTCCAAACCCTGCTGAAAAACAACGAATCCTGCCTGAATCCCAATCTAAATCCTGGATTTGGTGCATCTCAACTATTTACATTTGGTATCATTTATATTATGTGGTCTTACCATTACAATGAAAGGCCAAACAATGGAAAAACTAGTATAAAAGGTGAGGTACAAAGGTGATTGTTTCCAACAGAAGGAGAAACATACAATTTTTAAATAATCTTAAAATGGCAATGTCACCTCTTTAAAAAGTTGTACTGAAATGGACATGAAAAAACAACTGAATGTTACAAGATAAAATATATAGGTAGCAATAAGTGTAAAATTCCCTGCTGTCACCCCCCCCCCCCCTGTATCTAGGCCTCTATAGCCTATATTGTATATACACCCATGCTCACCTCTAGCAGGAACCGTGGACTTTCTGGCATGAAAGTTAGGGCCACAACTGTGGAAACGCAAGGCAGCGCACACACAATGACAAACACTCTCCAGCTGTGAAACTGATATGCAGATCCCATGCTGAAACTCCAACCTACAAGAAAAAGGAAGAACATATGAAACATATTGCTTTCATAGTTCCATAGTAAGAAAGACTGAAGCTCATCACATCTATTGGCTGTAAAGATAAAATCTTACCAAACCAGTCCAAACATGTTATATTTATACACATAGTAGCATAAAATACTATTTATTTTGAAAACTAGTTGTAATACTTCTACAGTGTTTAACTGTACAATCCATCACCTTTTATAAATAAATATTGATTATTTCTCCTTTATTGTAAGGAAGGCCAATCATAAATTCCCTTGATTAATCTATTGGCCCTTCTCTGAACCTTATCAACTCATTTTCCACCTCCTACAATTCTGAATACCTTGACATGATACATAAACCACACTTCAGACCTTTAATCAATTTATCCATTGTGGTAGAGTAACCACAGAGAAGTGTAAAAAGGTGTGTGTTGCCTTTAATTTTCCCATAGTGGGAGATGTTTGCTGTCTGGCCCTGGAAGCTATAGTGTTCTGGAAGGAATAGGTGAGCCAGATAATCCATTCCAGTGGTCCAGTTCACCTGTGTTGGAGCTCACTTTTCATAGGAAGGCTGTCCTGTGGAAAGTTATTTAACAGAAGTGAGAGTGTTAGGGAGGTTTCGCTCCACCATATGTTACTAGTGAGTTGCTGATACAGGCAAGTTTTTGGGAGAAATTAGCGATGGCAGGCAAATTTAGCAGAGGATTAGGAGCAAAAAGACAGGGACACTGGGTCTCCAGGCAAAAGCACAGGTTTATTTAGGCAACTCTTTCCAACTTACAGGTTTCAGGAACACAGTTCAATAGCGTTTTAACACCACCATTCAAGACTTTTCCCCACACTGGTGTTCTCACTAGTGATGGGCGAATTTTTTATTTGCGGCGAATTCCCGCGTTTCGCCGCCGAATAAATTCACAAAAATTTGCCAGCAAAAATTCTGTTTTTTTTGGACGCTGGTGCATTTTCTCCGGCGAATGAAACTGGCCGCCGGCGTCAAAAACGAGACGCCATTTCACGTATTTCACGGGAAATTCGTGAATTTTTCGTGGAACCGAAACCGGACAAATTCACCCATCACTAGTTCTCAAAATGAAGGGTATTTTCCACACTGTATTCTGGGCTTCTTACTAAGCTCTGCTGACTCTCCCCTCCAGGGATACAAATTTACCAGTCTCTGGCATGGCTCACCTTTTGGCTTTACTCAATTACTTTTGACTCTCAGTCACCTGGTCAAGTCTCACTCTGCTCCTTGCAGCTGCAGGCCGCACCCCAACACCTCTGGGAGTTCCTCACACAGACAGGTAGCCTTCCTGTTCTTTGCCCTACTCAAAGAGACCTCCCTAACACTCTCACTACCATTAAATACCTTTGTACAGGACAGCCTGTGAACTGGACTACTGGAATGTCTTATCTGGCTCACCTGTTCTGTACAGAACATTATAGCCAGGCAGCAAACATCTCCCACTATGGAGACATTAAGGCATCAACCACCTTTTTAACACTTCTCTGTGGTTATTCTACCACACCATAAATATTTCTGAATAGCCCTTCCAAGAGTTTCAATTCTACTAGAATCCATTTTTGCATGCGTTCGAAAATTGCTTTTGTGCCTTTGCTGTCTTTGTGCAACCAACTCGGATTTGGACAGGGTTTGAACCAATGGAGGGGTTGGAAGGTTCACAAAATAACAAGCGAACTGAGGCAACTGCCTAGTTTTTTGCTTTATTACAGGGTGCCTAGGAACAAATAGGCAAAGTACAACTGCACTGGCTAATGTGAAGCCTAGCAGAAAGATGACTTTGCTTTACTTGCTTTACTGGTAAAATAAAACCAGTAGCACTCTGAAGGGAAAAAGTGAATCCATAATTTATTTAGCACATATGCATACCAATCAAGGGCATGGTTACCTAAAGCAGAGAAAACCTAAAAGCAGAATAAACAACATTTCCATTTGCAATGTGGTCTCTTCATCAATCACTTACACAGGTTAGTGTAGATTCCTATGTGAAATCATCCAGCTTTTCATGGGTAACTTTTCCATTTAACTGGCTGCCTCATTGGAATGAAAGTCAGTCTCACCTGCTGTGCCACCACATGTACTAAACCCATCTATTCTCAATGTAAATTAGATGTGTAATATATCACTGGCTTGGCAGTATATGTTTTCTCGGGTCACCTTTAATAACGAGTGCAGAGAATGTGGATTTTCATCTCACATAATAGTAGTAAAATACATGAGCCGGCCAGATAAAATGATTAATGATCTAAGCCTGAGTCATTTCCCCAGCCATATACTGCAGCTATGGTATTCCTACCCTTTGTATAATGCATGTCTCTTATCTGCCAGAGCCATGGGTGCTACCATTTTAATTACTTTCTCTTTTGTCTGTCAATGTTTTATAACTGTTCCCTCTAAATATTTAACATCCTTAAACCAACATCCGATGTGTAGTGACAATTTCTAAAATAGTTGCTGCTTCTTTTTCTGATTTTTCTTTTTTTTTTCTTTTTCTTAGTTTTCTGACTTCCTCTTAGCCTCTAATCACACGCTATTAACAGTGTAGGTTAGTGTTTCTGCTAATGGAAGTCCAGCTACTACAAGTAACTCTACACAGCAAGGGGCTAATTGTGAAGTCATTTGCAATAACTCAACTGCCCTGTGTAATGAATTTTTCCCCTTTAGCTGTTTGGCCTTGCCCTGGTAACCAGTCCATGGTGTTTGGTGTACATTTGTATACACCAACTTGTTCATGCTACCAGAATTGTGTTTAAAGGAGAAGGAAAGCTACAGAGGCATTTTATTGCCAATAGTGCAAGCTAGAATGCTATATTTATTCTGTAGAATTTTTTACCATACCTGAGTAAAAAGCTCTGGAAACTCTCTATTTGTTTAGGATAGGAGCTGCAGTATTAACATGGTGTGACATCACTTCCTGCCTGTCTCTCCCTGCTCTGGGCTCAGATTACAGTAGAGAAGGGGGGAGAGGAGCAAACTGAGCATGCTCACGCCCAGGGCAATGAGGTTTAAGCTGAAGGCAGGAAGTCTGATACAAAAGCCCATGAGTACACAATAGAAGGAAAGAAATACAGTGTTTCTTTTGACAGGGGACTCAGAGCAGCACTACTTTGGGGGTTTACTGGTATATTTAAATGGACCTTTCTGATGAGGCTTACTTAGTTTTAACCTTTCCTTCTCCTTTAAGAGATTTAAAGAAAGACAACTCCATGAGGCCCCACACACAGTGAGGCTACTGTAGGAAAGAAGAGTCACAAAAGTCAGGATAGTAGAGCAAGATGGACTCATCATGTCTGACATTGTACATTGGTTTACAAGTACATTAGAGGGCATTATAGACAGAAAGACAAATAGCTTTTGAAGTCACCACCATAGGCAATATCACATAGGGTTTTAAAACCCAGCTGTGCCCATCTGGCAATATCCAGCAATAGTTAGAAGTGGGAAAACTGGGGATTACCCTACTATATCATCTTTGGGTTACACTGATATACAATGGAAGGGGGAAAGGCTGAATGACATTGGTGTTGAATTGCGATAAGTTCAGGATAGCATAGAATAAAATTATCTATATCTATCTATCTATCTATCTATCTATCTATCTATCTATCTGTCTGTCTGTCTGTCTAGTGACATTGAGGTAGCTTAAACCATAGCCACGGCACAGTTTTCAGCACAGAAATGGAATCTGACACCATCTTTCAAGTATAACAAGCAGCTTGGCTGGGTTTATTAGGAACAAAACCCACTTCTGAACATTCTAGCTTCACATAGGGTCAACACCCACATTGGGGTACACATTGACATAATTTTCCAACACTTACAGCTTTTACCGTGCACAAGTCCCAGAATCCTCTGTTGGACTCACACAGAGACTCAGTCTTTTGGGAGAGGTTCCTCTCTCTCCTTTCATGCGCTCTCCAAACACTTCAGGTCCGGGGGAATCACATCCTCTTTCCCAGCTACACACACAAACACACTTCCTTCCTGCACATGGAGGTGTCCACGGGCCACTCACCCTATATCTTAGTTTGGAGCATGTACAAGGTATTGTTTTACTATTATCAAGTCCAAAAATATATTCCAAAACATTCTTTTAAAGTTAAAAAAATATTCTTTATTTAGCATAAATATTAAAAAGTAGGCATACAGACCAATTGATGTTTCGCCTTACGCTTTTCGTACCCACCGGTACTTTTTGTTCCGGTGTCCATGGGAGACAGTCATTTTACATTTGGGCTACCCCAAGATGAAGCTAAAGAAAATCTAATTTGTGGCAAAAGTACCCCTTCAGGCAGAGGTTTGTGGACTTTGGAAATGGTTCTATGGTATGGAGAGCAGGGAATTTGGCCACATTTTGATAAGTTCATATATATAATATAATCCATACTTAGATGGTAACCAGTAATTAGACCAGAGATATGTTTAGAAGTTATATTATTGGAATGAATTTATTAATGCTGTTGACAGGACCAGATCTAGGGATAGGCAGCAGATGCACCTAATGTGCAGCTATTTTTCGGAAAAGGTGTGGGTGGGTTGTAACTCAAAAAAATACTACTAGCATCAAAGTGGCTCATCATTGGACCAGCTTCCTTCCTGTGCCAACTGGTCTGTACCAAACACTATTCTTTCCAGAAAGGAGCAATGTACTGAGGAGGGACATACTGTAGATAATCACCTTTGCTTTGGGTGCCAAAGCTGCCTGGTCCAGCTATAGTTGTTGGCTCACATTATACAGAGGCACCAGGCTATGGGTAAACTATTCCATAAGATATGTTTTTTGTAGTATGCACAGGAGCACACCATTTAAGCGGCTTATCATTGGACCTGCACTTTTTCTTTCCTCACTCTTCCTGGGTCAGCTGATCTGTGTCCACCACTAACCCTTTGAGACAGTGGTAATGGTATGTTGGGAACAAAACGAGAGGCACAGATAGCCACTCTTGCTTTAGATTAGGTGCCAAAGCTGCTTGGATTAGATATAGTTGTTAACACATATTGTGCAGATTATTGACCTGCCTTATAAACACAGTACAGTTAAAATGTAAGATACTGTATTTATCCAGACCGCTGCACAAGTAATTGGCTTTAACAAATGTATTTTCTTGGACAGTGTCCAGTTGTGTTATTCATTTACAGAGTAATGTTCAGTGCAGCTGCCTTTAATTAAATCACTTTTCACTGTAAATAACTAAACATAAATTATCCAATGGCATACAAATACAAAATGAGGTTATCCAATAAGAATAGATTTTAATTCTGAGGTTTTGCCATCCATTCCAGATGTCTGTCTTCACACAATGGCATAATAAGGCTATCGAATCTTTTAGTAAAAATCTTGTGCTAACCAAAAGCCAAACAATCACAAGTATTTTAGCAAAGACGTTAAATGAAATGTACTGTTTATTTCTAGGAGATGTTTTGTCTATAATGTGTATATGTGTATGTGTATGTGTATAATGAAACATCTCCTAGATACAAATATTAATGGGTTTATTGTGAATGTGTGAGTTTATTAAAACAATTTGGGAAAAAATTGAAAATTTAGATTTTTTAAAAAAAATAGCTTTTTAATTTTGCCTACAACAACTCCCATTGACTTCTACATGAACTTGCAAGCATTTAGATGCTGATGTTTTACATTGAATTCTTTTTTGGTGCTTATTGAATACCAAATATTTGCATTTTTGAAATTATAATTAGAATTTGTGAGGTTTGGGGCAGAAAAAAACCGAACTGTGGCAAAAATTTTAATTCAAACATTGATAAACCACCCCTTAAATGCGATGGGCCCAAATACTGTATGTTCTTTTAATGCAGAGCTTCACCACTGCCTACAGTTCATATATTCTTAGATTTCCAACTCTCTGAAAATATGAAAAATACATGTATGGGACCTGTGATCCAGAATGCTCGGAACATGGGGCTTTCCGGATAATAGATCTTTCTGTAATTCTTCATACCTTAAATTTACTAGAAAATAATGTAAACATTAAATTAACCCAAAAGGCTGTGTAATAAAACTACCTCTTCCTGGTGGTCTAGTGGGGGGACGGCTGCGACGCCTGCCGCCCACCCGACGGGGACGCCCGTCTCGCCGCGTTGTTTCTCCTGTGCCGGCTCCCTAATGCGTGCGCGCATGCGCACTTCTGATTTAAAGGCGCATGCACGCTGACGTAATGACGTCAGCGCGGAGAGGCGCCAAATTCAAAAGTATTAAAGGGGCATTCCCACAGTTGTCATTGCCCGTGATAGGATTGTATTCCTGGTGCTCCTGAGCCTTGTTCTATTATCTGATTCCTTCTGAACCTGTCTGATTCCTGTTTTGACCCCTGCCTGGCTATTTTGACTATTCTGACTTCTGGATTCTGACCCTTGCCTGATTACCGACTACCTCCTCTGATTAACCCTCTGATTGACTTCCTGGTTTGACCCTTGCCTGCCTGATAACGTTTATTCTCTGCCTGCCTTGACCCGGCCTGTTCTGACTACTCTTTTGCCCAAACGCCTTGTACTACGATCTTCTGTCCAAAAGACTTTGCTTTACTGTCGTGCCCCTCTGCCTATCCAGAACCCTCATCTTGCACCTCTCGTTTAAGTCCAGGTGGCATCCAAGTAAGCTGAGGGCTCCTCCCGAGGCCCAAAGGCGGTCACACTACTGGTGAAGCACGAGCTGAGACCAGGGTGCCTGGTGTTTGTTCTGGTGTTGGGTGCCGACCGTGACAGGCTGATTCTTCCTCCATTAAGGATTAATTATATCTTAGTTTAGATCACGTACAAGCTACTGTTTTGTTATTACAGAGAAAAAGGACGTAATGTTTTAAAAATGGGATTATTTGGACAAAATGGAGTCTATGGGAGTGAGCCTTTCCGTAATTTGGAGCTTACCGGGTAATGGGTTTCCGGATAACAAATCACATACCTGTATATGTTTCGATACTCCAAACTCCATACTCAAACTCCTATTTTAGAAAATGTCTATTGGCACTTCCTTACTCCGTTCTTTTAGTCAATGTCACAGAGCAATAGAACCACTGGAATAAATACTGGGGGGGGGTGTAAATGTGATTCATCAATGATATAGGTAGAGGTTTGGGGGACAGTGGGTATTTCAGTGGGATGAAGTACTAACTGTCTGTGAGCTGAACAGCAAATGTTACACATACATTACGCAGTGTAAGGCATTTCTATAATTTTTCATAATATATTTATCAAGATATATTCATAATATCTACAAAAAAGTAAAACTGCCCAGAAGAGCAATTTTCTATTAAATTATAAGTAGGGTCTCCTTCATATCCCTTCAACAAAACAACCTTTTTTTCTCCAACGCCGATCACCCAGAAAAACAGTAAACCAAAAAATCCAGAAAGCAATACATTATGTCCAATTTGAGCTATGTATTCCTTAGGTGAGATTTAAGATTTATTTTGCTTATAAGCAAGTTCAGTTTTGGCAACAAATAGGCCAATTTCTTAAATGTCGGCAAATTTCTTTCATCCCAAAGCTACCCTGGGAAGATGGTGCATAATATAATTTCTGCTCACTGTAGACTCTCATTCAATATCACCTTCTCACTCTTGTGATTACATGAAATGACCAAAGGAATCACTAAGCCTCAGCATGATGAATGCAATGCAGCAGTAGTGAATAAAGTGCAGGGATATTGTAAAACACTTCGACTTATTTCCTGCGAACCCTAACATTGTTTGCCTTTTCTATTATTCAGAATCTTTTACAAACAATTTTGAATGATTGAGTTAGTTGACCATAAGCTCTCTTACGCAGGGCAGGGCCATGGGTGAGTGAGGCCAATACCCATACTGGCTTCCTAGGGCAGAACCATTCTTCCACATTTTTTAAAAATAGAAATTCTGCCTCCAGATAAAATTGAATGTGCAATTCCATATTTAGATTCATGTAAAACTTTACTGTTGGACATCCTACTGTGTGGCTGGTCAGATTTGAGCAAACCGACAGAAAACATAAACTTCAGAAGATCCTCAGAGTTGAAGTCAGTGGGAACAAACCCTTCCTATGCCCATAGACAATAATGTGACTCCTTGGGTTGGACATATGACATCATACAAGGTCAGATACTGAAATCCAGTTAGTAGACAATGTGTTTTGCCTTTTATTCCTAAATTACTTGCAAAACATGACCCTATGACCTACCAGCAGGACCACCTTATCACTGTTGTATGTATGAGGCTCTACCAAACATTTCTCCAAAAAACAAAAAGCTTTTATGAACAAGTTATGTTTTTTCTTTTAAACAATAAAGACTACTAGGCATCCTGAAGTCCACAGGCAGCATAGCACCCCTGTAGATCGAGTCACTCCTGCCGCTCTCATATATAGATCAGAAATGTACATGAGAACTGAATGACCATTTTAGAGAATCGTTCTGCTACTAAGGGAACCTGTTTTAAGGAATTGGACACTCAAAGTGGTCAACCAAGGTCTAATCTAGAAGAATTTGGCTTTTTTTTAATATTTTTTATTTTATCTACAAAGTGAAACTCCAGTGTAGCAGAGGAAAGAGGTAAAAGTAAAGTTCACTCTGGAGAACCAAATTCGATTCAGTGTATTTTATTTAATTTGAACACAATATGTTTCAGACAGACATGTCCTTCATCAGGTGCTAATTACAATGTGTATTCACTCAAACATTGTAATTATCACCTGATGAAGGACATGTCTTTCCGAAACATGTTGTGTTTAAATTAAATAAAATACACTGAATCGAATTTGGTTCTCCAGAGTGAACTTTACTTTTACCTTGAACATTTTGTGGCTTGGACGGTGCCACTGACTCTGTTGGATAGAACCCTGATACTTTTGGAGTGAGGGACCACCCGACAATCAATAGAATTAGCGGAGGAAAGAGACATGTAGATGCTAACCTATATCAAGTTTTAAATGAAGGCTCTGGTGCTGAGACCTTCTGCATTAGTGTTCCCTTTAAAAACTAATAAGCATCTAGCTTAAGCTCTGTGCAAGGCTACAAAAGCCTAAATCATGTGATGCCTTATGATAAATGTTTTGCAGCACCCCCCCCCCCCCTCCCTGGGCAGTAATGTTAAGCTGATACCTTTGAAAATCTCATTACAAGGATCTGGGCACATGATGTAATTGAGCTGGCTGTATGGTTGACTGAGCCAGCCGCCCTAGGGATTTAAATACCCACAGCTCTGCAGAGTCCTTGATTGAGTTTGGCTCAGCGCTGCTATTCTGTTAGAGTGCTTTACACAGGGAAAAACTAGCCATAGCATTCCCCATGAATCAGCAGCAAATCTGCCTGTGGGCTTTTTTGTGCAGGACACGTAATGCTCTGCTGGAGCCCATTCAGGAGGTAGAATGAACCCATCAGCTAAGTGCAACTGATCAATACATTTCATTGCATATAAAGCTTGCTGACACTTCCAGTGACGTAGATGTCCATTTCAAGGTTCCTGTGCTGGGTGGGATTTGTGGTTTCTTACCAGTTTGGGTTGTGGTGCAAAGTATTAGTAGCTTGCAGTTATCACAGGTCTACTTGACATACCGGCCATGAAATGGTAGATTTATCAGGCAAGAAAACTTAGTGGTCAGGGGTATCATTTTCTCGTAAAATTTATTCAGCAACCTTTAATAGATGTTGTGCGATTTAAAGAATAATGTCATAACTCCAAGCATACTTGGTCACTTTCTAGCTCTTGACACCTGCATTCCTTATAACATACCTGTGTGTAATTTTTATGTCAGGTAAAGTTGTTTTAATGCTTATTGTAAGGGACATTTGAGTAATGAGTAAATGGTCAGGAGATCAGGAGAAAGTTGGCTCAGGTAACAATAGCGTAGCACTGGTAAAGGTAACATACATTGCTGGTTGACCCTTTGGCAGTGCTAGAACCACTGTAAATTGTAGCACTTATTACCCTCCTGTATATGAATGTAAGCTACCCAACCGCTTAGATTGTAAAGTGTAAAGGGACAGGGATCTCCTTTAAAGGAAAACTATACCCCCAAACAATGTAGGTCTCTATAAAAAGATATTGCATAAAACAGCTCATATGTAAAACCCTGCTTCATGTAAATAAACCATTTTCATAATAATACACTTTTCTAGTAGTATGTGCCATTGGGTAATCATAAATAGAAAATTGCCATTTTAAAAAATAAGGGCCGCCCCCTGGGATCGTAGGATTCACTGTACTCACAACCATACCAACAAACCATACATGTTAGGTCACATGAGCCAATTAACAGACAGAGTTGTGTCTTTTGCTTCCACACTTCCTGTTACAGTTAGAGTTGAAGTATTTCTGGTCAGGTGATCTCTGAGGCAGCACACAGACCATCACGAAATGGTGGCTCAAGGCAAGAGATGTAAAAGGGCAAGATTTACTTAAATATATATTCCAGTTTGGTGAGATTCTTTAATATGCCACTTAATATGATATGAACTATCTGTTGCTTAAGTGTTCATTTTGGGGGTATAGTTTTCCTTTAAGTTGTATTTTAACAGTTACAAAAGAATGCAAAGGGACTCATAATGCCTGGCCAGCTGTTTATGTAAAGTACATTTTTGATGCATATGTTTGAATAATATTAATATAATATTTGTATGCATTGGTTTTAAAAACAATATTATACATACATACATATACATCAAAAATGTACTTTACACCTACAATTGGTCAGACATTAATATGACTGTCTTTTCAGGTTTCTTTCTATCTGATTTTGACCCATTCGTTCAGTTGTCCAAGTCAAAACTAGTCAGTCTGGATTTTCAAATATGGAAATGACGGAATGATGCAGTGATCAGCCAATCAGCAATGTATGTCATCCATGTGACATCACACCACGATTCCTGAATCACCCACTCCATCTCCTGCATGGAAGGCAACTGTACTCCCTTTGCACAAAATAGCATGCACTATAAAGCATGTAATCATGCATTGTGGCAGAGTTGGGCCAAGTAGTATGAGCACCCAAAGCAATACCAATTGGCCCATACTCCACTATCCTGTCCATTCTCTGCTTGCACTCTTCCCACCCCCTAACCATTGTTAGACTGTAGTACCTGGGTGCCACTGGAAGACCCTGGTCTATCTTATGTATCTTATGTGGTTTATGTAATACTATACATTAAGCCCGTTAAATTAACGGGCGCTAGAACATATATAGTCAAACATTTATAAAAACAGAATTGTTCTAGTCTAAAAAAAATTCGCCAGAGACGGTCCGTGGGGCACATGCGCAGTAGTGCAATCCCACGGACACAGGGACTGGACGCAGAGACACTTCAACTTTATTATATAGGATCAGGGGCAAGGTTACCCAAGTTCTAGTATCCCCTCGCAACCAAGGCTGCACTTACTGGTCTGATACCGGAAAGGTAACAACTTTTCAAGAAGTAACTCTACATTGACAGGTGTAGCATACTGTAATAATAAACAAAATCCCAACAAAAGTGAAATTCATTAATCTCAATAGAGCTATCAAACATTAAGCACGATTACTGAGCCTACAGATGGAGTATATGGTATTGCACATTCACAGCATGGAATGTTATTTGCGCCCCACCCGACTGCTCCTTTCAAGCAGATAAATACTTTATTCAGCAGTGCATCACAGAGAAAGACTAAACCTTTGGTATTTCTGCTGTTGCAGAACTGCTACTCACAGAAAAGCTGCCAGATATCCTTGTGGGGAAAAGCAAGCATTTACAAATCAGCTGGAGTGCCGAAAGGTTGGGTGTCTCTGGAGTATCTCATCCAAAACACCTTCTGCCATGACTTTGTTTGTAGGTACCATAAGTTGAATTTGTTGAAGCAATACCTTATAGTGTTAAACCGGGGACTGTCATTACTATAAAAGGTTCATCAGCTGGATCTCCTTCAAACTTTCACCAAAACTGTCACAACCTCTCAGAGAGGTAAGGTCCCTGAACACATGGGGCTATACCCCTTTCTACTTTTAAATGCTGCCAACTAGTGGGCATAGCTGTCTGGGTTAATTAAATAACAACCAGGACCACCATAGGTGGCCAAATACCAGGGAGACTGCCTGGGTAGATCATAGCTAAATCTCAGGATTATTGGCATAACACATAAATACCATCAATTGTCAATGGCAGTTCCATTGAACTATTCAGGTAGGTTTTAACTGAAACTGAAAAAAGTATGAAGGTGTGATGTAGTCATTATGGTACCATTGTGACCAGATCTCACTTTCACATCTCTGTGAGGGCTCTTAAGGACTACAATGCTACAAGGCTAAAAGGCCTTGTAGGCTTAGCTGCCTGGCAAACAAACATGCCATTACTTTTTACTGGAGTGCTGCCTTCATTTGTATCACAGCTTAGACTGCAGCATACAGGCCTTTGTCTTATTCCCCCTTCCCCTGGGTCTGAATATGGGACTGAATCAGCTGTTTCTCCGCCAGTGAAAAAACGCTTATGAAGAAACTGTTGATGTAGCATTAGACTGAGCCTATTCAAATAAAATAAATCACTCTCCACCTATTCTCACTCAAAAAAACCCCAAAACTTTTTTGCAATCTTAATGGATGCTCACATGTCTGCTGAACATACTTGTGCATAAAGCATCTGAGAGTTTATTGCATGGTTCCCTTATTTATACTCCTTAGTTATCATATATTCCCTTAAGTGCATCTTATCCAGAGCAAACATTACCAGCTTGGCCAGTCTTTCTTCATAACTGAGACCTTACTAATACTTCCTGTATTACCCCTGCATTGCTTGCTATAGCTTAAGTACCCCCAGGTCCTTTCCATCAAGGATTTGCCTAACTTATTCCCTTTAAGAGCATATGTGGCTTGCATATATTTAAATGCTGGCATTACATTTATCATCACTGAATATCTTCACTTAGCATCAGAGTGCAAGCAAAGATTATTTGAGCCTGACATGTTGATGATTGACTGAATGTAGTTGTGGCTTGTTTGTGGTTTGTATAAATGACACAAATATATAATGTTACTGCTGCTACATTGTGTCATGCAGGAATGTTTCATGTAGAAACTATGTTATCAAAAGCCATAGAATCCAAGCTCTTACAATTGCCACAAGTTAGAGGGAAAATATTTGATTTAATGTCTTGGCAGTACAAGTATGAGATCTGTTATCTGGAAACCCATTATCCAGAAAGCTCTGAATTCCGGACAGTCTCTCTCCCTTAGATTCCATTTTATCCAAATAATCCAAATCATAAATAATAATAATAATAAATAATGATTACCCTTTTCTCTGTTATAATAAAACAGTACCTTGTACTTGATCCAAACTAAGATATAATTTAACTTTATTGGAAGCAAAACTAGCCTGTCAGGTTTATTCAATGTTTACATGATTTTCTAGTAGACTGAAGGTATGAAGATCCAAATTATAGAAAGATCCATTATCCAGAAAACCAGACTACTATCCAGACTTCATAGGGACATTTGGAGTTATGTAACTACACTGAGGGTTTTTTTTAATCTCCATCTTTTTTTTTTGTCAACAATGGGTTTTAGATTTCTGGTTTAGATTTCAGGATATCAGCTATTACTTGGGATGAGCGATTTTTTTTTTAATTATACAGATTTGAGGAGAAATTAGCAGACATTTTTGAGAATCTGCACTTGAATTTCACTATGCATTTCTTTTCATCAGGAAAAAAAATGATAACTGAAAGCTGAATGTCTCTTCTATCTGCACTTGCAACTGTGTACTGTATGCAAATTCACCCCTATTGTGTTCAAGCACAAATAAAAATATTAATATGTCATACTAGTTCACATTTTAATGATGGAAACATGGCTTAGAGAATGCTACAACTGAAGATTTATGAGCTCACTTCAACTGATTTGTAAAGAAAGAAGCCAAACAAACTGTGCTCCACCTGGGCTTCTGAGCTAGTTATTAGTTATTCTCTAATCCTTGCCATGCGCCATGACTATGGGGTGAACGTTACAGCGCATATAAAGTTGTCATTCCACGGCCCATTTACTGTCATTTATAATTCCCATCACAATGCGCTTAACCAACATATGCAAAAGCCTTACAAAGCTATGATTCAAGAAAACAAAGACTAGAGACTCTGTCATTGGCATGAAATGTTTCTATTACTCCAGCCAGGGTGTGTTTATCTGATGTATCAGGAACAGCTTTTCCCATTAGGCAACAGAACGTGTAGCCGTCATGCTGCATTAAACAATCTATATCTAGGGAACTGTATTGTATTTATATTGGCAAAGATGCAGCATCATTTAGTTTTCAGTCTTTCGTTATTTAGCGCTAAAGCTGTTGAGCCCCACGATAAAAATCTTTGCATGGGTGTTACAAATGGAGCCAATACACAAGCAATGGTCAGGACAGGCAGGGTCAAGAACAGATTAGGAACACTTCAGAATTGCACCCAGGAACTATGAATTAGACCTTATGTTGGGTAACAAACCTTAGGTAAAGAGCCCTTTAAATATTCAAACTTTGCGCCAACCGATGATGTCACATTCGGTGCTTCCAAACAAAGCCGAAAATAGACGAGCGCCGAGAACCAGGAGGTACCCGCAGAAGACAGCACGAGTCAAGGAATCTGCGCCGAAGGGAGCAGAAGTGTCGGGCGTTCTTAGTAACTTCATGTTTTATGTTATGTTGAAAATTCTTTTTCTGCTCACTAAATTCATTTTCTGAGCACAGCGACATAAGAGCAAGATTGCAATGAATACTATCATAGTCAATATTAATATTGGAACACTGCAGAGTGCAATTCATTGTTGATGATAGCTACTTTTTTTTGTGTGGGTAATGGAGCAAGTAGAAAACGAGTGGAAAACGAGGCGCCACAAGTGCCATGCCGTTGACAATTTTTCATTCTATCAGGCGTAAGACAGGGGGAAGCAGTTTGGGGAGATTAGTCGCCCCAAAGAAGAGGCGATTAGTCGCCGGGTGACCAAATCTCCCCGAATCTCCCAGAGAAACCTTACCCTTAAATGTTCTTGTGCCAGATTAATAATGGTAAACAGCAGTTTATGGGCAGATGGGGATCATTAATATGTATACCTTGGAAGGCCACACCAGGCTCACAAGTCTCTTGTTAAACAGACCTGCTTTAGGGTTTATATAAGTTCAAATGATGCATAATCTCTTTAACTACTTAGTAAAGCAAGATAAGGATCCACTTACCATAATGTGGAATAATAGCCCAAGCCATAGCTGATGCATAGATTCCACCAATCATCCAAAACATGCAGAGCCAACTCAAGTGTTCTCCTCTCTTCTCTCGTGCAAGAACTTCAGAAAAATAGGAAAATGCAGTTGGAAGAGCTCCCCCAATGCTGTATAAAAACACAAGACACATCAGAGTGAGACAACTGTCCTTGTAACAACTGTATTTATAAATTTACTCCCAGACTGCAGAGGAAATAGGGGGTCATATACTGATACATTGTCTCCAGCATATTGCTCACCTATATCTCTGAGGTTTAATCTAATATCTATCTAATATTTATCTACATAAAGATATTTATAGAATATAGATATAGAATAATTTACCCCCTAGTGTAAATGCCGAGTTCTATTATACATTGAACTCCGAGGGGAATTCTATTGTCCTCATATTTTACAATAAAGGGGCACTTTATTTATTATAATACCTCTACACAAGTTTCAGTGAGTCATCTGACAAAAGTGAAGCACTATATGCCAGTTATAACTGATGACATCACTAAGCACTGTTTATACGGTATATAATACACAAAAGCCATGAATATCTTGCAAATGATATCCTTATAATACACAAAAACCATGAATATCTTGCAAATGATATCCTTATAAATGGTGAGTTCTGATGTCATCAGTTATAAACGGTGAGTAGTGATTTCATTTCTGCCACAAGACTCACTGAAACTTGTGTATTATAATAAATAAAGTACCCCCAGTTGCAAAATATGAGGATATTAGAAGTTACCTCGGAGTTCCATGACCTGTATAAAACCACTCAGCTTCAGCTTCGTGTTTTTATATGGTCATGAAACTCCTCGGTAACTTATAATATCCTTATATTTTACAAGAGGGGGTACTTTATTCACTATATATATATATATAAATATATATTATAATAATATTAAAAGGGGTTTATTGCTAGCCATACTGGTTAAGGAGTGATATCAAGCAGAGTGTTTTTAATAAACATTGGGGTCCGTTTACTAAAGTGCGTTAAAAATATTCGCACAAAATATAGACAGAATTTTCGCCAAATATGTTATCGCCAGTTTACTAAACTGCGGTAAATATAAATTTGCGAATTTTCTTGCGCAAGAATAATTGTTCGCCAGTTATCGCATTCACTGAAAATAACGCTACGTATACATTAACGCCTGGTTTACTAAACAGCGAAATGTGCTAAAGACAAAATTAACGCCAGAATATTCGCAAACTTTTACCGCCACCTATGTAGTGGCGTAAAAGTATTTTTTTCACCAGAAAATTCTCAAGGGGCAGGAAATATCCCATAATACTAGTTTTTTTTAACCCATCATTCTTTGCTGACAGGAGACAGATCTGTAGCTATTGCTGACAGGATGTTTTGGCTTCTGCTTCTATCTGTTGCAACAGCAGCAGTTTTAGCTCAGAGTCGTTTTATTGGTATTATCTACGCTTTTTTGGTTTCATTGTGATTGGCTACATTAAACTGTGCATTTCTATAAAGCAAAGAGATTGATTGGTATGATTTCTTGTTCCTATGATTCTATTGGCACTCTGGTAATGTTGCTGGATGGTATAATTATCAGTTAATAAAGTTTATGAGTTTTGAAGATGCATTTCTGGCCATAAATGTCACAGTAAAAATTGCCATAATAACCGCCATAAAACAAAAATTCGCAAAAAATCGTGTAAATTGTGTATTCGCAAAATCGTAATTTTTCGCCAGAAAATTCGCAACTCGCTAAAATAACCGCTAACGTAAGCTGGTTCCTTAACGTAGTGATCTCAATGACTTCTGAGCACATCGCTGTTTAGTAAACTTAGTCGCTGCGAATATTCTGGCGTAAAAATATTCTCAGCGATAACATGCGGAAACTTAAAGTCAGATTTACCGCACTTTAGTAAACGGACCCCATTGAGTTGAGATTATTATTGACTATGAATTTGCCATAATTTATTACTTGCTCAAATTCTCATTATCTCAAGCATGAAAAATGAGCATTACTTAAACTGATAGATAAGCATGAAGTACATCTCCAGACCATAAATCACAGAGAAAGATCCAATATTACATGACGGCCATTATTATAATAAATTATTTTAGAAGATCTGCAATGGGACAGAATGACCGGGGGCTATGCCAATGATCTGTAAAAGCATATTGATCATTTCAAGGCAAACCTGTGAGCAGCAACACAGCAACAACATAAGCAGATAAGACCTATTTAAAAGTAGAAATAAAGCTTAACTGAAGACGTTGGCTAGAAACGTTGTGCATTATGTTTTGGGCTTCTGTAACAGTCCAAGGCAACCACAGCCCTTTAATAGGGAAGATCTGTGTCTCCAAAGATGCCCCAGTAGCTCCCCATCTTCTTTTCTGCTGGTTCACTGCACATGTTCTGTGCTGCTGTCACTTACTGAGCTTAGAGACCCACTCACAATATACAGTACACATAGAATATAAATGTCGTAATATTAGTAATTAATACAGATACTTACTACATGGCAGCACAGAAGCCAGTGCAGCTAACATCAGAATTTAATAATGAGCTTTGTAGCACCAAGTAGACAAGTTACCCTGGAGCAATGTGTCGGAGAAGGCCACCATGGGTCCACCAACTAAGAGTCAGCCTTAAGCGACCTGATTGGCCGCTGAGCTTCCACGCCCCCGACAGTGACTGTGCGTGCGCCCCAACCCAAAAATGTGTGCACACAAGCCCTGTGGGCAGGGGAGAGCAACGGAAAGGAAAGCGACGGAGGGTAATTCAGTAGTTCTCTTTTAAGGTCCCTGACACTTCTCTTGGGTGAAATCTAACAATACCTGCCCCTTCACTCTGTTTCAGTTTGTCCATGAAGCACAAATGTTAAAGGAGAATGGAAGGCCAAACTGGATACACTTAGCTATGCTAGAGTTTATACTGTATACTGAACTAACTGTACCAATCCAGACTTTCAGAAGCTTTATAACAGTAATAATCCAGGCCTCCATAGTTGTACACAGCAGCTTTCCATTTTCTGACCTTGACACTGCCCCTGCATTTTGGGCTTCTTTTAGGAAGCTAAGCTTTAGTCGCCCCACGACAAATCGCCTCTACTTCGGGGGACTAATCTCCCCAAACCGCCTTCCAGCCGGCTAGAATCTAAATCTCTGGCAGGATGGCTCTCGGATCGCTTAATTTTCCAAAGTCGCCCAAAGTTGCCTTACAGGGAAACTTTGAAAAACGAAGTGCTCTGAGTGCCATCCCGCGGCGATTTAGATTATAGCCGTTTGAAAGGCAGTTAGGGGAGATTAGTCGCCCAAAGAAGATGCTATTTGTAGCTGGGCAACTAATTTCCCTGAATCTCCACGTGTGTCTCTGCCCTAAGGGACCTTTAAACAAAACAAACAGACCACATTTTATCAAAAAATGACTTGTTTAGGGTCAGGACACACAGGCAGATTCTGGGAGATTAGTTGCCTGGCAACAACTCTCCTCTTCTTCGTGGCGACTTCCCGCCAGCTAAAATGTAAACAACAGCGGGATGGCACTCAGAGCGATTAGTTTTCCAAAGTCGCCCAAAGTTGCCTTACGAGGAAACTTCAGAAAACAAATCGCTCCGAGTGCCATCCTGCCAGCAATTTACATTTCAGCCAGAGGGAAGGCAGGAGAGGGAGTTTGGGGAGATTAGTCGCCCTGAAGAAGAGGGAGATTTGTCGCGGGCGACTAATCTCCCCGAATCTGCCTGTGCGCCCTGACCCTTATGTTACAGGGCTGATCAAGAATCAATCATTATGCAGAATGTACGTGTGCGCTGGTAATGCACTTATGGACAGCACTAAGGTTCAGTGGATAGTATGTAGCACTGGGGTACTGAGTTTGATTTCTGGCTCAGGAGCTATGTTTGTATCTGCATGGGTCTCCTCTCACACTCCAAAAACATGCAGGTTAATGGCTCCTGATACAAAATATTGGTCTGAATGTGATAGATACTGTACCTTAAACTGTAAGATCCACTGTGGCAGTGAATGGTTCCTAATTTCTGTGATGTGGAATTCTTTGGCACTTTATTTTACGTGTTTGTGTAGCAGTAGCAGAAAGCATTGTATTAGCTAAAGAGAATAGGCCCAAGAATAAAGCATCATTTCACATTTCTGAATGACAATAACCTGACCTGCAGGTGCACCTGTGGGTACAAGTCATCAAACATTTTAGGAAGAGGTTTCAAGGTATTGTGTCTCCCACACATGGAATGGTTATAGAGCAAAAACAAATAGAATTGTGCCATTTAGGAGACCAAAAAGAGTTGGCATATACACTAAAGCAGTGGTTGCCTGACTTTTTTCAGTTCATGCGCATTTTGGATAAATCTTTAACAAGGTGACATTTTTGTTTGGGAGTCTAACTATAGATAGCTTTCAATGTGAATATTTATCATTCACTCGTAGTTTAAAGTATTCTTTGGACAGGTTTCACCAGTGGGTTTTCACCAGTGTCGGACACCTCAGGGGCCCCCACATATCCCTGGGGCCCTCCGCCTCAGTACTGGAGTTCTACTCATAGCATTGCAAACCCTCCCATTCCTCCGCACAAACCTGTATCCTTGCAGCTGTGACTGGGGAGATGTAAGGGAGAGTGTTAGAGTGGCAATTTGTCAGGTAGCAGGAGCAGTCTCAGTCGGGAAAAATTCTATTTATTTGATGTCCTGTCTCGTTAGTCTGTGGGCACTGACAAACTATCCTTTGACAAGCAATCACATTATTTTTTGGCAGAAGGAAATGAACATATCTCTTCTGTTTATTGATTGTTATCAAGTGCCACACTGACAGATTAACTTTGACACTAAATAATATTACCTATTCATATCCTTATTGGACATGCCAGTAAACCCCTTTGGGTTGTACAACAAGGGAACACACAATGCAAAATTGATCTAATAACAGATAAAAACAAACAATGAAATACAAGTGGAACACACACTGCTCTGTTGGGTCCAAAATGTAGAGGATATTGTGTTTGTTTAACAGACAAGAAGCTGTTGGAAACAAGGAATGCCAAATAGCTGAAGAAATTTCAAAGCTGAACTGAAGGAAAAATTATTCTATTTGTCTTATTAATGAGGCTTTTAGGCTGCAGTTTGCAGGGGGAAAAAATTTTGCTGCTACAGAAAAGTTGCCAAGACAATAATGTTACTGAGACAAAAGAAGAAATTACTTTAAAGGAGAAGGAAAGGCTTGCAGCAGTTGGGAGTGCCAAATATTAGGCACCCCAAGTGATTGTATTGACTTACCTGAAACCCCGGGCCGGTGCTCCTATCAGCAGAAAACTGCACAATACCAGTGAACACCACGGAGCAATCCACTTCCGTCTTCGTCTGTCTTCAAATTTCCTGGGGCAAACGAATGCGCATTTGAATGAAATAGAAGACTTTTTAGTTAAAGTTCAACTTCTCGTTCTACTGCGCATGCACAGCCGCACAAATAAGGAGGAAGACGGAAGAAGATCACTCCGTGGTGTTCACTGGTATAACACCGGGCCGGTGCAGTATTCTGCAGTTTTTTTTGCAGGTAAGTTAATACATTCACTTGGGGGTGCCTAACATTTGGCACCCCAAGTGCTGCAAGCCTTTCCTTCTCCTTAAATGCATTTGGACAAAAAGTCGCCAAGATAAAAAAAGTCACTGCAAGAAAAAATGCCCAAATCATTTGGAGTGAGAAAAAAAAGTTGTGTAAAAAAAAAAATGTTGCCTTTTGACTTCAAAGCATTTTGTGAATCTTTTATTATTTTTTAAAATGTTTTAGCAGTTTTGTGAATTTTTTGGCGAAGCAAAACGGGACAGATTCACTCATCGCTACCATCTTTTATTCTCAATGCACCAATGGATCTTTTAAAGAATATAGGTTTTGCTGTGCAGTGCTTTGCCCTCAAGGTGTGCTATACAAATAAAAATATACATACAATATAGGTACTTGGTTAATGTTACATTAATAGCTAAATAATAGAAAACCCCTCTGTAGCCGTTTAAAGAATTTAAAGCAATGGAATCTGAGCGACAACTTACCCAAATCCTGAGATTAGCCGGCAAACTAAGAAAAGTCCATAGCCCTGGACAAATGAAGAGAGGAAGGCGAAGAATCCATTGACAGACATGCAAATAAGAAGAGACTGCTTTCTTCCAACCTTGTCTGCCAGGCCTCCCCAGAAGAACGCTCCCATCATCATTCCCAAATAAACTATACTCCCTGTGAAACACAAAGAGCACTGGAATTAGATCAGCTTCCATCACTGCCAAGATCTGCCATTAGCCATATCTCCATATCATTCCATATGTAACAGCAGCATTTAATCACAGTTGTCTAAAAGGACAGCATCTGAATCATTTGGGCCAGAACTGTGGGTCAGAAGTCTATTTGGCACAATATTTGGTTGTGAATAGCCTTTAGATGTATTAATAATGCCAATGTTTGCAAGTATCTCAATGCACACTTAATTTCTGGCAATTTGCACTTTGCACTTAGCTTTATAAATGAGTCTTATTTTGCTATTGTCTGTTAAAGGAACAGTAACGCCAAGAAAATGAAAGTGGTTTAAAGAAATTGGAAAATAATGCAGTATTGCTATGGTTTATATAAATAAGCTGCTGTGTAGACGTGAGGGCAGCCATTCAAAGGCAAAAAAGTCTCCAGTTACTGTACTGCACAGTGCTGTCTAACTTCTGTGGTACTGAGGGCCAACATTTTAATGGCCTATGTGGAGGAGGGCTGATAATGGAAGTCAGTGTTGGCCACTCCCCCTTTTAAACCACACCACTGTAAACCACACCCATGATACCACAAGAACTTTTAAGGATCCACATTAAAGGTGGTAGCACACCAAAAAAACAAATGGTTGGTGCTCACTGCAGGGAAATCCCTCATCACTCATATTTGAAAAATTGAAGTCATGTTAAAAACATACCCTTTAATCCTTATATCCTCCCCTGTGGATAATACAACAACCCCCAACACATGATTAAACACCTTAGGGGCCCTTAACAACAATTTCCAAATGCTAACAAACCCCAAGAACAAACCCCTAACAGGCTTACATTCCACAGGTAGCTTATGGCAAGCAGAGAATGGCACACACAAGCAGCACTGGGCAAGCAGAGAATGGCACTCACAGGGAGGGAAGGCAGAACAGAGCAGGAGACAGGGGAAGTTATCATTCTAATATATACTACATACAGTAACACAGTGCTGGTGCCCCATTAGCATTTTGTATAAAGTGTGAACAGGTGAACAATGTGGGCAGTTTCAGTCTGGGTTTGGGGTGTGAACAGTACAGTCTTTAGGATATAAACAATAGAGGTGTGGCAAGTGTGAACAATGCAGGGTGTAAACAATGCAGGAGCCAGTTAAACATGTAGTGATACCTTTTAAAGTTTACATATGGTTAGCAGACACTGCATGTGGGGAGCCACAACAGGGGGCGATCGCCAGTTGGACAGCCCTGACATAGCAGATAAACTTTGTAGAATATAATGCTGTTCAACAGAGCTTATCTGTCCAATATTTTAAGGGATACTGTCATGGGAAAACATTACTTTAACACTTTAGTTTTTTAGTGTTAAGCTGGCCATAGACGCAAAGATCTGATCGTACGAATCGAGGAGAGGAGATTTTCGGATCGTGTGTGGAGAGTCCCGACATTTTTCGTCCGGCTGAGATCGATCATTTGGTCGATCGGACAGGTTAGAAAATTTCTGTCGGCTGCCAATAATATCTCTGCATGTATTGCCGATCGTACGATTTTCAGTGGGAGACTGTCACTAGCTTTGGTTGGACATAGATATCGTACGATTGCTGTCAGGGGCAGAACATTGCTGATCTGTTCTTTAACTAATCTGACTGGTAAGACTTTGATCTGAATGGTTAGTGGCGGGTCGGGAGATGGGAAAGTCCGATCGTACGATGATTCGTACGATCGGATCTTTGCATCTATGGCCAGCTTTACTGTTTCTATAAAATCTACCAAGTACTCTTATAGATTGCTCTAACGAGCAGTACTTTCTTTACCTCCTCTATACTATTAAGCAGTATTTGTATATAATCTGTTTATGTGTATACTGTATGTATATATATATATATATATATATATATATATATATAGATATATATATATATATAAGCAGTTTATTGTTCTTATTTGGAAAGAGTAGAATTATTGTGGCAACACCCACATGCATTCATACAAGGATGTAGGAAATAAGACTTTCTATGCTGTATTTCTTATGACCAAACTGTGTGTCTAGCATAAGGTACAACATTATATATTTATATCAATTCTATTTTCTCTCAGGCAGGTCAGCTTACGATACTGCCAATATAAATCCTGCACACAGTTTATTTATGCACTGGAGTCATCAGACACATAGCACTGCTCACTGCTGAGTGCAAATTGGAAACCGATGCAAACCCTAAAGCGTTTCTATGATTCAATGCCTAGTGGCAGGTTCACAAGGTAAATATCCATTGCGCTGACCACTGAGACCCTAACAAATGACAGACTCCATAAATCTAAAGCAGAGATGAATCACGTGGCACAAGGGCAGCAATTTATATGTCATTCAGGAAAAAGACCTTTCCACGGTCACACAGGGACAGAGAGTCAGAATTCCCGGCTTCATCTTCTAAAGTGCAAATGTGTGCACATGGATACTATTGAGGGAAAGGAATTCTCAGTACAGGATATATATATATATATACACACACACACACACACACATACAGTATGTGTATATATAGTATATATATATATGTAGAGCAGTTACTGTTAATCAAAAATTTCCTTTTGCAGGAAATGTAAAAGATCACTCAGATATACTTCAATGGCCTTTTAAAAAGCATCTGAACTATAAATGTTTCAAAATCCACGTGTGCAACAGTGTGATAATGGGGTAGACTAGTCTGCTTTGTATAGGAAAATCCATTACATACTGTATATACAGTTTTGGGATCAAACTGACAAAGCATGAATTTCTTTTTTAAAAAAATTGAGATTCATATTTTCGTATTCATGAAAAGTCAAGAATATTTGTTTTTTTTCTCTCAGTGCTTTGAGTATTAAAGGCTTTTACGTTTGGTAACTGTATGGGACCTGTTATCCAGAATGCTCGGGACCTGGGGTTTTCCATTCTGTAATTTGAATCTTTATACCTTAAGTCTACTAGAAAATCATGTAAACTTTAAATAAATTCAATAGACTGGTTTTGCTTCCAATAAGGATTCATTAAATCTAATTTTGGATCAAGTACAAGCTACTGTTTTATTATTACAGAAAAAGGAAATCATCTTTAAAAATTTGGATAAAATTAAGTCTAAGGGAGATGGTCATCCTATAATTCTGAGCTTTCTGGATACCGTATATACTCGTGTATAAGCCGACCCGCGTATAAGCCGAGGTACCTAATTTTACCTATGAAAACCAGAAAAACGTATTGACTCGCGTATAAGCCTAGGGGTGAGAAATGCAGGACCGCCCCCGTGGTGCGGTCCTGAGGGGGTGCAGACACGGAAAGTAGCAGTCCAGATTGCAATCCTTCGTAATAGCCTCGCGTAATAGAATGCGCATGCGCATGCGAAGACAGCATTACGTTTGCTGCTTCCTGCCGTCAACGTAGAATTTTTCATGCAGGCGCAGTGCAGCCAGTCGCCAGCGGGAATGCATAGCAGGGTCCTCAGCAGCCTCGACTCCAACCAAAGGCACAAAGGTACTGGCAGCAGGCAGCTAACTATAGGGGGAAGCCCATTGACTCGTGTATAAGCCGAGGTAGACCTTTTCAGCACATTTTGGGTGCTGAAAAACTCGGCTTATACACGAGTATATACGGGGTTTTAGGCAATACTACTGTGTGGAGCATGATGCATGCCAATACCTTCTGTTTAATCAGGATTAACAGAAGTCCTGCCCCCTTGGAAGCCATGTTCTTATGTTCCCATATATTGCACTGATAAGATCGAAAAATATAGAAATAGGTTGTATGCAAGTTTGGCGAAAATTTTGAGCTAAAATTTTAGCATGTGTTTTGCCAAAAAAAAAAAGTGGTTTCTTTGCATGTGAAAAAAAAACAAGTAAAGGGGTACAACTACAAGGATGATTTCCCAGCGATTGTGGCAGATCCGACACGCTGTGCCAGAACACAGGCGTCAAGTCAGATGCGACAGAAAACAAGGTAAGAAATACAAATGTCGGATGGTGTCGCAGAATTCATCGTACGAGACACGATTGTCGGAATGCAGAAGCAGCATGCAGTGTCTAACAGTCGTGTCGGACAAACGCTGCAACACCATCCGAGATACAACACCATCCGAGATTGCTGTTGCTTAACTTGTTTTCCGTCGCACCCGACTAGACACCAATGTTTTGGTGCAGCGCCTCAGATCCGGCACAATCACGGGGAAATCGTCAGTGTTGTTGTACCCTAATTGTGTATAGCTTCCATTCTGCCTTTGAAACAGAGAATGGTTTACAGGTGTATGTTTATGCAGTGGCGTAACTACCGGGGGAGCAGGGGGTGCAATTGGGACAGGGCCCGCACCCCCTCTGGGGCCCCCCGGCAGCTCGCACACCACTCGTAAATAGGAAATGCGGCCGTAAATGCGGCCGTTTCCAGCCGTACAGAGGGGGGTGGGGCCCGGCTGCACTTCCCGCGACAGGGCCCGTCCCCCTCTAGTTACGTCTCTGTGTTTATGAGCTGGGACTTAAAAGCTCCCTGCTTTTTCACTAGAGCTTCTGAGTTAAGGGTAAGTTCACTGTTGGTCTTACTACTCAGTCACACTGTTTGCTGGGGGACTTGATTATAAATGCACTACATACTTAGGGGCAAATTCACTAACCTCTGAAAATTCACCAGTGACGGCTTCGCTCACAGCGCAACACTTCGCCAGGCGTGGATACGTCAGGACAACGGTAATTCAGTTAAATCCAAAGTTGCGTCCAGGGCGCCGAACTACTGCAAAGTTGTGTTAGCGTTGCCTAATTTGCATACGGCGGGAAGTTAAAGTTGAATGGACGCATTTGTTGCAGCAAATACATTACACTACACAAGCCCAGAAAACCTTAATAAAATAAAATAGAGTTGTTATATTGCCCTACACATGAGCCCAGTGTATAGTTTATGTGCCATATGTTAGGAAATGTAGGGGGTAAGCCGGTTACCCCAGAAAAAATGTATGCTCTTTTGCAGCCTATCACCCTAAAAAAGCAAAAGACGCCAGCGTTTTTAGGAAGTCCTATCTACTCTATTGCACTTCGCCTGGTCTCAAGTGGCGAAGGTAAGTCTGAAGCAAGAGGTAACGTTCAGTGAAATACGCATCTTAGTGAATTTGCGTAGTTACGTCCATTTGCCAGAGTACAAATTTGCTTGGCGTTAGGGAGCGAAGTACCGCTAGAGTATATCTCCTTTACTAGCAAAGTTACTCCAACGACATCGTAAATCAGCGAAGTTCCGAAATTACGTCATGCTGGTGAATTTTGGCCAGCGTTAGTCACTTCGCCCTTTAGTAAATTTGTCCCTTAGAATTCTAATGGATAGTGTAGCACTCATGTACAATGAGGGAGCCTTGATGTGGCACATATTTTGGCTAAAGTGTGGTACTAACACCTCTTTTTTTGTAATTATTATTTTTAAAGGCAAACCGTTACGTTCTCTCTTTGTGTACAAATATTGGCTTTTTATTGTTTATACTGTAGCAGCTGGTCAGCTCTAGATTGTGGGTTAGACCGAGCGCTGGTGATTTCTTTCTGTCTTTTGTAAACAAGGAAAAATGCCTATTCACTCCAATGTATGTGGTGTGAGAAAGAAATGCCCATTGACCCCATTGTACTCAGATGAGAAAAAAAAAAAGAAAAAACACACTGATTTCAATGCATTTGGTGTCAGACAAAAATGCCTATTGACTCCAATGCATCTGGTGCCATGAGAAAAATGCAAACTGACCCCAATACATTTCTGCAAAATGTCACCATCTGAGCAATTTCACCATTTTTTTAGCAAAGCAAAATGGGTGAATATACGCTCATCACTAATCAAAGTATTTTCCATTCCACTTTGGATTTTAGGGCTGAAATCGTTTGGCAGCTTTGAGCTTTCAATAAATAAATGTATCCTCTGGGGCAAAACACGTTTCAACTTTCCCCGCATTGATAAAATGTGGAAAACTATATGAAACGCAAATTTGTTTTTGAAAAAATGTTTAATTGGACATTTCTCTGATTTATTTCTTTTCAAAGTGATCATGCATAGACAAACTTCCGTTATACATGTATACTGTATATGATAAATACAATATTAAGCTGCACACATGAGCAGTTTCTCAGCAGAAGATGAAGCCTGCATTAATTACATGACATTCTCATCTCTTTCCAGGAGGGATCCTTGATAACGGCTGTTTGTGCACTTGGAACCCGAGCAGCAAGGTACACCATTCCAAATAATAGATTGCATTGTCACAAGTGGACCTTCCCCCTAGCAGCTGTGTGTGCTGATAAGGAGAATACATGATGAAGGAACAGTGATCTGGGCAACCAGAGACTTTGTACCAAATAATCAGTGTGACTTCTGTTTTTATGCACCTTATCTGCTTAACTAATATTATTTATTTCACTTCTATGATTTGCTGAATGTAAACTGCAGAGATTCACATGTTTCTATTCATAGTCTACTGTGGCATCACTTGAAGTTCCTGGGCCCTGAGCATATTGCTTTAGGGAAACCCGCTATCCAGAAAGCTCTGAATTACAGGAAGGTCATTTCTTATTGCGTAGTCTCTGTAATAATAAAACAGTACTTTATACTTGATGGTAGCTAAGCTGCATGAATCCATATTGGTGGCAAAATGATCATATTGGGTTTATTTCATGTTTAAATGATTTTTAGTAGACTTACGGAATGGTGATTCAAATTATAGAAAGACCCCTTATCCAGAAAACCTCAGGTCCTAAGCATCCCAGATAATCGATCCTATACCTGCAGTAGTTTGCCTTTTCAGCCTCAATTACTCTGTTACTATGAAGGCTTTTGTTGATTTTAATTTATAACAGAGGGTTGAACAGCGTCTTAAAGGAATTTTTCAGTATAAAAATAAAAACTGGGTAAATAAATAGGCTGTGCAAAATAAAAAATGTTTCTAATATAGTTAGTTAGGCAAAAATGTTGCTGGAGTGACTGGATGACTAACATAATAGCCAGAACACTACTTCCTGCTTTGCAGCTCCCTTGATTTCCACTGATTGGTTACCAGACAGTAACCAATCAGTGAGTTGAGGGGTTGCCACATGGGTCACAACTATTGCTGACTAACTGACTAACTCAGAGTTAGAGAGCTGAAAAGCAGGAAGTAGTGTTCTGGCTATTATGTTAGACATTCAGTCACTCCAACCTTTATATATTACATTTAGGCTAACTAACCATATTAGATACATTTTTTATTTTGCACAGTCTATTTATTTACCCAGTTTTTATTTTTATACTGAAAAATTCCTTTAATAATTACCCAATTTTTATTTTTACACTGGACTGTTCCTTTAAGACTAACCTTACCATAAACATGCTAACATTGCAATTCTGGGGTTATTGGTTTAATTTCAGCTAGGGCACTGTCTGCAATGAGTTATGTTCTCCCCGTGTTAAATGTTTTTTTTTCTGGGTACACTTGTTTCCTCCCCACTCCAAAAATATACAGAAGCTTAATTGACTCCCTATAAAACTGGCGTGTGTAAATGTCATTGGGACCTTAGATTGTAATAATCTGATGTGAATAATGTATCACCTGTATCACCAATCTGTGCAATATGTTGCCACTATATATTAAAAAAACATTTTCATGATAATTATGCACAGGAAAAGCTTTGCTAAAGTCAATATTCTAGTGCAGTGTCATAGGAAAATTGTTTCCCTCCCTAATAGGGTTCATAGGGTTCCAGTTAAGGGAAACAATACTATTTTGTCTAAAATATACTCCTAGGGAGCGCTAAGCACCCACACCAGGATGGACTCTAGGGGGGTTATTTATTAAAGCCCAAATGCTAAAAACTCGAAAAATTTGTGTTTTTTCATACAATAAAATCCTATTTGGAAGTTTCTGTCGCCTGTGCTAGAATTAATCCTAAAATCCGATTATTTTGTGCTTTTTGGACAAAAATAATATTTTATCCCTGATCCGATTAATTTGAGCTTTTTTAATAATAATTATGGTCAAATTGTGAATTCTAGTTTGGTCGGACTTTTTTAAAATAAAATAGAAAAATTCAAATTTTGATAAATAACCCCCTAAGAATGTAAAAATGAGTCCCTGTGCTAGAATTAGTCCAAAAATGCAATTATTTTGTGCTTTTTGGACAAAAATAATATTATGTTCCCATCCGATTAATTTGAGCTTTTTTAATAATAAATATGGTCAAATTGTGAATTCTAGTTTGGTCGGACTTTTTTAAAATAAAACTCAAATTTTGATAAATAACCCCCTAAGAATGTAAAAAATTAGTCCCAGCTCTATCATTATGAACATGCATGCCCTAACATTTTTTTGTATAGTAAACAGTATACATTTTCATAGATCAGACTTGTTCAAAATTACTGTAGAAATAAAAATAATGCATATACTGTATACAGAATACTGTTTTATGTACAGGAAGCGGTGCTAAACCATTAGTCTGTCTGACCCTGGGTAACAGCAAAGGCTGCCTGAAATTCATTGCCTTGGAGCTTATAAAAAACATGAGCTGGAGACATCACTGTTTCACCTCTTCTTGTTGTGTCAATCTTCTTTACTGCTTTCTGAGCACTCATAAACTCTGAGTATCCGGCTTTTCCTTGCTCATAAGATTCCACTGATCTATTTAATCCTTTTAATGCCACCGACGGCAGACTTCTATCCAGAAGCAAACATTAGGATTCTGACCATTGCAGGGCATGTTTTTTCCTTACTGTATATACACAACGTGTTCTGGGACCTGTTATTCAGAACCTGGGGTTTTCCGGATAATGGATCTTTCCATAATTTGGATTTTCATACCTTAACTCGACTAGAAAATCATGTCAACATTAAATAAACACAGGCTGGTTTAGCTTCAATAAGGAATGATTATATCTTAGTTTGGATCAAGTACAATGTACTGTTTTATTATTATTGAGAAAAAGGAAATATTTTTTTTTTAAATCTGGATTAAATGGATAAATGGAGACAGACTTTCCATAATTCGGAGCCTTCTAGAGAACAGGTTTCCGAATAACTGATCCCATACCTTTATAATGAATGCTTATTGGAGGCAAAACAATCCCTTATCTGGAAAACCCCAGGTCTTGGGCATTCTTGATAACAGGACTCATACCTGTGATATATATTCCATGCCATAAACTAACTACTAAATAACTGTGCAGACCCAGTAGAGAAAGAAAGTTGGAGTTGGTCACCTTCCTTTTTGAAATAAAGGAGCAATTCAAAATCCTATCGTTAACCAATTTATTACGTCAGTGTAGCATTGTGAACTATTTTGCTATATCTAGAAAGCAAATAAAACTGGCCGTATCCCTAAAGATCCTCTCATAGGTCAACAAGCAGATCTATCCCGCCTGTGCCGAATTGGGTTGATGGTATTATCTGGCAGCAGGGTTTACTTGCTGTTGAGGAATAAATTATTTTATCAACGGTCTTCTTTTGCCGCTGTTATTTCTACAAAGCACTTTGTTGGACACTATGCATTATGTATTACGGGAGATGTTACAAGGTGTGGGCTGAACATTGAAAACAACAGTAGCTCGGGAATTCAGCGATTTGGCACAATAATTATACAACCCACATTTACTTTACTTTCAGAATGTACTCAGAAGAAAACTCTCAAAGCAATGCTTCTAAGTGGAACTTATTCCCAAATTGGTTCTCTTGTAATTGTAACAGCACACATTTTTCATCTAAAAGCATTTCAGTTTTTTTTTTTTTTGGGTCGGGGTATCTAATTGAATACCTGAAATCCCACCTTTGCTGTCTATCGAGGGGTAGAGCTGATGGGGGATTATGACTGCACCAGGAAGGGGTCAATTCCCAGGTATAGATGCATTTATTAGGAGGGGGAAAGAGGGTTTTGATTAAGTAACTGGAAGATGACTGGGGGCAAGAAGGAGGGAACACATGCCATAAATTTGCCCTGGGTTCCGTTGTCCTATATTTATTCCGCTGTACATTCCTACGACTGATATCTGCACCCTTGAGAAGACCTCATGTAGAATGAATTAAGTGCCTATGCAGAGACCTTGCCCATGACAGGTTTGCAGTTGAGCTGGTATAAATGTAGTTATTACAAGCACCAGATACTTGTTATGTATTTGCCATGCAGAAATGAAATCACAAAAATGTCACCTATTTGTGTTTTTAAAAAAAACATATTCATGCAATATATGCATTTTGATGCATTCAACTTGAATTTTTATAGATGGAAGGACCCTTATGATCATTACTCTGAAAAGCATTCATTCGTCCCAATGCATGATTAGCATGTGAGGTGCAGACATATATAAATTTACTTCTATATGCTCCATATTTCCCCCTCAATCTAGCAAAGTAACAGGGTTATAATCTATTCTCATTTTCTGCCCTTTTTTAGTAGTGTAGGTAATGGAGAGATAAAATATAACCCGGCCCTCTAAATGTAAAGTTAGCCACTGATTCCTGCCCCTGGCTCACCCAAATATCCATTTATTATTATTAAGTGGTATAAAAAGTCACAAAAATTGCACCACATCAACTAACTCATAGCAAACAATCAGATGTTTATTTTCTAGTAAATGCTGCTCCCTGTTGATTGCTTGGTATGGCTTAAAAGACCAATCACTGCCTTTGCAACTCATAATTAATTACTCAAGTGTTCTGTAACCTGTCAATCTTCCTGCTGTCTTTCTTTCGGGTTCTCTATGTTTTCTCTCTCTCTGGCTAAAAAAATAGGTGCTAAATTGCACCAGTCCACTTGCCCATTGAAACCAGTCAGTAATTATTGTTGACTGGCCAATCATCAGTTAGGAAATGAAAGCAAAGATCTGACTCTCTGCACTAGAAGAGCTGAATTTCCGGTTTAATGGCAGGAAATTCGGCTCTTAAAATTACCAGGAGTGGCTTTTTGTATTCTAAAAAAAATTGAAGTATGTGGCTAAAATGGAGTCTATGGGAAATGGCCTTTCCTTAATTTAGAGCTTTCTCGATAACAGATCCCATAACTGTACTATTTTTGTCTTTGGGAGGAAACCTAAGTAGTCTACAGCTACTTAATTTCTTGAGTGTTGAGATTTTTTGTTGACCCAACTGTGTCTTTCGAAATTCATATAAAATTTCAATTGGTCTTATTTTATTTGAAAATATTTTACTTTTTCACCTTTGGTTGCTATGGTCAACCTCATTGGTGATGTTTCCAGTGTTCATAAATGCGCCGCTATGTGTGTCTTTGTGAGTTCCAAACACATCCTTCTAGTCTGTTGTCTTTTGAATTGTCACAAAGTGCCGCAAGTTGCATCTTAAAAAAACATTGAATGAAATGAAACAAAACTCTGAACACTCATAAGTAAACCAAACAGAATATAATGAAATTACTTTTAGGGGCAGATTTATCAAGGGTCGAATTTCGAAGTGGAAAATACGTCGAAATTCGAGCATCGAATAGAATCCTCTGACATTTGAATTCGAAGTTGGAGGATTTTATTCATCATACGATCGTATTCCGATTGTACTTCGAATTGTGCGATTCGAACGATTTTATCGTACGATTTTCCTTCGAAACCCAAAAAATTTTAAATATGCTCTGGCAGGTCCCCATAGGCTAATATAGCACTTCGGCAGGTTTAAGTTGGCGAAGTATTGAAGTCAAAGTTTTTTTTAAAGAGACGGTACTTTGAATATCAAATGGTCGAATAGTCAAACAATTTTTACTTCGAATCGAAGTCGAAGTAAATTTGAAGTCGTAGTATCCTATTCGATGGTCGAAGTATCCAAAAAATTACTTTGAATTTCGAATTTTTTTTACTTCGAAAATTCCCTCGAATTCACTTCGACCGTTGATAAATCTGCTCCTAAGTGCACTCAAACCTCAAATACACATCAAAATCATAAAAAAAAACCTGCACCTAATAGGCCTTATAGACCCTATAGCTATAGTTAATTTATGATGTTGTGGCATTGCAGTTATGTAGGAATGTAAAAAAAAAAGATAAAGCAATTAAAACCTGAGAGATTTAATTGCCAGTTTGCTCAATAACCTAATTCCAATAAAGCCCATGTGTTTGATGGCGTGCATTCGTTTTCCACATCTAAAAATTACAATTAATTACACTGACAGAAATCTGAAAAAAAACTCCTTTGGCAGCAAAGCTCTAATTTTTAGAATTGCAGGTGGCGGGTATTACATGGTAATTGAACTATTACTTTAATTGTCTTCTTGCCAAAAGGGGACAGTCTCCTCCTCTAATTGAAACCGTTTCTAATTAAATGTACGCATTTGTTACATAATGCCTCGGAACACACTCTCTGTTTACAATGAGACACACTCGCTCGACTCTGTGAACTGCAGATTTTCTTTAGATTAAGAATAATGTGCTCAGCTTTCAGCAAGCTTTTCCTTCCAAAGATGCTCTTGGTGCTAACGCGCTAGGATATAATATCAGGTACAACATTAAGGGGCCGATTCACTATAGGTCGAATATCGAGGGTTAATTAACCCTCGATATTCGACTAGGAACGAAAATCTTCGACTTCGAATATTGAAGTCGAACGATTTAGCGCAAATCCTGCGATCGAACGATCGAAGGATTATTCCTTCGATCGAACGATTAAATCGTTCGAATCTAACGTTTCGAAGGATTTTAATCCAACGATCGAAGGAATATCCTTCGATCAAAAAATCTCAGGCAAGCCTATGGGGACCTTCCCCATAGGCTAACATTGACTTCGGTAGCTTTTAGCTGCCGAAGTAGGGGGTCGAAGTTTTTCTTAAAGAGACAGTACTTCGACTATCGAATGGTCGAATAGTCGAACGTTCGATTCGAAGTCGAAGTAGTAGTCGAAGGTCGAAGTAGCCCATTCGATGGTCGAAGTAGCCCAAAAAAACACTTCGAAATTCGAAGTTTTTTTAATTCGAATCCTTCACTCGAGCTTCATGAATCGGCCCCCAAGCTTAATGTAAACATTGTTTCCTATATTTTGCTGGACAGTTTGGCAAGGCGCATAGCATATCCAGAGCAAATTACACAGTGATTGGATCCCAGCTGGTGCCAATGGCCGCATACACCTACAGATGTGATCATTGGTTTTATGAAATTAAGCCAGCAACCCAATCAAACACTCTGCAGTGTTTTACAGAGGAAGGCAATCACTCACACATTTGGTGTATTTGTATCTTTACATAAATAATCATCTATAAACCATTTAAAATTCCTGGCGCTGTTATGTTTATGTTCTTTATCTTTTCAGACCAGGACAACCTAGTCATATTATCTACATTAACTAATTAACTAATTATCTACATTAACCAACAAACTTGTTCTATTTTAGCCTTCAACTGTAGGGAGGTTCTGTGCTTTATGTCTTTCATCTCCCAAAACAGAATAAGAGAGAATAATCTAAGGTTTATTTCATACCTGATCAGCAGTGGCAGGAAATTCCAAGGAACAGTCAGTAACACCAAAAAATGAAAGTGTTTTAAAGTAATGAAAATATAATATACTATTGCCCTGCACTGGTAAAACTGGTGTGTTTGCTTCAGAAACACTACTATAGTTCATATAAACAAGCTGCTGAGTAGCAATGGTGGAATTGAAAAAAGCCTATATGGCACAGGTTAAATAGTGGATAACAGATAACACCATTATGTTCTACAGAGCTTGTCTGCTTTCTGCTGTGTAACCGGAGACATTTTTCATTTGAATGGCTGCCCCAATTGCTACACAGCAGCTTATTTATATAAACCATAGCAGTGTTTGTGAAGCAAACATGGCAGTTTTACAAGTGCAGGGCAACACTACATTATATTTTTATTGCTTTAAAACAATTTAATTTTTTGATGATACTGTTCCTTTTATCAGAACAACCGGCTGAAAGGAAACTTTCTGGCATTTCTGCACCAGTGGAAATATGTCGGCAGAGAAAAAAACAGGTGCAACTTTTAGGCTACAGTTCCATGTTTTCTGCTGGTAGAGTAGAGACTTGAATCTAACCACAATAACTATGGTATTACACATCTTTAAAAAGATATATTGGTTGTTTTCAATTAAAATAGAATATGTGAGTGAAAGACAATCTGGTTGACAAAGGTAGAAGCTGGCCATACATGAAGAGATGGCTTGTCTAGCGACATCGCTAAACGAGTGGATCATTCCCCGATATGCCCACTAACGGCAGGGCTATATCGGGGTAATCTGAACATTCAGCCCTAGGACCAAACGATTGGATTATAATGAGGAGCAATGGGCTCCAATGGCCTTCCTGATCTATATCATGGCCAGATATCGAATGGGAAGACCCGTCGGAAGCCCCCATACACAGGCAGATAAAATGCCAAATTGATCTAAAGGACCGATATTGGCAGCTTTATCTGCCGGTGTATGGCCTCTAGAGCAACTCATATAGGATCTAAATTTAGTCATGACATCAGACAGTGACTGCTTGATTATCTCTAGGAACAGAGACCTATACTGTAGTGATGTGCGGGTTGGCTTTTTCCCGATCCGCACCTGCTCTCCCTCCACCCCTGCCGTCCGAGCCCAACTTCCAGCTTCCCTTTATAGACCTGCCCCGCCTCACTGATGATGTCACAAAATGGGCGGAGTGAGCAGGCGTGCAGCTGTAAAGCTGGAAGTCAGAAGCTGGCAGTTGAAGGTGGCGGGCGGGGAGAGCAGGAGGAAGAGCTTGACCTGCAAAGGGGGGGTGCGAGGTTGGCCCAAACCGAAAGGGTCCTGCGGGTATCGGGCCAGCCTGCACATCACTACTATACTGTATACTATAAGACTTCTTTTTCCTGGAGTGGAAAAAGCTGCTTGGTTGGCTCCAGTGACAAAGGAGACTATTGAAGATCTTTGTTTCTTGTATCCTTTGATGTAGTCACTTTATTACTTTACAAGTCCCTAAGGGAGATACACTCTCTTCCTTGATTATTGTTAATGACACATTTGGTATACATTGGTGTGAATCTATGATACCAAATATCTTGGCAAATTGCACAAATGGTTGGAAACTTACACATAAGAACTATTTAGCCATTTGCCTTTGCCAAGGTCAGATGTTTATTATATTAATTTTCTTTTTATTTGATTATTTAATTGTTTTATTGATTTTTTTTCATGTAAATTTAAGGATTACCTTGAAATTCACCCTCTGTCCCTTAAAAAATCCTCATGACAATCTCCTTGCCCAATGTATCATTATATATTAAAAAAAAAATAAAGCTTCATTGTTTACCTTTAGGCTGGAACTATATGGTCTTCATCCAATCCAATGCGCTGAAAGGAAACGGATGTGCCGAGATGGATGCAACAAAAATAAGGTAAGTAATAGAAATATCGGACCTTGACGCATGCATGTTGCATCTTCTTAGGACAGTCGTGTTGCATTGGATGCGTGCAGCGACAAGGTCCACCATTTCTATTACTTACCTTATTTTCGTTGCATCCGTCTCGTTGCATCCATTTCTTCTCAGCGCGTCAGATCTGATGAAAAAACGCTTGTGTAGTTTTAGCCTTGAATGAATTTATGGTTGATAGTTAAAACAGCAGAAAGGATAAAAGGAGATCCTTTCCAACCCATCTCCCTACTCCCTATTAATAAAATTTAATTATTACAACTCGGATGAATTGAAACAACACGAAAATTTAAATCAAATTCGATCAAACTCGATTTGAGTTTTTTCTCAGAAGTCTTTTATTCTTCTGACTTCTCACCTTGCTTCTGTTTTATACCTAAATCTCCTTTTATTATAGTAAACTCTATTCAGCAGTTTTTGTATGTAATTTGTATGCTCAATTTATATATTCATTCATTGCACAGTGCTGCACAATAAGTTGACACTTTATAAATAATAGCAATAATAATAACAATACCTACATTTGTTTGGTCAAGCAATAAGGCCCACTTGTAGATACATGTGCAAATATTGTTTTTGGGACACAATAAGGTATGTCCACATACTTTGTATTTCAGGAAATTTAATTTAAACGTTAATTTTGATTTTAAGTTCTAATTCTATTCAAACTTTAAACTTTAATCTTATTTCAGGTTTCTTATACCTTGATTTTATTTGCATTTACTGTGTTGTAATTAAGATTGTTTTTTATTTAGACAATGGTTTGTATAACATCTCACATATTATGACATCACCACGTCTACTTAACTACACAGCTTAATTGTTCTATTGTATTGGTACTGAAAATAACTTACTGTAATGTAATCTGTTGTTTATGATCGATAAAAAGAGACAAATCCACAGGAAATTTAACCAGAAATGCTAAAAAGATTTAAATTGGGAGACGAGAGGGAATATACCGTATATACTCGAGTATAAGCCGAGTTTTTCAGCCCCCAAAATATTATGAAAAACTCTACCTCGGCTTATACTCGGGTCAAGCGCAAAAACGGTCGCCAGCGTCTAAGAATAGTCGACAGCGTCCAAGAATAGTCGACAGCACCCAAGAATAGTCTCCAAGAATAGTCGCTGGCATCCAAGAATAGTCGCCGGCATCCAAGAATGGTCATCGGTGTCCAAAAACGAGACGCCGGCACCTCCAATGGGAGCAGAAACCCTCAATTTTTTGATTGAGTTACCAGAAGCTGCTGCATTTCTCACTCTAGGCTTATACTCGAGTCAATAAGCTTTCCCAGTTTTTGGAGGTAAAATTAGGTTTATACTCGGGACGGCTTATACTCGAGTATATACGGTAATGAAAAGGACAGACAAAAGGAATGCTTACAAAAGAGAATTTCAGATATTAACCTTCATCTGTATGGAGAGGAGGAATTTGGAAAAATGCGAGATAATGGGTCAATGGAAATGAGAATAGGATAGAAACTGTGTAGCTATAAAACATGCATAGATTGCACATATTTCCAATGTTGCCTGGCAGGAGGTTTTTCAATATAGAGTAGTAGTAGTATTTGACTATAGATAACTTGCCATGTATAACATGGAGTATAAGGAAAACAACCAAAACTGAAGTGGGCAGACAATGAGTCTGGATCACTCTGGTAGATAAAATACAGATACAATCATTTGTATTTAAAGAAATTGCAAATGACTAAGAGTGCCTTATGCATTTTCTGCCCAAGGGGCATTTATTCATAGGCATGGATACTGTATGATTAAGTGCCCCTTAGGCATGATAAGTGAATGGCTCAATTAGTCAGATGCAAGTTCTTTAAATAAAGGTTATTTATCTGCACTTCATCTACCAGAGTGACCCAGATGCAGAGCCTGCTTATGTCAGGTTTGGTTGTCAGGAAGTATTGCATCCCTTCTGTCAGAGTCATGTGCTTCCCCAATGCCCCAGGGCACAGAAAGAAAACCATACAAAACAAGCAACTGAGCCAGTGATAACGGGCAGAGTGCCAATATCACTTTAAAGCTCCAGGGGAGTTGCCCTGTTCTTGGAAACATAAAATGAGAACTATTTTTGATTTCCTTTGGGTTACGTAACAGTGTTATGTATGCAGATTTGTCTGTAAATTTGTCTTTTGCTTGCTCACAGAGGGAGCAGCCATTGCACAGGCACCAAGAAAGATAAGAATGTATTTTAATGTTTGTAGGGGATCAAACAAGACCTTCCCTTCTTTATATGTCTGTTACATCATCCAGCCCAGTTACAGGCTGGAGAGCCATCTGATTGGCTGGATGCCCCAGTGCATCCATGGGAGAGGAGGAGGACCCAGGGGTATGCCTGACTTAAAGTCAGGCATTCCCCTGGGTCCTCCTCCTCTCCCATGGATGCAGGTTGGTGTTTTTTCCTCCAAATTGGGCTACTAATTTCAATCCCAAGGGGGTTTCCAAAGTGCAAACTAGCCAAGGTATTGATTTGGGCTGGTTTTTGTAGGCTTTTCCGGGTTTGTACTTTAAAAACTAGCCAAAGTTTTTTCCCCTAGTATGCTATGCCAGTGCATGTTGGGTAATATAGTTTTTATTTAGCAAATGCCTACAGCCAAGGTAATGTGAAGCTAATGTGAAACTACAATACCCAGAATAAAATTGGAGTAGAAAGTTGTAGTAAGCAACTCCCTATTCTATTTCTATTTGTTGCTGTTCCTATCAGTCCCAACCTGTCTGTACTACAGCCGGCAGCCCGCTGCATCTGGTACGTGATAATTAAATGTACCATACAAATAGAATTATAGTTAGAGGCTTCTATATGCTGTTGTCATATTGACTGTTTACTTTACATTTAAAATGGCTTTTGGCTAGGCTAGTTTTTTGGTAGTCTTTGGCTGGTTTTGTATATAAATCTGGCAACCCTGCTGACTTTGGAGGCAAATGCACCAGGTTATAGACAGAGCTAATAAAAGGTGCCCCTGCTGTAGCAGCCAGCCAGAGCCTGGTGTGACGGCAGGTGTTTCTCCAGCCTCGTGGGAGCTACAGCCTATATCTTAAAGGAGAGGTACATTGGGACAGTTAACACTACCTGGAGAATAAAGAGCTCTGGGAAAAAGGACATTTCATGTGAACTGAACTGTGTTGTACATCCGGAGTGAAGAGAGACTGTGCTAGTTACTAGACAGAACCACGTTTCCCCAGTGTAGGAATATTATTGCATTGCACTGTTTAACCAATTCTTTCCTTAATTCCTCAGTGCTTACTAGGCGTAGGCACTGCACTGTAAATCCCAGTTCCCTGTATCTTTCATATGCAAAGAGAATTCAGGGCCCTAGATTGCAAAGGGTTAATTGCTGTTTATAATCCAACTTTACAAGTGTGGTCAGGAAAGGGTTACATGTTGTTTTATAGTTGTAGAGCAAAGATGTAGTAGAAGGATATGTGTGGAATTTTTGAGAACAAAAAGGAGTTATGCAATTTAACAGATGGAGTCGCACATATCATATGTATTTGGCGGTTCAGTTTAGGCTCATACCAGGGTCCTTTGCCATGGTCCTTTAATCTATGGCCAGGAGACAGCAAATAAATGTACAGAAGTTTATAAATTAATGAAATGGACATTTTTGCAAATTGGCAATTAATGCAGCAAGGAAAGTTGCTTGGAATTATATTCGCTTTAATTTGCTTTTTATTTACTGCCATGGAACATATAGTGCCTACTTGAGTAACTAAGCCCTAAGGGTACCCCTGTGACATTATATTCTGATGTACTGTAAATAATAAATATGCCACTAGTTATGAAATGTGATCCAAAACACCAGTCGTTCACATCAGTCACCAACACCCATTTAATACAAGTCTGCCAGGACTGAAAGGTAAACTGGTGTATTTTCTTCAGAAACTCTACAATAGTTTATATAAACAAGCTGATGTGTAGCCATGGGGGCAGCCATTCAAAGCTGGAAAATGAGAAAACGCACATGATACATAGCAGATAAGCTCTGTAGTATACAATGGGATTCTTCCAAGATTATACAGTATTTTATCTACTGTGTATCCTGTGCTTGAATGGTTGCCCCATGGCTTCACAGCAGCTTATTTATATAAACCATAGTTGTATTTCAGAAGCAAACACACCAGTTTAACCAGTGCAGGGCAACAGAACCTTTTATTGTCATTCCTTGACACTCATTTTTTTTGTGTTACTGTTCCATTAACTAGAAACTGCCACACTCCATCCATTAAGTAAATATATTTGGCATCTCTGGAGACTTTCATGATTTAGTGGAGTGCTGTCAATTTTCTTTGTATTCAATGAATCCGCCACTAGATACCCCCAACACTACTTAATAGGACAACTAGCAAGCTCCTTTAAATTAGTAAATGTATTGGTACACAATGGAGGACTCCTACAGCAAAAACTCCCATTCAGCTGCTGCTTACATTCATTAAATATACTGCCAACAGATGGTGACACCGCTACATTTGCTAAAGTATCACCAGACCCCCCAAGGTCAGTAAATATCTTGGAAAATGTTCCTATATAGCTTCAGTGGAGTATGACAACGTTCTTTACATTGACTAATTATACGGGATTCTTTGGAGACTTCCTATATGGATTAAACAAAGCAACACCAATCTCCTCATATTCAGTGAGTGGATTCAGTGTAGCAAATCAAGCTCCTTACATTTTAGTGATACACTGACACATTCTGAAAACCATGAATTCAGTAGGGATGTAGCGAACTGTTCGCCGGCGAACTAGTTCGCGCGAACTTCGACTGTTCGCGTCCGCCGCAAGTTCGCGAACGTCGCGCGACGTACGCCAATAGGCGTTCGCGTCAAAATCGTTCGACCATTCGACCATTCGATCGCTAAAATCGAACGATTTTCGTTCGAATCGAACGATCGAAGCCATTGGATTGAATGAAATCATTCGATCCAATGGCTTCGATCGTTCGATTCGAACGGAAATCGTTCGATCGAACGATTAAAATCCTTCGATCGTTCGAATCGAACGATTTTCGGATGTTCGAAGTTCGCGAACTGTTCGCATTTTTTGCCGGTGTTCGCGAACGGCGTTCGCGAACACATACTCGGCAGTTCGCTACATCCCTAGAATTCAGCAGTCAAGCCTTTTATGTTCAATAGAGACATCAATATACAATGGCGACCTCCTGCCTGGATTCAATGGACCACTGTTCCTTATGTTCAGTAAATATGTTAGTAGTTCTGGCAGCCTCCTGCACTGCATCAGTTGGGAACATTAGATATATCTCACTTCTATGTCATACAACATTGTCCCATTGTAGGTTTACCATGAAACCATATGGTAGCACAGAAACCAACAATCTCACTCTATTACATAGACAAGACCCAGAGTCTTGGAACGGTATCCACAAGGAATTCTTTGGTATTTCACAGTAATTTTAATTTTCTAGAAGTGCTGTCCATGCTCATTCCCAACACTAATGTAACCAACAACACTGACTATCCATTCAAAAGCATATAAAGTCATATAATGACCTCATGCTGATCCCTTTACAAACATTACACCCATGGCATTCCCAGTCCTTGTTCACAATCCCACATTCTGCACAACTCGGCAGATCCTAAATGTCCTTAGGAGGCTTTTGGATATCTTATTGGACAGTCAAAATACCCAAGGATACAGCAAGTTTATGCATAAATATGTTTTTAAGGAGAAATCAGTTGATCCATGAATGATTAGGGAATGATTATGATTCTTGTTTGATCTGGCTTCTTAGAATTTCTTGTCAGTTTGGATGGACTGTCTATGATATGACTTTGCTCACTGATATGATTTTCTAACGATAATAAAATGAAATCCTGCTGAGGTTATGATATAGAGACATTTCAGAGTATAGCGCTGGTTGTTTTATAATTGTATTTACTTGCCATTGAAATAATTCAATGTAATCTAAGATTTTTAATATTTATAAAAACAGTAAAGGTAAACAGGGTCTAAATCAATATAATATATTTCTTGACTACAGCAATACTGGATCATTTGGGGAACAGCTAATATATTCTAAAGATTCTGCAGTGGCAGGTCACTGAGTTGGAGCTGAACAGTTGAGGTGGGGGGTTCCACAAATACCAATCAAAGAGCTATACCCCCAAAGACCTAGATATATTCTCAGACCCCAAATTCCCAGGTCTATAATAAAATAAGGATGAGATAAAAGGTTTGGTGTTTTGCTTGTCAGCCTCTGACTGATGGCCATTCTCCTCAAATTTTGTACATCCTAGATTCCACACAATACAGTGTACCAAGTGCAAAAAAGTCCATTGTGGCTATTTTGTGCACTTTCCACATTATATTTTGCTCTTTAGAAATTGCTGCAGGTGTGTCGATCGTTTTTTGGAGAGCCAATTTCCCCATGAATACAGTGCTGGCTGGCTGCACTAATTTTAGTGAGGTGGAGCAGAAGGAAGGCAGGTATGAACCCCCCTTCCACTTCAGACCTGCAAGTTGAAAAGGGTGCTGGGCACAGAGTGCAACATTCCCTCAGGAGAAAGTATTTGTTAAGGGACATGTTTTTGCACCCCATAGTGCTTTAGCACTTGCACCCTGGGAATAAGTAAATGACCCCATTTATCACTGCAAAAACCAGTGGACTGGTGGTACCTGTTTTTCTGGCATAATTCAGTGCAAGTCAAATAACATTTACTAACTGATGTCTAAAAACACTGACCTTAACATCAAAAGAACTGTCCTGGACGCAGGGTTAATTTTGTCATAGTGCTCTATTGCATTGTACTAGCCTCTATCCTGACACCTTCCAAATGGTCAAGTGGCTATGGCTCTGGGGAGGCATCTCACATGTTCCAGAAGGGAAAAGATTCAGGGTTGTGAGGAGAGACAGGGGGTTTTGGTGCATATTAAGGCATTCCTGGAACCTTCTAGTCCCAATTATACCTATAGCTATAACAGATACTCTTACTGAGCTGATTTCCTGGTTTTATGGCATGAACAAAATAACTTTAACTTTCTAAATAACTATTATTTTAAGCACTAAACAGAAGTTTAGGGAATAAGATTTAGCAAGAAGATAATCCAAGGGGCAGATTTACATATGGTTGAATATCGACGGTTAATTAACCCTTGGTATTCGACTGCCGAAGGTAAATCCTTCAACTTCGAATATCGAAGTCAAAGTATTTACCGCAATTTGTTCCATTTTAATCCATCGATCGAACGATTTTTCTTTAACCAAAAAAAGCTTGCAAAGCCTATGGGGACCTTCCCCACAGGCTAACATTGAGGTTCGGTAGGTTTTAGATGGCGAAGTAGGGGGTCGAAGTTTTTTTTAAAGAGACAGTACTTCGACTATCAAGTGGTCAAATAGTCAAATGAGTTTTAGTTCGAATTGTTCGATTCAAACTCATAGTCATAGTCGAAGGTCGAAGTAGCCAATTCGATGGTCGAAGTAGCCAAAAAAACATTCGAAATTCGAAGTTTTTTTTATTCTATTCCTTCACTCGAACTGAGTAAATGTGCCCCCAAGTGTAATGAGTTTTTCAGTTATTGCAGTTCAACAATTGTCCACTATTACCATACGATGTACATTATACTTTATATAGATCACCTTAGGTGTGCTTATGGGTGGTTACTCACAAGCGTTTAGCTTACTGCAATAATTGAAAAACTCACTTAGGGATTTATCAAAGGTCGAGGTGATGTTTAGAAGTGAAAAACTTCGAATTTCAAGCTATTTCAAGCTATTTGTTGTGTACTTGGACTAGGGATTATCATACTTCGATTTGAAATTGAAAAAACGTCGAAATTCGAAGGTCGAATTTTTTTGAAGTACTGTCTCTTTAAAACTTCGACCATTCACCACCTAAAAGCTGCCAAAGTGCTGTTTTAGCCTGTGGGGGACCTCCAACAACCTGTATGGAGGCAATTGGGGGAGTTTGGGAGATCGAAGGTCGAAGTTAAAAAACTTTGAATCGAAGTACGATTGTATGATTCGAAGTAGGCCGAATTTGTCCCACTTCGACCCCAAAAAAACTTCTACCTCCATTTGATTGGTCTTTTTGAATTTGAAGTTTTTTTAACTTCGACCTTCGACCTTTGATAAATAAACCCCTTAGATGATCTTCTTGCTACATCTTATTCCCTAAGCTTCTGTTTAGCGCTGACTCATACGGACCATTGATAACTGAATTTCTACCCGAGGAGAAACGGTTTTTCGAGTTGGACCAAAGGGAAGAATTCCAGAGACTGTGGTTACCTGTACTAAGCCCATTATTGTAAATGACATGAAGACTTGCTCAGTTTGGAGAAGAAGGTATGGAAAGATATCCTATACCACAAGCACTGGAACTGTATTGGTCGGGGACAGACAATGGCAAATCAGTGTAATAAAAAGGGCATACTTGAACCCCTACATGCTTTGTAAAATATAATGGGGACTTATGTGTAGAATAATGTGTAAAAAATGTGTAGAAAGCTCTGTGTAACAGGGCTATCCTGCTTTCCAATTGGTCCTCTCTTGTCATTTACAGCAGCATTAAAGAAATGCTGATAATACATAAATAGTATGGGATAGTTATTATATAGTGCTGCTATTTTTTCACAGCACTGTATACAGATGTTTAGAGAAATATATATCATGTCCAACAAAGCATTAAAGCTAAAATGGGTGCCCCAAGCACAAGAAGATTAAATAGTAAAAAATGAGAAGCCTTCCACTTCTTATGTTTAAACATTAACCCCCATATATAATAAAAGGCACTGGGGCTCATTTATTAACGCAGCGCAGCGCATAAGTGGACGCAAAAGATTGTCTGCGACATCACGAGTGTGATCGCTAATATATTTGCGTGATATTGCGCATAACACAGAGCTTTTGCGATGGTTTTGTTTATGCGCATTGCGCAAAAGATTGGGCATTTATGTCGCAAACGATGCCGTGGTTGTTAGGGGCGTGGCTGTGGGCGTGGCTACAATGCGCTTGCACTGCGGCCGTCGCAGATTTGCGTCTGTATATGTGCAAAACTGCACCCGGTCAACAGCACCACAATTTTTACGACTGCCTCTTTGTGGCGTAATAGTAACGCTCTTCAAAATGCGCATTCCTGCCCAGCTGCGCTAGCAGAGCCACACTGCTAAACTGGGTTCTGGCAAATACAATGGTGCTGCTGTTGGTGGGGATGTTTGTTAACTCAAAGTTTACTCAAAGATGAACAACCCCTGTAAAGTGCATATTAACCACACCTTCCACCCAACATGTTTATATTGACCAAGGTTCCTTTAAGGGTATCAGGTAGGCTAAACACCTTTGCAACCAAACAAATATTAGCACAGAAACAAATGCAGATGCGTCTAAGTGAACGCAATATGCGCAATATGTGACGCAACTAATTAAAGCAGCGCATTCATACATGAGCACAACTAATCCTTACCTTTGCGGTATCTTCCTGTGCGCACAATTTATTATAAGCACTGCGACAGCTGATACGCAGTTTCACACAGTTTCACAAGTCGCACCTACATTAGCGCACAAAATCGCACTGTTAAGGTATCGTGCGCTACATTATTAAATACTCGCATGCGCTGGGCAAATGTCAGGCCACTGCGCTCTTTTTAGCACTGCGCTGCGTTAATAAATGAGCCCCACTAAGTTTGCCCAGGAGCAGTAACTTATAGCAACCAATAAGATGTTTGCTTTTAAACATGTGACCAACAAATGCTACCTGCTGATTGGTTGTTATGGGTTACTGCTCCTGAGCAAATTTAGTGTATTTTATTACATAACCCCCCTAAGGCTACTGAATGGATAATTTGCCACTTGCAGTACCACTTATCACGTGTCACTGCTATAAAAAACCCTTAAATAGACAGCAATTGAATAGCAGCCATGAGATCTTCTTTATAAAAAAGACTGATATTTGAAATAACCTTAAATTCTTTGTCCTGGGTTCCCAACATCAAAGAAAAACATAAAGCATAAAGGACAGATGACATGGAGGACCCACTCTCACATCAAATAGCTGTTAGACAGTATTCTAATATAATAAGCGTTACTGTATATCAGGGATCCCCAACCTTTTGAACCTGTGAGCAACATTCAGAAGTAAAAGGAGTTGGGGAGCAACGCTAGCATAAAAATGTTCCTTGGGTGCCAAATAAGTGCTGTGATTGGCCATTTGGTAGCCCCTATGTGGATTGTCAACCTACATTGAGGCTCTGTTTGGCAGTGCACCTGGTTTTTATACAACCAAAACTTGCCTCCAAGCCTGGAATTCAAAAATAAGCACCTGCTTTGAGGCCACTGTGAGCAACATCCAAGGGTTTGGACAGCAACATTTTGCTCATGAGCTACTGGTTGGGGATCACTGCTGTATATAGACCTGTGGTGTAAATAGGAAAGGACTGATAGAAACTGCCATTGGATAGACCCACTGGGAAATCCTCCAGAACTCTGGCATTCCAAAAGATAGCAGTGGCCACCCTGCAGCAGTTTTAGGCACAAAAAAACAAAGAAATTTTAGTTTTCTCTTGTTGAAAATGTATCTCCGAACATGGTGCTACCACCTCAACTACAGGTTTATTGATACAACTTTAAATAAATAATAGCATGGGAAGATAATTAAGAAGAGCCCTGCTGTTACTCCCTCCTGTTTAATGCATATTTTTACACTGGTTTTATACTGAGCACATAATTATGATTTTCCACATGTACGAGGGAATGCTGAATGGTGCATATTCATGGAGGACTAACATACTTTCAGCATGTCATTTACATTCTCTTCTGCTATAAATGAACATTGCCCTGTCAAACAGAGCTTTCAGGAGAAGTTCTGCTGAAGGATGTAGCTGTCTGTCTGGGCCGTTCAGCCGGAACCATCACTAAGCCGACACATCTGACCTCAGGGATAGTGGGAAATACTGATCCGACAGGGGACATCTGCCAGCCAGGAATGAAGTGCCCCGTAAACCTTTCTCGAGAGTCTCGATATGCTGAAGTGTATCACTGGATATTGGACAGATGTCTAGAGAATACAGATTGTCAGCCTCAAACAACACACAGACTAACCATTTTCCATGTTGTTTTGCCACAGCTAGGATTTATCACAAAGTACATTAAAATAAAAATTGTATGACTTTAAGGATAATTCTCATACAAACTACCCTGCATTAAAGAAGCTATTTTATTCCCAGAAATCACTAAGGCTTCATTATCATTAATGAACTCTAAAAAAATCAGTTGCTCTATGCAAAATGATATATAAGCTTATGTGTTTTCAGAGACCTAGTACATATCATTTGTACACTCGGACCATGGAAGTAAAGAGAACTTTCTTTAATTTATTCTAATACAATATAAAAAATGTGTGTAGGGTAAATGCTTTCGGAGCAGAGAATACGTTTTGATGACCCTGTGCTGTTAGTAGCACCTATAGCAAACCTCCCAACATTTTGGAAACAAAAAGAGGGACAAAAAAGTTCCATTGCTACACGTGGCAACATTTGTTTTTGACCATGCCCATTTTTGTGGCCACACCCCTTATTACTATGTTAATTTTACAAAATTTGGCAGGTTTGTACATATTTGAACAAGTTTCAACATATTTCTGGTTTTTTTGCAGTTATTACAGTTTTGCTAATGAAGGTGAATTGCCCTTTAAGCTGTGAGTGTAACATTTCCCAAGGGACCTGTTATCTCATATTGTTACAATTGCTTATTTGCTTATCTTGAAATTGTTACAAAAGTATCTTATATGCAGCTGTCGCTGTTCTGGGCTCTCTGCTAAAAGTCAAATAAATTAGAAACTTTGGCGCAAATTCACTAAGCGTCGAAGCACCGAACGCTAGTGTTAATTCGCTAGCGTTTGGCATTTTCGTTACTGCGCAAATTCACTAACGAACGCTGGCGTAGTTTCGCTAGTGTTACTTCACATCCTTACGCCAGGCGAATTTTCGCTAGTGACGTAACTACGCAAATTCACTAACTTGCGCAGTGTACTGAACGCTACCTTTTACACTAGACTTCCTTCGCCACCTCAGACCTGGCGAAGCGCAATAGAGTAGATAGGGATTGTTTCAAAAAAAGGCAAATTTTTTTCTAAGTCCCAAAAAACGCTGGCGTGTTTTCTACATGATGGGTGATAGGCTGAAAAAGATCGAAAAATGTTTTGGGGCTCCCCTTCCTCCCCCCTACATTTCCTGACTCATGGCAACTTACCTAGACAGTGGGCACATGTGTAGGGCAAAATAAAAATTTTATTTGCTGATTTGAAGGTTTTCTAGGCATTTGTAGTTCTGATACGTGCTCCTCCATTGAAATTTGAATTTCGCGCCGTATGCAAATTAGCCTTTGCTAGCGTAACTTCGCTTTACATAGCGAATCAACGCTAGCGCAACTTCGCAACCTTACGCTACCCCTGTGCGCAACTTTGATTTTAGTGAATTTGCGGAGCGCTGGAGAAGTGCGGCGAAACTACGCCTGGCGAAGTGCGGCGAAGTTGCGCCTGGCGCAACTTTGCATCTTAGTGAATTTGCCCCTTTGTTTCTTTTTCTGGCTGTTCAGTGCAGAGAAAAACTGGACTTTCCAGTGCAAACGAGGAACTGCGGGTTGAGCTGTCAAAAGATAGACTGTCCCCCTAAAAACGGGACAGTTGGGAGGTATGCAATAGGCACTTACATACTGTATACAGCACCATAATTAAAAAGCTGATTGTGTACAATTTAGATTAATACTATGCATGTTGTATATTATCAAACACAATATAATTGGAATAATACACATTTCAGAGCCTACAAAGAATTGGTTATATTAAGAGGTAGCCTGGTTGAGAGTATTCATAGTAACGTTACATAAAATGACAGTTGCATCAATTACAACAGTATAGTGACATTTTATATTATTGGACATTTTCAGATTAATCTGGTCATTAGATCACTGGCAACAAAATGTTTTGGTAAAAGTATGCCAGCCATTGATACCCTCAAACTAGTGACTTAATTAGAGCCCCATGAGCCCCTCCACCCACCTCTCCATTTGATTGGCAGCTAACTGTACTGGAAGCCAATACCTGCTCTGACAATTTACATCACTTCCCCTAAACCAAGGGTAACCCTAAGGTGTAATTATAACCCTGGGATATGTAAAAATGAGTTTTATAGGGTAATGTATATGTTTGGTTACAGTTCTAATAACCCATAACAAACAATAACATGTTTACTTTCAAAATGGCTGCCATTTTGGTTCTGTTGGTTTACTTGAACTGACGCAAACTATGTTACTCCCTGTGGCAGACTGGCCTAATCTAATCAACTTTTGTGGGGCAATAAGCATTGAAAGGCACAGCATTTGAATCAGAGAGAGACAGCAGGAAAATTATTCAGGACAGTACTTTGCCTTTTTCCAAGGCTCATATAATTCTGTATCATATTGTAAAACATTGTTTATGTTGATGTCAATCCACAAGGTACCCTCAAAACTGTAGGATTATTCATTTAAGATTTGGACATTTTTTGAGATCTCAAGTGATCTGTATATCTAATCACCCAGGTCATAGTACCATAGCACTTGTTTAGGGAACCCTCTTTCCAATAAATATTCTCTCACTTTGGTAGGAAACGTGTAAACATACAGTATAATTGTCTGATAGTGCCCTGCCATACAGTCCTGTGTGAGTTCACCTGTCTCCTAAAGCTCTCAGCTACAAGGAACAGTGGATATAGCAAACATCTCCAAAGCAGCAGTTAACTGCAAGTGCTACTGACTATATGAAGTGAATTGGGCTAGGCATTGGACTCAAGCATAAAGAACTCAAACAAAAAGAAAAATATTGATTTTCCCTTGAATCCTAGATCTCAGTCGTATACAGTATAGTACAGTAAATATACAGAAACTGGTAATATTTGCAATGAAACATAGATTTTTGTATTTCCAGTAACAAACACCTATGGCAGTTCTCTTCCCAGTGGCCTTCAGTAATTTATTAGGAATGTGAGAAACTTTTCTAATAAATATTGAATAAGCACACAGAAAACATCTGTAACAGAACCATATTACATTATAAATTGCACAGATGTTATCATACCATTCACCTATTTAGCAGGAAGAATGTCCCTATGTGATGTGGGGATTTAAGTGCATACTGATATAATCAACCAATATGTTGTTATTAGGCTGTAAAGGATTGGCAGTTACTGCCACAAAGCCAATCCTCAGGCAGTTCACTGCTGCCACAAAATAAGTGCACCCAAGAAGTCACTGTAGATTTATCTATCAAGGTTTTATAGCAGCCACACAGACATATTGTACACAATGAAAAATAAAGTGGAGAATAGGAAACAAATGATAGAGCCTTACAGGGAAAGGTGAATATATGGTGACAAAAAAACAATGGAGAGAACCTTGGGGTTTTTTTTTAATAATTTATTTTTGGTACAATGTATAAGAAACATATATATGGGACAAACCCAAGCAATTCAAGTGCTTGATTGGTGGGAAAGTTGTTTTTTCACAACGAAGCAGGGATTATAACTTGCCTCCTTCAAAACACACTTCGAGATGAAGTTTCGAAGTGAAAAACTTCGAATTTCGAGCTATTTTTTGTGTACTTCGACTAGGGAATAGTCATACTTCGATTCGAATTTGAAAAAACGTGGAAATTCGAAGGTCAAATTTTTTTTAAGTACTGTCTTTTTAAAACTTTGACTTCAACCATTCACCACCTAAAAGCTGCTGAAGTGCTGTTTTAGCCTATGGGGGACCTCCTTAATCCTGTATGGAGGCAATTGGGGGGAGTTTGGGAGATCGAAGGTCAAAGTTAAAAAAACTTCGAATCGAAGTACGATCGTACGATTCGAAGTAGGCCAAATTCGGCCCACTTCGACCCCAAAAAAACTTCGACCTCCATTCGATTGGTCTTTTTGAATTCGAAGTTTGAAGTTTTTTTAACTTTGACCTTTGATAAATATGCCCCCAAGTGACATATGTTGATTTAATATACAGCATGCCCTAGATACTCCTGTTCAGGGGCAGCCTAAGTAATTTTAGCTGTCCAATTGGCCCCTTTGTACTAAGTTGGCAGCTTATTGGCTCATTTATGGAGCCCTAGAACGGGAAGCATTAATTATGCCATTTGTGGAGGATTGCACTGGCTCATTTATCTGATTCCTGATAATCTCCATGGGCCCCTAGGCCTAAATGCTGACTAGTCCAAATAAATCCAGCCAAATCTACAAACTGACACAGAGGAACCCTGGAGCTACTGCCACCTCTGGACCAGGTGAAAGCACCCTCAGCTCTATGCGTCAATAGATGCAATAGTACATTTGCATCTAGAGAATTGCTTCATTTTTTCACTGGAAAACACTGGAAATTACACCAGCCTTACTTGTAAAACTTTCAGCTCAGTTGTGTCTGATTTACTTTCTTTCATCCATAAATGAGCCTGTATGCAGCATAATTACTTATCAATTATAATATTTATATATTATTGGCTCTGAAAAACAAAGCATGCTCAGGCCCAGATTTGTGGAAATGCCCGGGCCTAGGGCAGCAGTATTTTAGGGGGCGGCATGTTGTCCAATCACACCCACATTGGTTAAAAAACTTTAGGGATGCTCTGGAGATATAATAATTTTTTTAATTTCCCGTTTGCTAATCCCCATTGCTCCGGTATGGGGCGCTCGCGATGTAAATCCGGCCCTGAGAATGCTCTTCTCAGGGCATGGAAAGCCAAAGGGAGTCCACTGCCATATAAATGGGGATCCCCTCCAGCAGCTCAGACATAAAACCATCTGAAGCATTATGCAAACCTTTTATCTGTGTGTGCAATTGCAGCTCAGGGAAGTTCTCAGGGAGGGGTATCACTCCGGTTGCCACCTTTTTGGAAAAACTTTACCGGCCAAGCAGTTACACGAGAGAGAGAGAGAAGTGTGACGTAAATGGGCGGAACAGTGATGTCACAGGGGCGGAATCATGCCATTGAGGGGGTGGGGCCAAGCCAAGGAGTGTGGAATCGGTGAGTATTTTAGCCAGAAAGGGCCTGGCTGAGGGTGGATCAGAGGCAGTAGGGTTGCCACCTTTCCTACAACCGGAATCTGGGCAGGGGGAGGTACCCGTGACATCAGAGGTGGGGCCAGTGACATAAAGGGGCAGGCCAGTGACATAAAGGGGCAGACTTGTGATGCGAAGGGGCGGGTCTGTGACGTTGCAGCCGTGATTGGCCACAACACCCGGTAAAGCAGGTATTTGAAAATATCTGAAAACCTGGCAGGTATTTTCGAACTGGACAGCAGGTGTAAAAACCTGAGTCAATGCGAGTCAAAGGTGTAAAAACGTGACTGTCCGGTTCAAAACCGGACATGTGGCAACCCTAAGAGGCAGGCTGGGAGCAGTTTGACTGGTGATCACAAATGTACCAGCAGCTACATTGCCGGTAAATTTGTAATACCCGCCCCAGCCTTGGCTGGTATTTTAAAGGCTAGGCCGGTGAAATAACGGTCAGGTGGCATCCCTAGGTATCACAGACCAGTCTGTCCTGACCCTGTGTGAAGCCAAATCATGGTGTACCTTCTCTCCCCTATAGCGGAGACACATGACTCCTGTAGCACCACAAGTCAAGGAAATCTGTGCTACATTTGTTGCAGTAGTTGAATAGATCTACATTTATATTCATAGTACATGGCTGCACAGAAATCAGTGCAGTCTGTTGCCATCTACAGTAAATATATGTTTAAGATGTGCCATAGTACATCTTAGTGACATATGGTATATTGCCTTATTCAGAGCTGTCAACCTTTTATGTAGCATGATCGGGAGATTTGTGCGCACCGTCAAAAATATCCGGGTCTGTGACGTAATATGAAGTGCCATAACCGGAAACGACATGACACACATGCACAGAACCTTTCCTGAAACCACAGATACAGATCCACAAACATCACTGAAATAGTTTGCACATGCGCACTTCAGATTTTTCTTGAAAATCGTGTGAAATCATCAGAAATCAGGGGGAATGCATGAAAGTGACGGGAGACCAGGAGATAAAATAGGGTGAGTTGACAGCTCAGCATATTGAATATGAATATAATAACGTTTTGATCTGTTTTATTGAATATAATAAGTTATATTGTATATTTACATATGCTTCTTGCACTAATGCTTAGCGAATAAACATTTATGCACCTTGTGAGCCTCAGGCTTTTGTTTTCATACTCTTTTCTATTATCTACTGTAGCAACTCACAGAATATTATTGTGTTTTGCATTCTGTCTGCACGTAATTACTTAAAGCAGTTTTACAAATAAGGATGGATTATGGCCTTTACGGCTCAGAGCTGTGTATATTGGTAATGGAAGACAGTAGTGACAAAACACTCTGCATTGCCCCCCATTTCTATGGCAATCATCTGGACCTGTGACTTAAATGGAAAGGAAACAGAGTCAATTTGGAGGAGTTTGTCGCCTACCAGCCTGCCAAGCTAAATGTCTGTCCTGTCTGCAATTATCCTAACTAGTGTAAAATGATAATGTCATTTGGGTAGAAAACCCTGTTCGTACTGCCAATGTAACCCATCCTGTGGGCATCTTTTTGCCTTCCCTGCATAGTTACATAGTTAGTTAAATTGGGTTGAAAAAAGACAAAGTCCATCAAGTTCAACCCCTCCAAATGAAAACCCATCATCCATACACACACCCCTCCCTACTTTTAATTAAAATTCTATATACCCATACCTATACTAACTATAGAGTTTGGTATCACAATAGCCTTGGATATTATGTCTGTCCAAAAAATCATCCAAGCCATTCTTAAAGGCATTAACTGAATCAGCATCACAACATCACCCGGCAGTGCATTCCACAACCTCACTGTCCTGACTGTGAAGAACCCTCTACGTTGCTTCAAATGAAAGTTCTTTTCTTCTAGTCTAAAGGGGTGGCCTCTGGTACGGTGATCCACTTTATGGGTAAAAAGGTCCCCTGCCATTTGTCTATAATGTCCTCTAATGTACTTGTAAAGTGTAATCATGTCCCCTCGCAAGCGCCTTTTTTCCAGAGAAAACAACCCCAACCTTGACAGTCTACCCTCATAATTTAAGTCTTCCGTCCCTCTAACCAATTTAGTTGCACGTCTTTGCACTCTCTCCAGCTCATTTATATCCCTCTTAAGGACTGGAGTCCAAAACTGAACTGCATACTCCAGATGAGGCCTCACCAAGGACCTATAAAGAGGCATAATTATGTTTTCATCCCTTGAGTTAATGCCCTTTTTTATGCAAGACAGAACATTATTTGCTTTAGTAACCACAGAATGACACTGCCCAGAATTAGACAACGTGTTATCTACAAAGACCCCTAGATCCTTTTCATTTAAGGAAACTCCCAACACACTGCCATTTAGTATATAACTTGCATTTATATTATTTTTGCCAAAGTGCATAGCCTTGCATTTATCAACGTTGAACCTCATTTTCCAGTTTGCTGCCCAGTTTTCCAGTTTAGACAGATCACTTTGCAAAGTGGCAGCATCCTGCATGGAACCTATAGTTCTGTACAATTTAGTATCATCTGCAAAAATAGAAACAGTACTTTCAATGCCCACCTCCAGGTCATTAATAAACAAGTTGAAAAGCAAGGGACCTAGTACAGAGCCCTGCGGTACTCCACTAACAACACTGGTCCAATTAGAAAATGTTCCATTTACCACCACTCTTTGTAGTCTATCTTTTAGCCAGTTCTCTATCCAGGTACAAATACTATGTTCCAGGCCAACATTCCTTAATTTAACCAGTAACCTTTTGTGTGGCACTGTATCAAATGCTTTAGCAAAGTCTAAGTAAATCACATCCACTGCCATCCCAGAATCGAGGTCTCTACTTACATTCTCGTAAAAAGAAATTAAGTTAGTCTGGCAAGATCTATTACGCATAAAACCATGCTGGCACAAACTCATAGTATTATGATTTGCTATGAAGTCCAGTATCTTATCCTTTATTAACCCTTCGAAAAGCTTTCCTAATACTGACGTCAGACTAACTGGCCTATAGTTTTGAGGCTGAGAACGGGATCCTTTTTTGAATAGAGGCACCACATTAGCAATTCGCCAGTCTCTCGGCACAATGCCAGATCTCAATGAATCCTGAAAAATTAAGTAAAGAGGTTTGGCAATCACAGAGCTAAGCTCGCTAATTACCCTGGGATGAATACCATCTGGCCCTGGACCTTTGTTAATCTTAACATGTTCAAGTCTCTTTTGAATTTCTTCATGTGTGAACCATGCATCATTAGTTGTATTACTAGAATTGGGAGTGTTAAGAAGGAAACCTTCACTTACTGGTTCTTCATTTGTGTACACAGATGAAAAATACGAGTTCAGAATCTGCGCTTTTATTTTGTTTTCATCAACCAGCTGACCCCCCTCTGATAGTAAGGGTCCCACCCCTTCCTGCTTCATTTTTTTACTATTGACATATTTAAAAAATAATTTTGGATTTTTTTTACTGCTTGCTGCAATATCCTTTTCTATAGCAATTTTAGCTTGCCTTATAGCTTCTTTGCATGATTTATTGGCCTCCTTGTACCTTATAAATGTTTCGGCTGTACCAGCTAACTTGAAAGCCTTAAAAGCACGTCTTTTCTTACCCACCTCAACACCAACGCTTCTATTGAACCAAAAAGGTTTTGCTTTGCAACGACGTTCCTTGCTTACAAGTGGAATATACTGACAAGTATATTTATTAAGCAGCATTTTAAAGACTTCCCATTTTTGTTCTGTGTTTAACCCTGTGAAAAGCATTTCCCACTTAATATGTTGCAGAGATGCCCTTATACTGTCAAAGTTTGCACGTCTGAAATTTAGTGTTTTAGTTACTCCCTTATAGAATTGCTTCTGCAACAGAATCTCAAAGGAGACCATGTTATGATCACTATTCCCTAAATGCTCACCCACACAAATGTTAGAGATGAGTTCAGTATTGTTAGTTATTACAAGGTCCAAAAGAGAGTTAATCCTAGTAGGTTCATGAACGAGCTGGAATAAAAAGTTGTCATTCAGCATATTTACAAACCTACTAGCTTTTTCTGTCTTAGCAACCCCATTACCCCAGTCAATGTCTGGATAATTGAAGTCACCCATAGTAACAACTTGACCCAGCTGTGAAGCCGCTTGTATCTGCAAGAGTAGCTCGGCTTCATACTCGACACTTATACGAGGTGGTTTATAGCATACACCAATGATAATTCTTTTTGATACCTTTTGCCCAGTCGAAATCTCTACCCAGAGTGATTCTACACCCTCACCAGTGCCAGCTATTTTTATTTCTTTAGCGCATGGCTTTAATTCAGGCTTTACATACAAACACACTCCTCCACCCTTTTTAATCCCTCTATCCCTCCTAAAAAGGGTGTAACCATTTAAATTCACAATCCAGTCACATGTTTCATCCCACCAGGTCTCAGTGATACCAATTATATCATAATTTTTAGAGCATGCAATTAATTCTAGGTCTCCCATTTTACCTGACAAACTCCGTGCATTTGCCAGCATACAGCGGAGGTTATTACTTTTACTTTTGAAATGTGCATTACTTGGTAAAGAATTATACGTTAAGTTAGTATTATTCTGTTTTCCTTGTAACAGAGGGACCTCCTTAGCTGGTAAACTGTATGCCCCCCTCACTCCTCCCCCATGACCCCTTACTAACCCCACTGCCCCGTCTACACTAGCTTCCCCATAATCCTTTCTCTCACCCACCCCCCCCTTGCCTAGTTTAAACACTCCTCCAACCTCTTAGCCATTCTTTCCCCTAGCACCGCGGACCCCCTTCCATTGAGGTGCAAACCGTCACGGCTGTATAAGTTGTACCCCAACGAAAAGTCAGCCCAGTGCTCTATGAACCCAAACCCTTCCTTCCTGCACCAAGACTTTAGCCACGCATTAAGCTCCCTAAGCTCCCGCTGTTTTCCTAAACTTGCACGTGGCACAGGCAAAATTTCAGAAAAGATTACATTGGAAGACCTTTCCTTGATCTTAGAGCCTAGATCCCTGAAATCATTCTTTAAGGTCTTCCATCTACCATTTATTTTGTCATTAGTACCGATATGTACTAAGACAGCTGGGTCGTGCCCAGCCCCACCCAATAATTTGTCTATCCGATCAACCACATGCCGAACCCTGGCACCAGGTAGACAGCAAACTGTTCGGTTGTAGCGATCCGGACGACAAATTACCCTATCCACTTTCCTAATAATTGAGTCCCCTACAACCACAATCTGCTTAGGCCTGACTCTACTCTCCCCCCCACCACTACTAGAGAAACTGGTCTCCCGGCTGTTAGAGAGATCAGCCCCATCTAGAATTGCCAATCCAGAGTTCATACTCCCATCATCTTTACACAATCTGGCAAATTTGTTGCGATGTATAATCTCCGGATCAGTACTTACCTTCCTTTTGACACTAAACCCCCTTGTACCTTTTAATTCTATATTAGAATAACACCTAAAATATATTTTTTTGTCTGCACATAAGTGCTGGTGTTTGGCTGCATCCAAACAGACACTTCTGTGTTCAGGATACGGCGTGGGATAAATGATTAATTTATTCATTTATTCACTGCTTGCTTCATAGCTTCATTTCCACTCCCATTATAAAGAAGTTACTGATCAAAAGCCTGTACCTTTCTCTGAAGTGCATTGTAACTGCCTAAATATATCCGTCTGTGATGCCTGGGTGAGTATTTGGCATGTACAACATTTTGTTTGATAGGGGGAATGCTAATGTTATGAACAGAAAAATAAAGAAAAACATATAGCTGATTTATAAGTGGGATTCATATGCATTATATTTCTCTGCGTGTGAATGAAAATGTGCCTGACTCTATCATAGATGGGGCAATAGATAAGTTAAACCTAGTAGGTAACCATGTTATATTGTTATTATTATTAGCATATAAAGTGCCAACATATTCAGCAGGGTTGTACAATGTACAGTATACATTATATATACAAATTGCATACAAATACTGAGAGATACAGTGCTATGCCATGTTCTCAATTGTAATGCACATGCATGTAACAGAACATGTTGGCCCACGCTGGGAGTTCCCTGCCGATGCAGGCAGCATAACGTTTGCAGGTTGCATTTTTAAAAACATTTTCAATGCCAAGTGCCCTTACAGCATGTTATTATCGCTATCCTAATAAAACAGACATTCAGGGGGTTATTTACTAAAGTCTGGTCGGGCTTTTTTTTTTAAACACTAAGGGGCCGATTCACTAAATTCGTGTGAAGGGTTCGAATTAAAAAAAATTCGAATTTCGAAGTTTTTTTGGGCTACTTCGACCATCGAAAGGGCTACTTCGACCTTTGACTATGAAAATCGAACGATTCGAACTAAAAATCGTTCGACTATTCGACCATTCGATAATCGAAGTACTGTCTCTTTAAGAAAAACTTCGACCCCCTACTTCGGCAGCTAAAAGCTAACGAAGTCAATGTTAGCCTATGGGGAAGGTCCCCATAGGCTTGCCTGGGATTTTTTGATCGAAGGATTTTCCTTCGATCGTTGGATTAAAATCCTTCGAATCGTTCGATTCGAAGGATTTAATCGTTCGATCGAATGAAAAATCCTTCGATCGATCGATCGCAGGATTTGCGTAAAATCGTTCGACTTCGAAGTCGAACGATTTTAGTTCCTAGTCGAATATCAAGGGTTAATTAACCCTCGATATTCGACCCTTCGTGAATCGGCCCCTTATTATTTGGAATTTAGGGAAAAAGAAAAAAAAATTGAACGATTCGGGAAAAAAAATTATATGATTTGGGTTTTCGCTGATTTCATTGTGCTTTTTTAATAAGTAAGTTCAAATTGGGAATTCTAGTTTGGTCGGACTTTTTTATTTAAAAAAAATCAGTCAAATTTGAATTTCGATAAATAACCCCCTCAGACTTAAAGGTACTCTGCCGAAAATATTTTTGAAACCAAATTTAATTCTGAGTAACTTTCTAGTATACCTTATTTACATTTTTGTAAGGTTTTAAAGTTACTTGTAAATGTAATTGCTCTGTACTGCTGGTCTGTCTCCTGAAACAATGTAGCAGAAGCTGGACATAATATTTTGGGAAGGGAAGGTATTTGCAGCAGTACATCCTCTCAAACTTCCGATTGTTGCACCCTGTAGCATCAGACCAAGTCAACTACAAGCTGCTATCCCTGGTGCAGCGATTTTAATATTCAGGCAGTTGTACCTCGAAATATAAGCCCTACTTAAAAATGAATCATCCCCCACCTGTTTATATCAATATGCAAAACCAGAATAACCTTTTATAAGTGAAACAGTTTCTACTTCTTCATTTACATTTCTAATTCTAACAAATGCCAAAAACATTACATGAAGTATCTTACAAGGCACGGAATATTATTAATGATGGGAGGGGAACACAATACAGCTGTGTTTAATGTCTAACAACCTGAAAACAGTATAATCTACAGTGTATCTGATCATGCCCTATGTGCAAGAGAATTATTGTAATAAAATAAAATGTTACATATGCAGCACAACCACTATTTTATGGTTTTCAGGGACCAGAAACAAAATGGTGTAAAATCAGGAAAATGCATTATCCATGTTATGTTTGTAGGACCACAAAAAAAGGGGTAAAAAGTGGATAAACTGATAATCATGGGATGTAAAATTTAAGTTTTACTGTATTAAGCATAAAATAAAAAAGACTTACCAAGCCAACCAGAACCTGAATTTGGTATACACATATCTGTTTCAGCACTTGGCAACACAAAGCCAACGACAAACACCTCTACCCCATCAGCCATCAGTGCCATCCCAAGGACAAAAAAGAGAGTCCACTGAAAACGACCATGTCCACATTCTTGAATGATTAGCTCATACTGTTGTGCTAGCTCTTCTTCATCTGCTTTCCTTTCGGTTTCTAAATCACGCTGGTCTTTGTACTCATCTGAGATAGGCTGACCACGAGCAACCTTGCCATCTTTGCCTTGCCCCATCGCAGGTATTCCTTGATACTCTCCTTCATATATTTCATCATCTTCATCATGACCTTCTGTTGCATCACTTGAACCTTCCTCATCATTTACATCTTCTTGATAATTTCCTTGCGAGTAATATCTGTCATCTTGTTCATTTTGGTACTGGTTGTGGGACTGTTGTGTATAGCCATCTTGTTCTATATCCACAGCTCTGTTTGTGTTTCTTGTTGTGTGTCTCTTAGCTTCCTTGGCAATATCTTTCGCACCTTTTACTAATGAAGTCCTATCTCTGTAGGCATCTTCCATTGTTTAAATTTCACAATTAGTTATGTGGAGGCGATAGAAATCGGTTGCTTGTGTAAAACGTACTGCTCCTCTGTTATTCAGCGTTTTTAAATAAAGATGAATTATATGCACATCTGAAATCAAGGAAAAATGTATCAGAAAATCATTATGGCAATTGCTACTGCATAAACTCAAGAAATACAAAGCTTGTGTAAGCTGCCCATGGAAATGGAATGATGTGAATAAATTTCATAGAAGTTTTTGCATAAAAAGTGCCTTATTTAAAGGCATTAATAATTATCATACCACCACTGAGATATACTGTCCGGATACTGCAACAGGCATGCAGTGAATTTAGATGCAGTTAGATGCTAATACTGTACCCTATTTACAGTACCATGGGGCAAATTCGGTAAAGAAGAAAATTCGCTAGCGTGACGTCATTTGGTCACTTCGCCGATTTACTAAGGGTCCCTGGAGTAAATTGGCTAGCGGAGTAGATAAACTCTAGCGGTACTTCGCTCCCTAACGCCAGGCAAATTTTTGCTCTGGCGAAGGGACATAACTATGCTAATTCACTAAGATGCGGATTTTTCTGAACGTTACTTCTTGTGCCAGAGTTTACTTCGCCAGCTCAGACCAGGCGAAGTGCAATAAAGTAGATAGGAGTTTGTTCAAAAATAGTTGAACATTTTTCTAAGTCCCATAAAACACTGGCGTCTTTTACTTTTTTACAGGGTCATAGGCTGAAAAAGAGTGCAAATTCGCAAGCGTTCTGTACCCTGGCCGCAACTTCGGATTTTTGTGAACTAGCGTTGTGCTGGGGAATCTACACCTGGCGAAGCCGTTGCTGGCGCAATTTCAGAGGTAAGTAAATTTGCCCGCATGTCTTTAAGGCTCTGAATACGTCAAATAGGTCATAGATCTAAGGTGGGGGGGTCTAAACACCATTTAATGCAGCTAGCACTATCGGCACTGCTTCAGGCTGAAGAACCATGTTCTTTTTTCCACAATAAACCTTGCTTATGTGGGGTGTAAATAGTTGTCAGAGAATGTGATGCTAAAAAGTATCTTCCATGAACGGAGCATGGAGCTGGGTGGACATCCATATGCACACCCCCTTCCTTGTACCCCAACTAAAAGCTTTATAAGCCACACAAGGTGCTTTGGAACCTTTCACTTGGCATCTGATGAAGGCTCCTCTGCACTCAGCACTCCAGCAAAGATCACAAGATAAAAAGCTGAGAGATATTGCCTAAACAATGGGCTGAAGTCCTCAGTGGATGGTGCCCTATGAGGGGCAGCTCTGGGCCTAATAGGATGGGCATACATGCAGAGATGAGACCCAAAAGTCAAACTATTAAAAAGTAGAAAACAATCATCTCAAGCCTTACGCATTTCGTGTCAAAATCATAGGCATGCCCACCTTGAGGTGGGCGATATCAGGCTGATCTGATCCAGGTCAAGAATTCAGGGCTGTCAGTATGAGAACTGCATCAATGAATGAACTTATGCGGTCCTCAATCAAACAAGATTTTTTAAACCTGACCAATAGACATCTATCTGTAGGAGGGCCCCATACATTGTCCAATAAGCTGTTAGTCTGTTGGCAGCTTATATCAGCTTGTGTATGGCTACCTTTAACGTGGTTTTATAAATGAGCCCTAAGAAGTGGGTGAAAGTGAAAGTTCACCCTTTGATAAATACGCCTATGAAAATCCCATAGAAATGAATGTAGAGTGGCAGAATTTCACTCTAGTGGCGGAACTTCACATACACATACATGACACACCTTTTGAATTATGTTTCTGGCTATTTATGCCACATCATTCCTGATGTGGACCCCCTCTGGAGCTGAAACGGTGAGCATGGGGGGAAGAGGGGGGTGGCAGAATGAAAGTCACCTCAGTACAGCAGAGGGGTAGGGATCCCCCCTGACTAACAGTAAAACAAGCCGTATGAGGACTTTTAATGAGGCACCACGATAGAATGCCACCTTTCCAACAAGTCAGTTCACCAAATATCCCCTGCCAGATCTTTTCCAGCCAGCTGTAAGTTAAATGACTGTGAAATAGAAACATAGGAGCAACAACAGTTCATTCGTGAATTAGTAGGCCACAGAAACATACAAAAAGGAGCCAATGAGTGAGTGTGTATGTGTATGTGTGCTCTCACACACCTACGTATATCCATTCTCAGATTCCATCAAATTTGGAGAACATTCATTAGATTGTTTTTCAACATTACTTGGTGTCTATGTAGTTTTCAGTTGAATGACAAATACAGACACGTCTCATCTGACTAAGTAGCAATGGATCACAGTAATGCAGAGAAGCTGATCAGAGAATTCACTTTGATTTATGTGTTTGTTTGACCCAGTGTTTCTGCACATAGCTCTTCTTTAATGAAATGCTTCTGCAACAATTGGGTCTTACACTAAATATTTACTCCCTTAGCAGCGTTGCCTGAGGATATAGAGCTGTTGATGGACTCCCACAATCCTCTAGCAGGCAGTAAGCATTAAATAACACGTTTATCACATCCAATAACACATAACCTACTAGGCCAGTAAAATCTAATTTCTGAATGGATACAGTGTTTTACTGAGATGGGATCAATTTTAGGAGTCATATATAAATATGAATGGAATATTTAATATAATATAATGAAATATATTAACCCTACCAAAAAAAGGATGCAGAGAAAGGACAGCAGTAATGTAATGTCCCAGTCCCTTGCAAGGTGGGAGAAAGGAATTATGCTCATGAAGGTGAGTCATTTGCTTCTATTGGTTTGGTTTTTATGCATTTTCCACCCTTCTCACCTTTAGTAAATGGACCCTAGAGAATGAAAATGTAAGCAGATTATATTTGACCTGTTGAAGTGAGCACATTTGCTTATCTGTATGCACAAGATATTTCTCAGGTTTGCACCCATACTCTCAAAAACATACAGCTTGAACCAAATCCCTTCATATTAGCACTACTAAAATGCTATAAAAGGTTTATCATTCCATGCATACTCTCTCACTGTCCATTCTGCCTAACTGATTAGTTCCTCCTATTGATATCCAGGAGAGTCTGAACATATGGTCTCCTTTCTTTTATTGTGTGAATGCTGATGTGGAGATGCTGATGAAAGCAAAAAGAAGATGATCATTAAAAGGCTAAATATCAGGTCAGCTGAATTCTGTTCTTTATGCATGAAGGAACACGCATTTACACTTTACTTTACTTAAAGGATTTGCCATTATCCAGTTCATTTAAAGTGTGTGGGCTTACTAGAATAAATGACTCAGACTCAAATAGTAAAATGTCAAGGACCGATGACTTATACGTATATTTATTGGCTTCCTGGGCTGCATATACTCTTACTGTAGGTCACGGAAGGACTGCAGGCTGCATTTGGCCTCTAGATCCTTTCCTTTTCTATACCTCTTAAACCAATACAATTTTTTATGAACTGCATTGGACATAATCGGTGAAGGTAATGAAAAGTGACTGAGATGCTAAATGTTGTGGGATTCCAAAAACTGCCTCTAATGAAGAGGCTCAGACATGAATATAAAGCAGTAACAGAACCTGGAGCTCAAGATGTGTTCTGTTTTTTTAATATTAAATAATTTAAATGATAAACATATATTATTTATAGAGGAGGAGTCTAGGAGGAATATTAAAGTGTGTGTTGCATATTATATAATACTTGCTGCTTCAAAAGTATTTTCTTGTGACCATTCGTATGTGCCCATAATGGCTTTAAAATATAATATACACTATTTATAACTCAGATTTAGGTTCATTATATTTTCTGCTTATTGTTCAGTAAAGTTGTTTTAGTGAAGGGAATTCTGCCCTAGAACCACATTTATCCCAGTTTTACTCTATATATATTGGAACTGCCATAAAAACCAAGAGGAATACTATATTTATATGATGATTATTATTATTATTATTAACATACAATGCAACACTGTACTATAGAAGGGTTTATACATCAAATATACAAATTACATACAAAATGGATTGTTACATAAGTAGAGCCTATAATAAAACCTTATTCATTCATGTAGATTCCACTGTAATAATGTTCTGTAGATTCACAATAATCATTAAATTGAGTCCTAACTTTTCTACATGTTGCTTTATCTGCTTTATCTTTAATGCTCAGAACCTGGGGCTTTCCAGATAAGAGGACTTTCTGTAATTTGGATCTCCATCCATTAAGTCTACTAAAAATGACAAATAAAATGTTAAACAAACAAAAAAATAGTCTGGTTTTGCCTCCAATAAGAATTAATTGTATCTTAGTTGGGATCAAGTACAAGGTACTGTTTTATTACTACAGAGAAAAAAGTAATCATTTTTAAATATTTGAATTATTTGAATAAAATGGAGTCTATGGGAGACGGCCTTTCCATAATTTGGAGCATTCTGGATAACGGGTTTCCGAATAACTGATCCTATACCTGTACTCAATATATATACTTGAGGTGGCCAAACTTGATTGTCCATCATAATTCCTGATGCACTCATGTGGTTCAAGGGCTGTGCCAACTCTTATGAAAGTTGCAGTCCATGGAATAAGCTGACAACACAACACTTTTATAGACCAAAAGGAATATAAAAATAAATTTCAACAACCAAATAGCACATCATTTTTCCTTTGCTGATAGATTCTGGTCTCTATAGCATATATTATACTTTGTTGGATAATAACATTCTGTTGATTTTAATGTGACCACCTTAGAAGCACCATGGCTGACCTTGAGAGAGGAGCCAGGAAAAGAGTCTCTTTCCTGATTGCTCACCTACAAGATTATTTGTTCTGTTGGTGTCTTGTATTTGTTTTCTGTCCAAGAAGGCAAACCACAGTCTTAATTAGGAATAATCAAATGACATCCAGCAGATAAGGTAATTGCTCATCTCAACTGAACCCATATGCCTTATGTCAGTCAGTCAGTGCTGACGGCAGGAATCTGAAAGCCTTGGAATTTGTAATGAAATTACAACTCCTTCATCACAAATAACTAATAAGCTGGAAAAGCCCAGGTTGCAGATCAGGGCATCATAGTAATTACACAATTGTCATAAACAGCAATAAAGGGAATCAAATTTGGAGACCTGGGCACTATATACAAGCAGTACAGGCAGGTATAATCACCACTGATGTGTGTGCAATGTCGACATCCAGTGCCCACTCTTACAACAATTAAATGGAGGAAAATTGTGTGGGGAACTGGTAAATTTATTCCCATTTAATTTCCCCCAAAAGTTATGCCCAAAGGGAGTCAAAGGAAGGGAGTAATTCCCCACTTCCTGGGGAAGTATGATTCATTGCTATACCAGGTAAGCAACTAGATGTCAGTGTGCTATAATATATAATGCCTGAGCCATGTGACTTCAGGGGATTCTGCAAGAGCCTCCCCTGGAGCCATCATTTGTCAGGGGTAGCTTGATCCTACAATAATCTCTCTAGTAAAGAAAGTCAGATTAGGGCTACCTATATTTAGTAATAGAAGGGATTAAATCCCAGGGGCATTGTTGCCTAGTTAAGGTGGCCTTACACAGGCAGATTAAAGATGCCGATATTGGTCCTTTAGACTAATTCAGCATCTTATCTGCTAGCGTATGGGGCTTCCAACAGGTCTCCCAGATCGATATCTAACCAAAATATCAATTGGGAAGGTTTGATTTTTCTGGCGAACAAGGACTACATCGGCTAGTTGGTGCGGGTCTCTTCCTGCCGGCAACCATTCCCTTCATTGCAATCTGATTGTTTGGCCCTAGGGAAAAGATCCACTGGTTTGGCCAACCGAGCAGATCTTATCGTGTATGGCCACCTTTAGTCAGGGCAATAGGGACTGAGATAGATCCCCCTGGTTATCCCATAAATAGTGTTCCCAGAGGAAACAGGCGAAACTCTGGGTAGGCGGACATTTCCCTCTAAGGCACTATTAGAGGGAAGACTCTGCAATTGGTCTGCATTGTGAGTATGTGTTTATCATATAATATACAGTATATATATATATATATATATGTTGGAGCAATGGTGCCACTCATTTTACTATAGGCTTACAATAATATAAATGTTTCATAAATGCTTGTAGTGGAAATAAAATGGGGTAATTGGAATTTTCACACACTGAGCCCCATAAGGGCGACTAGATCTTCTTCTAGATACTCTGGCAGGCCCTTTGTGCATGGATCAGGTTATCCTTTATCTTGCATTAACTGGATTATATAGGACTAAAAAGGGAAATATGTCTAGCAACCACCCTCCCTATAACATAGAGAGCACAATCATAACACCGTCACCACAGTCATTTTTATCTGGCCGCAGGGTCTCTGTACAAGAGGGATATCACTCCCTGTATTTGTGTACATAGAGGCCCTACCAATCAATGATATTTATTGACTTTATGGAACATGTCTTCTGGGCATCCAGAACCGCTGGCTGGAAATCACTGAGGGCTGAAATTGAGCTGTCAGGTGACAGAGGGAAAAAAGAGAAGTTACAGAAAAAATAAAGTGCACTTTATCAAATGTGGTATTCCATGAAACACGTTCACTATAATAATACTGCCCAATGCACAAATATTAAGCAAGAGCAACCACTTAAAACTATTTCCAAAATGTAAGCCGTACCCACTTAGCCTTAATAAATACACACTGCTGTTCTACTGATTGTCTAGTCTTTTATGGCTCAACTTATTGGACAGATCTAATCTTGCTAATTTTTGCTTAGCGTGGGGGAAATCGGGGCTCATTTATTAGAGGTTTACTTGTGATTCCTAAAATTCCCTATTTCCCCAGCTATTTCTATTTGATTGATATTCCTGACATTTTTCAATGACTTTTGCCAGAATTGTTAAAAATGTCTGCATATTTTTGCCAGAATCCTGAATATTTTTGATCATTTTGCTCATTTATTGTGCAGCTCCCACACTGGCTTTTTCATTAAGTATTTGCCAGATTAAAGTAGTAGAATTTAATTGTTTCCTTCCAGTCTTCCACTGGAAAAAGAATGACCATGGTGTTAAAGGGGTAGTTCATCTTTTTTTCTGAACTTTTAGTATAATGTAGGCAGTGATATTCTGCGGCAATTTGCAATTGATCTTCATTTTGTGTGTTTTTTAAAATTATTTTTGTTCCATTTTGGTATTTCAGCATGTATCTGTTTGTTTGGTTAGCTAGCTACAAGGCAGTGGCTTGAATGAGAGACTGGACTATAAATAATAGGTGGACTGAATAGAAAAATAAGGAAAAACAAGTAGCAATAACAATACATTTGTAACCACACAGAACATTTGAGTGCTAATAAGAGGCAGAAAAGGAAGACAAATTATTTAGAAAGTGTAAAAATATAACAAATAAAGACCAAATGAAAAATTACTTAAGAATAAGCTATTCTATAATAAGGTATGGGTATGGGATCTGTTATCCAGAATGTTTGTGGTTTTCCATCTAACAGATCTTTCCGTTACAACTTTACGTACCTGGTCCCCTGAAAAACGTAAAGTGAGGATTCTACTGTAATTATATCTTAGTTAGGGTCAAGGACAAAGTGCTGATTTATTATTACAGAGAAAAAGGTAATCGTTTATAAATATTTTGATTATTTTGGGTATAATGGAGTCTATGGGAGATGGCCTTCCTGTAATTCAGAACTTTCCAGATAATGGGTTTCCAGCAGTGATGGGTAATTTTCTCCCGTTTCACTTCGCCAAAAAATGGTGAAACTGTGCGGAAAAAATGGTGAAAATCAATTTTGATGCTGGCGTTAAAGTTCAATGCGCGTCCAAAATTTGTTGACACAGGCGAATTGTCGCAGGAGATTTGCAAATTGGAACATGTGGAAATTCGCCGTGAATTCATGGCAGGTGAATTAATTTGCGCATCACTAGTTTCCAGATAACAGGTCCCATACCTGTACTAAAAGTTGTCCAGCAAATGCATTTTACCCTTAAAATTCTAAACATTCTGCCTTTGATATTTTCTTGTATTTGTACAATTCTAAACATTCTGCCTTTGATATTTTCTTTTATTTGTACAATTCTAAACATTCTGCCTTTGATATTTTCTTTTATTTGTACAGCTTGTTTCCAGTGATGGGCATCTCATTTTCTGTCATGGTAACTAGTATACAAGGAAGGATACAGAACTGAATAACCTGGTCAGTTTCCAACAGAATTAATACATTTTACATGGGAATTCAAAGCTGTTTGATGATACAGTTTTCTGTGCATGTGGTTCTGCAGCTATATAAGCAGAAGCTGTGAGTTTCCTACACAACATTACTCCGGCTTGTTTTGCCACTGAGCATTTTAACTACGCTTGCGATCTGATCACTAATTGCGTAGGGGCAGCCACGTACCTGAGGTGGGAGCCTTTTATTGTAGGACAAAGATATGTTGCCTTGAGGGATGGTAATGTCAAGCTATAGGCCAAGCATTCCTGGTGCGCTGGGAATTGGAATGTTTAATGAATTTCAGCTAATCTGTTTCACAGACTCATGTGCTTCCCTGCAGCGCTGCCTCCTGTGACCATTTATCCTGCAGCTCTGCATTATACTCAGTGTCAGCACATGGCCCTTGCTTTGCTACATGAGACCATTTTTACAATTTAGTATAATGTCATATTATAGATGACCTATAGTTGGCAGTTATTATTAAAGGTAACGCTTCTTTTAAAGACTTTTTTTTAAAGGAACAGTAACACCAAACAATGACAGTGCTTGAAAGTAATGAAAATATAATGTTGTGTTGCCCTGCACTGGTACATCTGGCATGTTTGCTTCAGGTACACAACTATAGTTTTTATAAATATTTTGCCATGTAGTCATGGGGGCAGCCATTCAAGTTTCAGGTTACAGATGCACTCTATAGAACACCATTGGATTCTATTACAGAGCGTATCTGTTATCTACTTAGTATCCTGTGCCTTTTCTTCTTTTCAGCTTACATGGCTGCCCCCTTGGCTACAAAGTAACCTATTTATATAAACTATAGTTGTCTTTCTAAAGCCGCACATAACTTTTACAAACGCAGGGCAACAGTACATTATATTTTAATTACTTTAAAACAATTTTATTTTTTTGGTGTTACTGTTCTTTTAAGAAACTGGTGTGGGACCTATTACCCAGAATGCTTGGGGTTTTACAGATAAGGGGTCTTTCTCTAATTTAGATTTCCTAAAGTGTACTAAAATAATTTTTACAATAATTAAACCCAATAGGATTGTTCTGTCTCCAATAAGGATTAATTATATCTTAGTTGGGATCAAGAACAATGTACTGTTTTATTTTTTACAGATAAAAAGGAAATTTTTTTAAAAATGTGAATTATTTTATTAAAATGGTGTCTATGAGAGATGGCCTTTCAAGAACTCTAGATAATGGGCTTCTAGATATCAGATCTGATACCCTTATTCCTTTTACATAATACATGGGTGTCTTTAAACTTTTTTTCCCTTTTAGTTCAGAATAGAAGAAGGAAATGCCCATTTTCTGAGTCCAACAGAATATCTCAATTTACACACATGCCTCATTTATTCACAGCTTTATAAATATGCATATACCAGGAGAAAAACGCCGGATAAATTCATGAAAAGTCAAACGTAGCAGCTTAGCTTCTACATGAAAATTCTTAAAGCGTAATACAGTTTTACCTGATCTAAATGGTCAAGGTAGTATGTGCAGGCAGGAACATCAACTAGAGGGTAGGGCTGGAGGTAAAAGAGCAGGAATTCAGTAGTAGGAGCAATATTTGCCCTTTAGGATCAGATATATATCTAGTCTCTGTGAAGCGCTGTATGACCCACCAGCAGAGCTCCAGCTGTTGCCGTTCTCCACTTACAGAATCCTTTTTCAGCACAGAACCTCTTAAGAGTATCATTTCTTAAGTGGATCCTGACCAAATGCCAGGCCATAAAGAGTTGTTTGGATTCTCATAGTCTAACAACCACTGCTCTAGTGGCAAATAGGCAAAAGATACAGACAGACATTAAAAAAAAATGTTGCATTCTATACTAGTTGCTTCTTCAAAGACCCAGATTAGATTAAAGACTGAAAATCTTTGCCTTTCTCATGTCTTGTGGTATTGTGGTTATAGCATTTCCATTTAAAGGCAGAGTTTTTGGTTGTAACGATTACTTTAAATGATATATCATCAAATAAAAATATAACTACAGTTGAAACCCAATTTTACATTTTTCAGGGGACCAGGAAAAAATGATGTTAAAAAGGGGAATTTTTTTTTTATTAAAGTAACTTTTTCTTCAAGTACTAAAAGGATATAAGCACAGAAGTCAGTTTTACTTTGAAATTCAATATTTACTGCTTTAATAACAAGGGTTAAGTATTGCAGGGTTAATTTTACATTATGGGGGCATGTGCCTCTCTGTCACATACACAGCCCAAAGCAATAAGTGAAATGTGCGTGGCTGTATGAGGTGCAGACTAATTGGAATTGACCATTTACAGGCAGAACCATGGCAAAATATACATCTGGTTAGTTTTTTAAACCTCTTTATTTCACTAATAATAACATTCACAGAGGACAAAGAGTAATTTTTGGAAACATCAGGACAAAATTTTTATTTAAAATCCAGGAAAACATGATGTAAAATCAGGGAAATGCACCCATTGACACGCATCATAAATTGGTGGAACCACAAATAAAAGATTTAAGATGGGGGACAACTTAAAATCAGGGTACTTAAAAATCAAGGTTTCACTGTATTAAGTTATGTTTGATCCAGGAATCAGTGCTACATGTTAATGTGAAACATTCCAGGTATTTTCTATGTCTGTAAATGTTCTTTTTGCCTAATCATCTTGCCTCAATATTCTGTGTAAGAAGCCAAATGCTATGCATTTGTGCTGCCTAAAGTTACTGTAGTTCTTTTATAATCATGTTTTCTTTGTGATTTGTCTTTTTGCTCGCTGACAAATTATCCAGATCTGTAACAATAACATAAATACATTAAATAGTAGTGTGTTGGGGTAGCCTGAAACATTTGATCATCTGGGAAAATCACTGTGATTGGATCAAAACATTGGATTTATTAAAATCAGTTACTCCATCTGAACCTGTTGAGTGCGGTACTTTTTTTTTTTACCTTGTACACATTTTAATTTAATTTAAAATTACTGTGACTCTATGGAGTTGTACGTTTGTATTTTGGCCGGAAATCCCAGTAGGGGTATTGCTCAGGTCCAGATGATGAAAATTTGCATGAATAAAGGGGAGGGGACAGGGGCGACGAATGGCAGTGGGACTAGGGACGCCCACTATGTAAATCCGGCCCTGTCAGTAGTGTTGCTATAGAGGTACCAGACAGCCTGCATAGGGCCAACTCGTGACTGCGGGGTCTGCTTCCTCTATAGTTACACTACTGAATATACTCGCATCCATATATCATATGCTATTACTACACTACAAAAGACTGAATTTTTGTACTTTCTATGTCACTCTGCATAAATCTTTAACATAGAAACATTTTATTCTTAAACCCTTCAATAAAATCAGATCTTGCCATCTAAATTCATTCCCTGGGGCATGTGAATATAGTGCGCAACTATTACACTTAACCATGAAGCTTTACAAATATAGCTTTTTATGTGTAACCCACAGACAGGATGATTCTGTATTCCCTAGGGCTGCACATAGCCAAGCAAGCAAGAGAAAAGGTCCCTGGCTAATGTCATTATCATTAAACATATCCAGGAAGTGGATATTGGCTTTGCTGTTCATCATTGTATTGACACGCAGAATTTTGCTTATGTATTGCATACACTACGTTTATTTGAAATAATTATTTTTATTTTCTTGTGTTTTACCCGATACACATACTATATTCTAAGCCACAGCAATAGTTGCACAAATTGAAAACAAGACTAATGATTCTTTATCTGAATGGCTCATTTACAGCACTTCTGGCTGGAGAGCTTATTAAATTGAACAAAACCGTCACTTTCCCCTTCTATGTCCACTGGCTTCTATATACTATCTACTTATCAAGAAAAAGGTGAATAGTTTTGATACTATCATGCCATTGTCTCCTTTGCAACATATTTTCTTCATCTGCATAACATTTGTTGTCATTTTGATTTCATTTGTTTAATATGAAAATCAAATAAAATATTTTAAACACAAGAAAAAGGTGATGTAGACTGAAATGTTGATCTTCTCAGTAAATTACTACTTAGATTTTTGCACAAATCCTAAGAGTGCTGGACTTCCTTATTGGTATATACTGTATATATATGTATACAGTCTATATATATATATATATATATATATATATATATATAATAATGCAGAAATTCAAAAAAGAACTGCACTCTCAGGACTTGCTCAAAATGTAGAAAATAGTGTAAGTTTATTTCAACGTTTCGGCTCAAAACTTAAGCCGTCATCAGGTCACCTGATATATACACAGGTATGGGACCCATTATCCAGAATGCTCGGGACCTGGGGGTTTCCGGATAAGGGATCTTTCCGTAATTTAGATCTGTGTCTTAAATCTACTAAAAATCATTTAAACATTAAATAAACCCAATAGGCTGGTTTTGCTTCCAATAAGGAGTAATTATATCTCAGTTTGGATCAAGTACAAGCTACTGTTTTATTATTACAGAAAAAAAGGAAATCACTTTTTAAATTTAATATTATTTCATTATAATGGAGTCTATGGGAGACAGCCATCCCGTAATCCGGAACTTTCTGGATAACGGGTTTCCAGATAACGGATCCCATACCTGTATATATATATATATATATTATATATATATATATATAATTTTTTTAATGTACCAGAACAGAATGCAATATGAGATGAAACGCATGGGTATTATGAACATGAATGTAGTGTGAGCATGTAAAGCATTAACTTTTAAGAAGAAATTTCACAAAATTCCCCTGTCCCCAATGGAAACAACAGAAAGTCAACTGTGGATTGTTTCAGGGCTCAACTTAATAGTAAAAAGGAGACAGGGAAAAATTAGTAGGCTTTTACTCACAAAATGGAAAGCTTGTTTATCATCTGATTTACAAATCCATTTCACATAGATCTTCTGTCATGGGTGAAAAAGCTTAACCCCTTCTCCACACAATACAAAGCTACTTGTAGAGTGGAATAAATTCATGTCTGAAAAGAGAAGTTAAAAAAATCTGAATTTTTAGTTTTGCATAAAAATAACCTATAATAATGGGGATAAATTGATACGTTGTCAAAACCATAGTTTTTGTTCTCAAAGGTTTTAAGCATTCATGAAACAGACACAATCAAGCACTGCCTGGTATGTTTGGACATCATCAGTTGCACTTTAAGATATATTTCTTCTTATTTTTGTTTTAATGATATTTCATTGTGGACTATTTTAGTGAGCCTTTGTTTGTCTTTGCAGAAACTTTATTGAGTTCAAAGTTCTGCCTAAAAGGGGCCCTAAACCCCCAACAATGAATTGGTTTAAAGTTATCCAATGAGTTTCTCTAAAGTCTTTTGCAATTTTTTTTAAAAAATCTTTTTACAATGCGTGCATTGTTCTGAACGCTACCTTTTACGCTAGACTTCCTTCGCCACCTCAGACCAGGCGAAGCGCAATAGAGTAGATAGGGATTTCTTCAAAAAAAGTTAGCGTTTTTCTATATTATGGGTGATAGGCTGAAAAAGATCGAAAAATTTTTTGGGGCTCCCCTCCTTCCCCCCTATATTTCCTAACTCATGGCAACTTAACTATACAGTGGGCACATGTGTAGGGCAAAATAAAAATTTTATTTGATGTTTTGAAGGTTTCCCAGGCATTTGTAGTGCTGCTACATATTCCTCCATTGAAATGTGAATTTGGAATTGGAAACCAGACACGTTGCCAGTCTGCACAGCACTCCAGGTGCCCATAACGTCACAAGAGGAGGAGGGTAAGCTGCTTCTCCTTTTTATAGCAGCCATCAACCAATCCTTCTACCCCATGTAGCAAGTTCCCTCTGCTCCCAGTACCTCCCCACAGTCCCAGGCACCCTTCGTTACCCACGTTGGTGCCTTGCAACCTGTGCAAATGGAATACCTTTTATTACATGACCACATTAGAATGTTATGGAATCCAGTCCCAATGTCCAATTCTTAGCAACTTCCCAAACCTTCTGCCTCTTTCAAATGGGGTCTGTTCAGGTCATCTATTTATATTCTAGCCCAGGGATCCCCAACCTTGTGAACCCATGAGCAACATTCAGAAGTAAAAGGAGTTGGGGAGCAACACAAGCAAGAAAATGTTCCTAAGGTGCCAAATAAGTGCTGTGATTGGCCATTTAGTAGCCCCTATGTGCATTTTTAACCTACATTGAGGCTCTGTTTAGCAGTGCACCTGGTTTTTATGCAGCCAAAACTTGCTTCCAAGCCTGGAATTCAAAAATAAGCAACTGCTTTGAGGCCACTGGGAGCAACATCCAAGGGGTTGGTGAGCAACATGTTGCTTACGAGCTACTGGTTGGGGATCGCTATTCTAGCCTATCATTCAAACCACTGCTGTTAAGATTCCAAACTGGAGAGCTGTTGATCAATTTCAAAGTGACTCAGTCTAACATCCCTGTTGTTTTGCCTCTGTGCCAGTTTCTCTTCTTAGACTTCTGATATGAGAGTTTTGTTCCCCATAATGTCTATTTCTCATTTTTATTTGTTTTCATTAACTCTATTTATTTATTATCCTTTTCCATGTCTGCATTGTCTTCATAGTAACCTGTATTACTTCTATCTGCTTTCAGCATTACATTAACTATACCTTGCAGGGTTGGGTACAAAATTTGCACTGGGTCCCCTCATACAAACCATGATTGTCCGTACGTGACCTGTGGCTGCCCTGATGAATACAGTGTTGCCAGCCATTGGCAGCTCTGTATTCATGAGACACAGGAGGCATGTGTCCTCCTTCTGGAGTGTCAGTCAGACTTGAGAATTAGGGTAGGAGAAGCCACAAGCTGCAATAGAGCCTTATCCTTAGTGTTTGCCCTATGACCACTGGCTTAACTATAGAGGAAGCAGACCCCGCAGTCGCGCAGGGGGGCAGGAACATGGGGGCCTGGACTCTGGGTCTGCTTCCTCTATAGTTTAGAGTTCCCCCTCCTCAGCCACTTGTTTAGATTTTCCAACACGAACATGCTGGGAGAGTGGGGACAAAACTGGGTGGGTAGAGGGAGTGCCAGACTGAAGGTGCGGCCTGCCGGCCACTCTGAAGTTTTTTTGCAGGGAGGCCAGATGCAGCTTTGTTACGCTGCTTCCTTTGACCTAAAGCAGTACAGCCTGGCTGGCCTATGCCCCTGACACTGACCACCTTGTTCTACATTTTTTTCCCAGCCATAGCACAACCATTCGTCCGGGACATGCTCTGTGCGTGAACACTAAGGGGCACACATTTGCAGACCTTAGTGCTCTTGCACTTCTGCCCATGGTAGTAAATTACCCCTCATAGGTCTTCATATGTACAGGCAGATATTTAATCCTGGGTTTAGGTAGGGGTGCATTCATGCCCGCCTACTCCTTTAATTTCAATGCTGAATACTTTCTTTTAAAGGTCTATCTTGCAATTTCTTGTCCATATGCACATAATTAAAATGGCATTAATATACTGATTAAAACCATTGCTATAAATAACTACGACAGGAAAAAAAATCAGCATCAATGCCATAAATGTACTGTTGCATGCCTTTGCCTAAATTCCAGATTCTTCCGCATAACCACTCCCCTGAGCAAATTCTAATGCAATGCACCTCCAAACAATGACATGAGTCAATGCAAATCTCAAATGACTCATCAGCTCAGACAGAGATGCCCTCCCCACTCCCCAGTGACGCGCTCCATAGTGAGCTGTTCATAGATTCATAATTGTGACTTGTCCCCAACAATGATTACTCTTGGTACAATTAGGCTCGATTGGTTTCACATGTTCAATCAAAGAATTAATAAGCAGGCACACTATTACTCATCAGTCAGATACGGTCAGTACTGATGGAAGACATTCTATGGCTTAAAATGCCACAGGCCATCGTGTTCCTATCAATGGAGTGAAACATATAGGTAAGTTTTCAAAAGCAAGGCCAAATAGGTTAATGATAGCGATTCAGTCCAATGTTATATTTTTATTGTATATAAAGAAGTCGTTTAGATCATGATTCTCTGGGAGTGAAAGCAATATCACTAATGGCCTGTGTGCAAAGGTGTAGGTTGTACTTGCATAATGTATGTATCATTTTTTGTATCACAGCGTATAATGCTACTAGTTTATGCAGCTTTGTACATTTTTACATAAAAGTACAAACAAACATCGCAATGAGTAAATAAAAATAAACAGGGTTTAAGTGCTACATGGTAAGAGACATAGGTGAAAGGTTTCTTCCCCTGTAGAATTTACAATCCAAGTAATGGTTCGATAGCCCCATGTACCTAATATTGTAATCCTCATTTACCTGAGCTTTAAAAACAAACACAGCTAGAATCTGAAAATCGCAGACATGTTTCTGGAATGTTCGAATGATCATTAAAGCTCACTGAAACATGAGGATCAAATGACAGAATCATCTTGTTTCCTACACTTTCCATTTGGATATAAAACCATATCGTAATATTTAAACATGATGTCTAGAAACAAGAGCTATGACATGATAGAATCTTGCATGGTGTACTGAAATACATTGTACAGGACTTATATTTAAACTAAAGACCTGCACTAGCAGCGACTATTGGAATTCACCTACAGAAGAGCGAGAATCAAATATACATGTTGGAGCAAGCGATTTTGTGCATCGAGATTTCGCCTAGGACATGAACATTAATGATAATATTGTCTCTGCGGCTAAATGGGTGTGTAACTCAGAGCAGACAATGGCATCCTTGAGATGTAAATGGGGACATAACATGGTACATAGCAATTCATGTAAAAAGGATGAAGGGTTCCGGCAGAGCCTGCTGGAATGGTGAATAGATGAAAAGCAGTGACGTATATGACTGCGCAGTTGTGGTACGTATTGGGGAGATTAAGCGCCAGGGCATGCTAAATGGTGTTGCACTGAGACAAGAACCACTCATACATAATTAACGAAATTTAAACATTGTAGGACAACCAAATAATCTATAAGAGAATTCTGAAAATGTGCAATATTTATGCACCAGAATATCCCATGATAAATAATGTACAATGTATAATCATTTGTTAAAGAATGATTTGCTGCATAATTTAACAACTTAAAAGATGTCTTACTAAGGACACACAACCCATCAATATTGTTTCAAATGCATTTATCTGCTTCCCCTTGTGCTTAAAGAAGTGAGAGCTGTGAAAGTAAATCTGCGCAGTTTATGGGTAATTTAGCCATGGTATCACAAGCAGTTTTATGCTGAAGGTCCAGAAAACCAAAGTATTTCGGGCTTGGCTGAAAACAAAACTATAGCGGTGAATTTCATTGTGTGCCACATTGCCCTGTTCTGATGAAACAATGGTAGGTATAAAAGCCACTCATAATGTCGTTCCTTTGTATACTTTACTTAATGTTACTGCAGAAGGCTGGAGGCAACTGACAAGTAGCAGTGTTGCCATTTAAGGGTTAAGTACCCCTCCAAGCCAGCCATGCTTCCAGTTAACCATATGCCTCTGCACTGCAGTTCACTGCAGATTAGGCTTTTTACTATGAAACACCCCAGTAAACCTTCAGTGAGCATTGTTCTCCGTCTTGAACTCTCCTTCTCCTCAACATCATCCTTGAATGGCTATTAGTATGGGGGAAGTGGCTACTATCAATCACAGCCCACCATTTGACGCACACTGATTCTGGTAATGAGATTTGGTTTGCCCTGACACTGTGCATTTGCTTCTATGTGCAGTTGTTTGACAAATGACAGCTCTTGGGGGATGACTCAGTCCTTGCAGAGTAAGCCGGGTTGTTGGGTTAACCCCTAGGCTGCTGGAGGGATCTTGAAAAGAGTGCACTGCAGTGGGTTCTGGCAGTGCTGTGGTTCTGCAGCATGCTTTCTGCACTTCCAGCCAACTACAGGAATGCAATAACTTTCCCACTATACAGCCAAGTCAGGGAGAACAGAGAAATCTATGCCTTTCCATTCACAGGATTCATTTTTCCTGATGGTGTCTCTTAGCCGCTTTTTCAGTCGGAAGGATATTAATATAATAGTCTGCATATTCATTTGAAGTATAGGAGTACTAATCTACTCAGGATCATTTTCCAATCCATTTGCAGACTGCAATATCCATTAAGGTAATTTGCTTTTTCCTGCAGCACTAGTGAAAGCCAATGGAACTTTGCATGAGTTGATATGACAAAAGTACAAGTGCCAATGGTACAGTAAGAAAACAATACACTGTATAGCAACATTTATAAAACAAATGATTTTAATATATGTTGAGGGGAATGCACTAACATCAGGATCCCCACAACAGCTAAACTAACTGTTAAAAGTTGCTGAGTGTACCCAATACAAGAAGCAGCTAAAAAGCAGCTTGTAGGATCGCATGGATGCTTCATGGAAAAGTAAGATTGAAAGATCGCAACTGTCAGCTCCACTCACCTCTCTAATGCAACAGCATCTGGGCACTGGGCGGCAGTTGGCTCTGTCTGTCCTGTGCATCGGGAGCAGCAGCGCAAAGTGCTGGGAGCTGTCCACCTCTTCTTGGTGCTGAAGGGTCCACCAGCAAAGGGAGGAAGGCGGATTGGGTGGATCTTACTCTGCAGTTAGATTTCTACTGCAGTGCTGAACAGCAAGAAAAAGAGAACAAAGTCTTTCTATCAAATACACACAGAGCTGATTTTTTTTTAGTACTGAATAAGAAAAAAGGTAAAAGCCTCCAGCTGGAAGGAACTGGGAGGGGAGATTTGTGTGTGATCAATAATTGAAGTGCTGGGAGTGGTGTGGGCAATCCCAGCTCATAGTGGAAAGCAGCTGTGGGGGTGGAGTGAGTTCACGCATGTGGGGCTCTCAGCTCTGCCTGAATAGGAACATACTGCAAGTCATGTTTCGGTGTTAAGGTTTTAAGGAGTGAACCCCACTGGCAGGCAAAAGGCAAGCTGCTAGCTGACACTCTGAGTAAATAAATCTTGTGTGTTTGTGTGTGTCTGTGCACTTTTCTCAGAACACACACAATCTGTTACAAGCAGTGTATATGGGAGCACTGCAGTGGGTTTACTTATGTGTGCTTAACCCCCAAGCTCTGCCATCAGGGCAAGATTCTCTCCATCAACTCAACCGGACATCCACTTTTGGAACACAATGTTGGGCTATAACTCCCAGCATCCCACTCACAGTTAAAGGGGAAGATATTGATAGTTGCCGACTGTAGGTTGCTGTTGCAGTGAAGTATACTAGGTGGGGTGGATTGTGACAAAGTCTTTTTGTTTCTGTTTTAGAAAGCAAGCAACATTCTTGTTGTCTGGTTGCATCTTCACGGCAGCTACAGATGACACAATAATATTTAGAAGACTGGTGGGGGGGGGGGATCATTGTTTGGTAACACAGGCTTGTGAAAGTTTATACATTTCCATAAGGATAGAATTGGCATAAGGAAATAAAGACCCTATTATTGACAGATGCACGTCACACAAGCATGTTACATTTTATTGAACTGAACCCTATTTACAAAATTCCTAGCCCCTAAAGATAAGACATGCATTGAGTCCAATTTTTTTCAAATTTGGACGAATATTGAAACTTCCATGATGTATTCAGCCGAATACCAAATCAAATCCTTATTTGCACATTCATATTAGCAAACTTCTGATGGGGGGGACACAAAGGGGCCAATTCACTAACCCTCGATATTCGACCCTTAGTGAATCAGCCCCAAAGTGTTCTGATTTGGTTTGGCCAGGCACTTGGATTCAACTGAATCCAACTCCTGAGGAAAACAGCTCGAATTTGGCTCAATCCCAAACTGAATCCAGGATTCAGTGCATTCCTAATATATACATCTACTGTATAGAGCTATCTATTTACTGTATATGTGTATTATCTTCTCATCAGCTAAAGGTGACCTATCCAAATGTTTGACTGCAAAGGAATCCAAAAAGTCTGAAGTCCACTGTGTGCACAGAGGTGGTGTGCTTAGTCTTACTCCCTTGCAGTGCTAGACTCCTAAGTTTGATTCCTTCTATTTGCAAGAAGAGTATGTTCTCCTTATATTTGCATGGGCTTCCTCTGGGTACGATGGTTTCCTCTCACATTCCAAAGACACGGAGGATAACTGGTTCCTTGATAAAGCTGTCAATAGTGTTTGTTCATGTGAAAGGAACCTTAGAGTTTAAGCTTCACTGGGGCAGGGACTGATATAAATGAACAATTTCTGTAAAGAGCTAGGAATATGTTGGTATTTTTGATTCTCAGACCCCTAACCAAATAAATAAGTCCGCTCTTATCAATGTGTTCCTAACTAGGCTTCACATACAATGCCAAAAACTATTTTCGGATGTACATATAAAGATGCAAGTTCCGCATTTAACAGAACACAGTCAGTTGTGTGCTAGCATTCAACAAATTAGATTGAAGACTATGCACGTTTGTTCAGAAAATCAAGGTAATGAAGGGTGAAATTAATTTTTCATGTCATTTGGAGTAGAGCGTGAACCTCGCACTGTTCCATCCCAAGCTGCCTGATATGATCCACGCTATTCAAAGGTAAGATGTAAAAAGAAAGTGTTTAAAAAAAAAGATGTGGCTCTCGTATGTCTTATATTCCTTCCTTAGTGGGTTTTTTAGAATTTCTGGTGATGCTAAAATAAATAATTTTTAGGGGTACATGATGCTGGAGCTGGAGATGCTAGAGTTCTAGAGCAACAGCAATACATTGATATTGTATTTGTAGTTTCTTAGGAAACACGTCTTCCTTTTCTGTTGAACAACTTCCTGACATTTTTTATGCCAACAAAATGGGGTGATCAGTCAGTCCATGGCATGCATGCGATTTGTTGGATGATCACAATGGCATTGCTCATTAGAGGAAGTGTAGCCCATATACTTCCAGGTCAGCAAAATGACCCATAAAAACTGGTGGGTGGGGTTGGTCACAGAGATTTCCATTTTAATTTCCAGTTGTGTAGGACCTATAGGGAGGAACAATGATCCAGTCTTACAGACAACAACCAAACTGCCAACCTTATTACTAGGGGGGGTTCTTTATTAAAACTCCACCCAAACTCCCCAATTTAGCCTTATTTATCAATATAATAACTTGAAAAATTCAGTGCAGTAAAAGACTAGATAAAATCGTGAAAAAAATTTGAATCATACAATTTTTTTGGATTTGGCACACGAAAACTCTGGATTATTCGGATTATTGTACAAAACCCAGCACAGATAATGATATCTTTCGATTATAAAAGGGACATCTGCCATTGACTTCTACATGACCTTGGCAGGTTTGAGAGTATGTTGAGATTCTGATTTTTAGCAGCTGCAGGGTATAATAAATCGCAAAAAAATTGAGGGTTATTTTCCACAAAAAAATTGTGTTTTCCCCTTTAAAGCCCCGGCCAGAAAAATGCGTGTTTCAGTAAATAATCCCCTAGGTGTGTGTTAAGTGCCATATCAAGGGGTACATTTATTGAAATTCGCCAAAATGACAACTTGCAACAACCGCCTATTTACTAAAAGGTGAAGAAGACAATTTGCTAGCGAAAAACCTCAGCGCTAGAGAGCTTTAGCGCTTTTTCACCAGACAAATTTTTCGTTAATCCACAAATTTATCAGAGTATTAACTTTCCAATACGTTGCCCTTTTTCAGCAAAGTCTGTTTTGCGTGGTTTTACCTGTCGAATTGTTTTACGATGAAGCTAAATCCTCAGCATTACTATGTCAGAGACATCAAATCTTGTATTCCAAACAAAGTCATAAAAAAAGAAAAAACGCTGGCTATTATGTTTATATTTGTTAAACTGTTAAATATGTATTATTTACCATTTTTTAACCATTTGAAGCTCATGCCACATTTGTTTTCGGGTTGGTTCATTTTTATTTTGCTTCCTTGGACATTTTTGTTTTTCATTTATGGTAGATGAGGTTGGGGCAGGCTTTAAGAGCATGTGAATTATATAGACATATTGTATATCTCCCTCACTTGGCTACATTTTATCCCACCTAGCACAGTTCAGACCAGAGAAGGCAAACTATAAAAACATACATTCATACATTCACAAAATGATAAATACCAACCAAGATCATAATGACACAATCCCTTCTGCAGAAGATGACATAATTAGGATCTCTTTTGGAAATGTGTATAAATTTACAAAACATAGAGACTTGTATTATACATAGACAGACTCTGATATTTCCAGGCCTGAATTTGTGGCAAGGCCACAAAATCCCGGCCTGGGGTGGCTTAATTTTAGAGGCAGGATGCCACCAAGCCGTATTCTAAGGAGCCTTGGGGACCCACAACTTGGGCATGAAGGTGGACAGGTGGGTTTTAGGACCACACAGCCTAGGTGCGCCCCTGTAGGGAATCCAAGGCCTGGACATTTCTAGGTTCCCTTTGACCCTTTCTATGCTTGAATCCCTAATGAAATATCCCAGCGATGTGAAAATAATCACGTCATCCTGTTGTTATTTGTTCTGCCAATCCACATGTGCAAGCTAATGCCTTATGAGATGTGAGGAGCAATTAACAGCATAAGCATATTACTGGGCATGCCTTTCAGTTTGAAGTCCTTCAAAAGATTTTTATGAGCTCAGTCTTTCTTTGTAAAACATAATATTATTGTAATGTTGGCCCTAGGAAATGGTTACATGGTGTCTCCATAAAAATAAGTGATGCCTGGAACTGAAAAACAAGAAGATTGCTTTCGTTAGCAAGAAACAAGTGATATTTTTGCATTCTTGCAAGTGATATTCTTGCATTAGCAAGAAACAAGTGATATATATTTATTAGAATAATCATTTGTGTCAATCAAAACTGTACAAAATTTACAGAAATTCTTTCATATAACATCCTCAATGGTATTTCTCATGTCAGTAGTCTCCACTGTTACACTGGATGGGATTTATGGTAAAACTGGGTTTGTTTGCCATTTAGAGAAGTGGAGCATAAAGAGGGACAGATTCCTTATGTATAAATATATAAAGGATCTAGATAAGAAATTTAGGGAAAACTTGTTCAGCATTATCTCCCCATAGGGCACAAGACAAAGCTGTTCTGATCACCATGTTGGGGCTGATGCCTCATTTTTTCTGAATAACTAGTAGTTAAAAGTTATTGTTCTTGATTAATTTCTTTCTTTTCATCAACTTCAACAGTTATTTCGCTATTGTAACTTACTGTGTCAGCTCTAACAAGCCTCATTTTAAATTCTTCATGATCTTTTAAATGCTGAAACAAAAGTCAGTTTACTTCTAAGAATAAATTAATAATATTACAGGGCTGGTTTAGAATCGGGTAGGTGCAAATGTGGTTATGTTTAGATGGGAAACTTTGCCCTATTTTAGCAAAGCCCGTCTATGTTCATATTTTATTACTCACAGCTTTATTATAGTTGGCTATTGTATTAACCTCAAATAGTTAGTGGGTCATATTCTCATACTTAATCATGCTCATTGTTTGTGTGTTTATTCATGATGTTTTGATGTGAGGTTATTTGTTTGAAACGTGATTCATAAACCTATATTTCCATTTTTAGTCACATAATAGTTGTGATTCATTTTTATTTTAAACCACTATTTGGCATGAGCATGGAATCTGAACCTGTTTTCAAGGAACAGTAACACCAAAAGCTTTGTGTATGCTTCATAGTTTATTTAAGCAAACTACTATGTAGCCATGAGGGCAGTCATTCAAAAAAAAAAAGAGAAAAGGCACAGGATAGGCAGCAGATAACAGATGAGCCTGGTAAAACACCATTATATTCTACAGAGCTTATCTTTTCTCTGCTATGTATCCTGTGCCTTTTTTTCAGCTTGAATGGCTGCCCCCATGGCTACACAGCAGCTTGTTTATATAAACTAAAGTAGCATTTCTGAAGCAAATAGGTCAGTTTTACCAGTGCAGGGTAAAAGTATATTATATATGAATTACTTTATAACACTTTCATCTTTTGGTGTTACTGTTTCTTTAAGTCAACTGAAGCCATGTTGCAGTTACCGAGGTGTATAAAATACCATTAGTAGAGAACAGTAGTAGCTGGTATTTTAGCTAAATTTGGGGCAAAAATTAACTGCTGATGCTACATGACTTAAAAAATGTAACAGTATTGAGCAAAGGTCTGTCTCACATTGCAGATTAATATAACACTCTGACTGAAGACATTCTTCTTTATTATGCAATGGTTAAAAAACAGGGCGTTATTGTTGCCCAGGTCTACATCATAGCCGCTGTGCACTTGGGTAGGTAAGTGGGTAGATTAATGGGTGGAATGATGCATGAATGGACAAGGTTTCCCACAAATATTCATCTATTGAAAGAAAAATCATACCCTTTAATAAGTAGTCTTTATATTCATTTATGGATACAGTAAATGGCCACAAACATTCATATAGATTATTCTGCACAGAGACCTGTATAAATATATATTTGTATTTGCTTGCACAGGAATATAGTTTATTGGAATCTCTATTGTAAGTGCTACTGTAAATAGTGTCCAAAGAGTATTACAGATTGTACTTACCTGCCAAGTGTAATGTATGGTATCTCAACACCCAGAGCAAACCACAAGGTCTCAGTCTTGACTCAAGCTTCTGCCTATAACAGCCACCTTTGACTTAGGGAGGAGCCCTCCACTACTCAGATGCCACCAGGTCTTAAAGTGAGAGGACCAGGGATAACGTTCTGGGCAGGCAAGGGAACCGTAATGTATACAAGACAAGAAGAAAGGGGAACAGAGAGTTAAGTCATGGGACAGGCTCTGATAGTACCAACCAGACAGTGCAGTACAGAATAAGGTGCCAGTGGCGTAGTCAGGATAAACAGGCTGGAACAGTATCAGTCAGACAGTAAAGAATCAGGAATCAGAAGTGTAGTCAGTTTAAACAGGCCAGAGTCAAAACCAATTAGTAACAAATAAAGTCAGGATCCAGAAGAGTGGTCAAACAAGCAAGGGTCCGTTCAGACAGCGATACAGCAAGGTCAAAAAAAAGGCAAAGGTCAGGAACAGCTAATCAGACAAGAGTCACACTCAGGAAACAGACCTACGTTGAGAAATGAGTCAGTGCAGTATAGGGGGTTTTATAGGCAACCTAATGGTTTACACAAATCACCTGTGAGCAGTGGTAATACAGACAACACAGAAATACCAGGTCCCTGGTTCAACTCCAGGCAGGTTATTACACCAAGAGGAGAGTTTTCCTTACAGAGATTAGCAAATCACCACATGTGATATGGGCTCTGTGTGAGGAAAACTCACCCTGGTGGTCTAGTGGTCCGGCGTAGATGCCCGCTGCGCTCTCGGCGGGGGCGCCCACCTCATTGATTCTCCTCTCTGGACTGCCGGTTCCTTGATTTATGCGCAAACTGATGCTGGCGTGATAACGTCGTCAATGGCGCGAAGTTTAAAGGTATTTAAAGGTACTTTGTGTAATTTCTTATTGCCCGTTGTTTGGTTCCATTCGTGAGTTCCTGGGTGCTATTCATGTTTATTCTGTCATCTGATTCATGTTTTGACCTCTGCCTGCCTGACTTTCTCCTGACTTCTGTGATCCTGACCTTGGCCTGTTATTCAAATATTCAACACTCCGACCTGTGCCTCACGCTTTTGCCTACCCCTTGTACTGTGACCTTCTGCCCAAAAGACTTTGCGAACCATCATGCCCCTCTGCTCGTCCAGAACCCTTGCTTGGCTCCTCTCTTTTTAAGACCTGTCAGCATCCAATTAGCCGAGGGCTTCTCCTGAGGTGAAAGGCGGCTGTTAAAGGCAGAAGTAAGAGCCGAGACCAGGGAGCCTAGCATTGGTTCTTGATTCTGGGTGCCAATACGTGACACCCTGACTTGGAGTAAAAGTTCCATGTAATAAGTAGGATCTGGATTCCACCCAGGGGAATGTAAAACTGGGGAGTCCACCCTCCACTTCACCCCCTACCTTCAAAAAAGAAAACAACTAGGAACTAGTCGATAGGGTTGCAGATTAGACATATAAACTAGAGTTGGTCATAAAGATCCCAATTTTGTTCAGCAGTTTAACAGATTTTGAACTGTATGTCATCTATGGGTATTCCACTGGATCATAGCTGGTCTATACAAACTGAAGAATTCACCAAATTCACGGTTGATCCCCTTAAAGTTAACGCAATGGTGCAACTACAAGTACAAGGACCCTGCTTGGATGGAAGTACATTTAATGAATGGAATCAATAAGCACAATCTGTGTCCACTTTAACACAACCACACTTGTGGCTGCAGTCGTAAATGACCCCTATAGTGTTCATTTGCAACTGAAGTAGTTTGTATGTAAATGATTGGGATGCTGCAATGTTGTTAAGAGAAGGAGGAGATAAAATGTAATATTCATTTGAATCCCCCCACAAACCAATTGATGGCTGTGCATGCAGACTATGGAAAGAGTGGATTGCAATGAGTATAGTTTTGTATATGATCAATTAAATTGTGTATTCCTGTGTGTGTAATCTGAAATGACACAGATTTATTGAATGAAATTCATAGAAATGCATAGAAATATTTATCCAAAACAAAACATAGTGAGCATTTGTGCAGATATTTCTCCCCCACCTTGCCACTGAATGCAATGTGTCTGTATAAAGTGACTGGGCTCCTCTACCCCATCCAGAGGGAATGATTATGTTAAGGAAAATCCTGCCTGACACAGAGAACAGTTATGCCTTAGGTGAGCTGATGATAAATTTTCTGGATATTATTTTGACAAAACAAATTTTTCAGACTAATATAAGATGCTGAAAAACATAAAGAAGCACAAACAGAAGAACCAAACAGAACAGCGTCTCAATAAATCAATGTTTCGCAGGCAATTTTGCATTCCCACTGTAAGACTTCCCATAAATAAATGACACATGCAAGCTATCCATAACAAGATGAAGGAAAACTTGCACAAATCACACAGTGCTCCTTTTATTCAATATGGTGCAGCAGTAACAATTCTCTCAGCAAATGACTCTTATTCAATATGACAATGCTGCCTTGTTATCCTTAAAGCAAAGGATGGTACAGAGTGACTGATAGTAACATGAATGTTTCTTGGTTAGATCATGCAGAGGATTTTAGTGTATATACATAAAAGCACACAAATTAGGAGATTGGAGTTTTTATGTGGTTTTCAGATACTCCAAATTTATCTACTTACAGAAATTCCTTAGAAGATCCCATTGCTACAAATTCATGTATTTTCCCCACTTTAATCCGTGGTTTAGTTGCACTGGGAGAATGGAAAGAGGGATGGACAACTTGCTCACAAGCACATAAGAAAGAAGCCAAGCATAATATGCCTAGGGCCATCCGACATCTGAAAGCAGCAGTTGATGTTTGAGCACGCATGAAGCCCACTGTGCACTGCCATGATGTTTTCTAGCAAATTTAAAGTCCTCTAAATCTGAAAAGAGGGTCTGAAATTTCTTCACAGAGTGGGGGATGTGAAGTGCAGCTGAGGCTCCATTGTGCATTGCAATTCGTACAGCTATGTACAGATCTTTCAGTCTTGTATTTATGAGTTAATGTTATCTACATTACATTAATCAGGGTAGGTGATGCATAAATCCTCGATAAGAGACTGGTTCAAGGCATCACTGTTGATCTGTGTCCCTGTTCATTTGTCTTTACTAGAATAATAGAGTGGTAATCCTCGGATATTGTTTACCATAGACTGGGGCTTACTGTCCTATATAAGACCAAAGCTGCAGCAGATGGTCATTTGGCAGTATGACAATCTGTTTTGTAGGTGCTCACTATTATGCTGTAATTGTGGGAAAACACTGATTTGCATGTGAAAAAAAAAAACGGAAAATCGGAAATTGACGCCGGCGGCCAAAATGCGGAATTCACAGCAAATTTGTGCCAGTCAAATTTATCACTACCTCTTACCAATACATCACTGTCAATAGAGTGGGGGTATGTAAAACCTACAGATCCTTCCTTCCTGACCCCAACTTTGCAGTCATACAGCTCCCTATACTCTCAATTACCCATTATTTAAAAAAAATTAAATCCACCCACCACTGAGCCCCTTTGGTAGCGAATTCCATAGCCTGGCATCCTTTACTGTACAGAGAGTCTTCAAAGGTTGATTCATTTTACTATTTTGTGATACATTTTTGGGAGGTTGTTACATTTCTTTTGCTCTTCTGTGATATCATTTTATGAGGTTAATGGTCCTCCTCAAAGTAAAGTTACTTTTCTATTCAATTATCATCACAGGGTATTCTCTGTATTCATTGTGTTTGGATCAGAAATTTCAGATATTTAATTCACTATAGAACTAAGCAGATTTAATTTGAAATGTTGTGCAAAAGCCTTTGCAGCCTTAACTGTGAGTCAGAATGTTGGTGACATGCCCTGTAATTACATTTTCAGAATTCATTATCCTTCGTATGGATTCACTGACTTATGGTTTTCTTATGCCAAAGTGCAACGTGGCTCCTGCTTTGGCTCAACTCAGGCTTGATTCGTGTTGCCAATAAACCAACATTGTGGAAACTGACAAATATAATGGTTAACTCATGGTTTGCTCAAACTGTAATACTGACACCACTAGAAAAACATATACAGGAATGGGATCTGTTATCTGGAAACTCCTGCACCCTACCCTAACTCGTGTGTCATTCAGATGAGAAAGTTAGGGAGTGCCAGTGGGCGCAGGCCAATAAGGCAAATTCAATTTATTGGCTTTGTATTATCTCTCTTCCAACAGTGCAGAATAAAGCTTTTGAAGAAAGAGTGTCTTTGTGGGTACCAGTCAAAAGTAAGATGCTACCGATATGCCGAAACTTAGCAGCCTTTTCTAATGATATTAATAGAATATTAATAATGGAATATAATAATAATAATAATGGACAATTCATTAAACATACCAATACTTATTTTTTCCTTTTAACATTGCCTAAATAAAACTGCAAATACAGTCAACCCCCCCCCCCCAAAAAAACGGGTATGCTTTTACCCCAAAGTGTCCCAACAATAATATCCCAGTTATTTACCAGTTGGAAATAAAGAAAAGCCATAAATATGTTATCCCACATTAGAATCTCAGTATGAGTCGTACATCCTGCAAATCAACAGAATTTAATAAAATGAAATGTAACCCAATGGCCATAACCAAGTCTGTTCATTAAAGCAAATACTGTATAATGCACATGTGTAAACTTGAGTAATCTCTTCCAAGGCATATAAATTATCTGTGGCTTCCAGGATTACAGAGTCTCTGTTAATATATCACAGTGTCAGGACTTCATGAATCCATCATCTGACCCTCTCGGTTGCACCCCTTGTCTCACACTGTTAACTTCTGAAAGTTTATTGAAATGAATAGCTATTTTGTGGAATTGCTTGAGTCAGCAGATTATATTGGCCTGTGTACAGGTTAACCCCATAAATGTTAAATTACAGCATTAATCCATTTATCTATCTCCCCTGCAGCCTTTGCAGCACTTACAGGGTTAAGTTATTTATTATGCTAGAGGTGAACCTTGGCTTCCCATTCAGACAGGATTGCTCCTACCAATGGAATTATAGCCTAAATGTCCTTCATTTGGGCTTTAAAATGGTCTTGCTAAAGTAAAAGCTTTAAAAAGCAGTACAGTGAGGGCAAACTGAACTGGTGACTAATTGCTAGAAATATTCCCTGCTCAGAAACCTCAGACACTCGCAGACACACAAAGTGAGACCCAGGTCCACAGACACCTTGGTGCAAAGGAGAACTTGGGCATGGCTACAGGAATCCTGAAAAAGGTTTATCCCAGACCTTCCATGTTGGGGAATTGTGTGTGGGAGGTGATCTTCCTTGTAAAAGTAATGTACATAAATAAGAAAAGAACCAGAACCAGACAGGGTGACCTCTATACAGACGTCAACACTGATTCGGTGAGAAGTGATCCACCAGCATCAGTTCTTTGCATGTGCTCTGGAGCAGCCAGGGGAGGTTCAGGCCCCTATGACGCCCTGAGGTGGCCAAGTCCATGCTGCCCTCCCACTAGAGTCGGAGCAGGTGGGGGCCAGAGAGCGCAATTGCACTCTGAGTACTAGAAGAGCAAAGTTTTTGGCTCTGTAAGATACCAGGAGTGGCTTTATGCCGCCCATGATAACTTACAGGCTGCTGTTGCCTGGCCCATTGGCACAGAGCCCATGGGAGCAGTTGCCGGCCTGAAGATACCATCTACATCTTTCAGGTTTCTCCTAAACCACATGGAGAGAATTTGAACGTGCATAAGTGTCTTAGGGCTCTTACACACAGGTGTTCATAACTGCATTACCCAGTATTTCATCTGCATTCAGAATTTCAATGAGCTCCCATAGGTACAGTTACTATGGAGAATAATGGGGTCAGTTATAGCCAATGTGATTGATCCAATGTACAGGATTGCAAGTACAAATGCCCATGTGTAAGGACCCTTTACAAGGGCTCGGGATGTTGCCATACACGTTAATAGCAGACAGCCCAAACTGTCAGCTACTTCACACAGTGTGCAGTGGGATTTAAAGGGTGCCCTGACCAGAAGTGTGGGCTAATAATCGGCTAATGCCCCTCCCAGAGCAGGCGGCCATGTTTAGACACATACATGCAAAGACCAATCAGATCTTTGCTTTTGTTTTCTAAGTTTTAGGTGTTCGAATCGAATTGCTGTTTGGTTGCTTCGGGCAACATCACTGGTGATGTCTCCAATATAAATAAATACCCCCCCCCCATTTATTAACATTCTCATTTTAGTGGTTTTAGAGGTTTTAGAAATCACTAATAAACTCACTTTCTCTAAAACCATGAATGCCATGGAATCTATTTACCTAGTTTTTATTTTTTTACTGAATTTTCCGAATTACAGAAAGCCTGTCTCCCACAGACTCCATTGTAATCAAATAATGATTTCGTTTTTCTCTGTAATAATAAAACAGTAGCTTGTTCTTGATCCCAACTAAGATTTAATTAATTCCTTCTTGGAAGCAAAACCAGCCTATTGGGTTTATTTAATGTTTATATGATTTAGTAGACTTAAGGTATGAAGATCCAAATTACAGAAAGATCCATTATCCAGAAAACCCCAGATCCTGAGCATTCTGCATAAAAGGTCCCATACCTGTACTAGCGAAAAAAAATCAGAAAACATGGAAAATTCTAATTGATTAAAAATGGTCCAGTAGGATCAGCACATCTCGGATTTTCTGAGTTTTAGAGAGATTCTAAAAAAGCACACATTTTTAGAAATTCGTGAAAAGAAATAAAAATTCTAATATTAGAAAATAGGCCCCTGAGTGTCCCATCTTGCTCAGTATGCACATACATGTGACATCACACACATGCATGTAACATGTGAGCCGGGAGCCTGTCTCACAATTGCTTGTGTGACTAAATATGCTTCCCTCCTGGTGCTTCCCCCAACCAGAATGCAGCTCCATTAGCCCATACTATCATTGTTACCCAGAATGGTTGGGACCTGGGGCTTTCCGTATAAGGGGTCTTTCCATAATTTGAAACTCTATACCTTGTCTACTAAAAATGAATTCAAACATTAATTTAACCCAATAGGATGGTTTTGCCTCCAATAAAGATAAATTATGTCTTAGTTTGGATCAAGTACAAGGTATTGTTTTATTATTACAGAGAAAAAGGAAATAATTTTTAAACATTTGAATTATTTCCTTAAAATTGAGTCTATGGGAGATGGCTATCATGAAAGCTTTCTGGATAATGGGTTTCCAGATAATGATTACATATGTGTACTAGCATGCTTCCTGCAAATAGGTTCTCAATGAAAACACAGGCAAGATATGCACGTTTATATTATTAATTTAATTATCAGTGAAATAAATTGAGTTTTTACACTACAGATAGGGGAACCGTTATCTGAAAACCCATTACTCAAAAATCTCCGAATTAAAGGGAGGCTGTCTTCCATAGACTTCATTGTAATCAACTAATTCACATTTTTAAAAATGATTTCCTTTTTCTCTGTAATAATAAAACAGTACCTTGTACTTGATCCCAACTAAGATATCATTAATCTTTATTGGAGGCAAAACAATCCTATTGGGTTTATTCAATGTTTAAATGATTTTTCAGTAGTCTTAAAGCATGAAGATCCAAATTATGGAAAGACCTATTATCTGAATAAACCCCAGATCTCGATCATTCTGGATAACAGTTGCCATACTTGTATACTAGTGATGGGAGAATTTGTCTTGTTTCGCTTCGCCAGAAAATTCGGCAATTTCAAGCGAAATTCATGAAACTGCAAAAAAATTGCGAAACGAAAATTGACGCCCGCAGCGCTAAAGTCAATGGGCGTCCGAATAATGTTGATGCGTGACTGATTTGTCGCAAGTGACTTTTCCAATGAGCGTCCAACATTTTTTGACGCCGCCAAATGTTCTCTGTGGCGAAATTCGCAGCAAATTCGCACCTGCCGAATTTATTCGCCTATCTCTACTGTATATACATACTTTAGTGAACAAAAGATTTTTGATTACTGTAATGCTTGGTGTAGTAGGTAATGCTGTACATCCTTACTACCAGTGGCGTAACTACCGGGGGAGCAGGGGGTGCGATTGGGCTAGGGCCTGCACCCCCTCAGGACCCCCCGGCAGCTCGTGTGCCACTGGATTCAGCGCAGAAAATATCGTACGGACGGGGGCGGGGGGCCCGGCTGCAGGCCCCGCCCCCTCTAGTTGCGTTACTGCTTAATACCTGAGTAGCTACTGTACATGCACATAGCTCTGTTGTCCGGTATCAGCGTTGACTATTGGATTTATAAGTTGAACCGTGTCTGATACTTGTCATTGCGCTCAATTCAATTACACATCCATCTGTAAAGAAAGTGTTCAGGATCTAAACTTGATAAATTAACTTGTATTATATTAACAGAGAGAGCAGGGAGTCACTGTTACAAACATTAGCACAAACAATACACACTTCAAAGAGTAAGAAGGTCAGGCCAAGGTTAATTGCATTTCTTGGCACAAAGGAGAAAATATGGCATCCTTTAAATAGTTCAATAATAATGAAGTAGAACGCAGTTCTGGCAGAGCTACGCCACATCGGGAAGTAATAATCAATACTCTCTCTCAACGGATAAAAACTTCCCTGTGAGGCTTAATTAGGACTGCATTCCAAAAAGGGAAATTAGCTCTGTGCAGTGGAACAAATGATGCTGGCTAACCAAATTAGTAGTACTTTTGTTTGTTAAAGACTTCCCTGATACAATTATACTCCTAAATAAAGACATGAAGCAGTTACAGACATGATGTTAAAGGAATTGTTCAGTGTAAAAATAAAAACTGAGTAAATAGATAGCCTGTGCAAAATAAAAAATGTTTCTAATATAGTTAGTTAGCCAAAAATGTAATGTATAAAGGCTGGAGTGACTGGATGTCTAATATAATAGCCAGAACACTACTTCATGCTTTGCAGCTCTCTTGGTTTCCACTGATTGGTTACCAGGCAGTAACCAATCACTGAATTGCGGGGGGCGGCACATGGGTCATAACTGTTGCTAAGGATCGATCGCAAACTCACTGAACAGTTATGTTCCACGTGGCCCCCCTTAAAGTCGCTGACTAACTCAGAGTTAGAGAGTTGCAAAGAAGAAATTTTAGTTCTAATATGTTAAACATCCAGTTTTTATACATTACATTTTTGGCTAACTAACTATATTAGAAACATTTATTATTTTGCACAGCTATCTATTTACCCACTTTTATTTTTAAACTGAACTGTTCCTTTAAGGAATAATATAATTAACCAGAATAAGAAGTGAAGCTGGATTAAAATAATCTCACCCAGAGGCTACAGCTACACCGGGCACTTTTAAGGCCAGCACTCTTACCTGCACTTTCGAGTCATTCCCAGTCACGAAAATGGGAATGGGATCCCACTTTTCAGCCATCTGAAATAAGATGGGGAGAAAAGCATCCCAATCTGAACAAACATCAACATACTGTAGGTTTTGTAGAGAGGATCTGCCAAATTGTTGACTGTTGAATAAGCTTAAAGGGATTCTGACATGCTTTTTATGGTATAGTTTTTATTTCTAAACTACACTGTGTACATTACAAATAATTTACTCTACCATATAGAATGTTATTCCTAAACCAACAAGTGTATTTTTATTATACATAATATTGGTGTGTAAGCAGGCATTGTGTCTGATCCTGTGTTTTCATAAAGAGCCAGAACTTCACAATTGAACTGCTCTCAGATAAGTTTGTTGTAATTATGTTGTTTCTCCAATTCAACTGGAGGAGTTACAGTGGGATTTGGATTTTTACTATTGAGTGCTGATGTCATCTCTAGCAGGGAGCTGTTATCTTGTGTTAGTGAGCTGTTATCTGGTTACCTTCCCATTGTTCTGATGATGGGCTGCTGGGGGAGGAAGAGGGGTGATATAACCCCAACTTGCAGTGAAGCAGTAAAGAGTGACTGACGTTTTGCCATTCTGCTTAAAGGACCAGTAACATAAAAAAAAATTTAAAAAAAATTCGTTAGTGCACAACGAAAAATAAACACCAAGACAAATTAAACTTTTAAATAGCAAAGCCTTTATTAAGAAATAACTTACAGAAAGTCCACTTCCTGTCCTCTTCAGAAACGGCGAAAAGGCGACCATCCATCCTGCAGCGATCGATTTTTCATCCCTGGCAATTCACTGAAAAGGCATCGCCTTCATCTTCCTCCTGGTGTCCAGCATCAGCGGTGTCAAGCAGCAGCGGTGTCCAGCATCAGCGGTGTCACGGTCTCTCCTGTAATTTCCCGGTTCCTGGTGTGACAGCAGTGTCAAGTTTGTTCCTGTGCTGGAGCGCTCAACTAACAGCAGCGGGTCCTCGCTCATGCCTTCCACGCAGTTTAGTTTCAGCCAGGCGCAGTCAGCCTTTCCTGAAGCCGCAGTTTAGTTCCAGCCGGTCCTGAAGCCGCTTTGCAGCCTCTCCTCTCGTTTTTTTTCTCTTGTCCCTAATGAATGAAGAGCTTCGTCTTGCGCCAGGGGTTGCTCCAGTTCAGCGCACTTTGGCTGCTTCTGGCTTCACCTTGTCGGGTGATTAACCCTTTGCTGAAAATAAGAAACAGTGTTGTGGGGATCCACTAGAGTCTTCCAACGCACTCGTTCGTGCTAGTAGCTGTAATAGTGCTGCCAAGACAGAGCACAAGACTTCCCCAGGCGCAGTTTAGTTTCAGCCAGGCGCAGTCATACTTTCCTGAAGCCGCTTTGCTGCCTCTCCTCTCAGTCTCCTCCTCGCTCCGAAATCTAACTGATCCCCACACTGATTCCCAAAACACTGTTTCTTATTTTCAGTCCTCCAGCCTATCAAAGGACCATACTGCCCCCCTCAACCCTGTGTGAGTGACAGAACCACCACTTCTAGATACCACAATTATGTAGGAGGGTCAGCAGGTGCAAGTGGCAGAGGCTTGGGGACAGTTTACAAGATAAAGATTGTTGCTATTTATTTTTAGTTATCCTGACCTGTTCATATGGATTTTCATAGGAAAGTGTCAGTATCACTTTAAGCACATTTAGTATAAAAATCATTACAAAGTATAATTTGCATGTCTGTGCTCCTTGTAAATACTGATATAGCCATGGATACAAAGGATGCATAGAAAGTGGGATAGTTAGTAACAGTGAGGAACGTGCTCAGAATATTCAGTTGTACTGCCGCTACCCGTCTCTGTGCAAGTGATTTTAAAGGCACAGCAAGGGCAGCTTACAGTTAATTGTATAGCGTTAGATTTGATATTACAAATATCACAGAAGAAGAGTGGTCCATTAGCCAGATTGCTTAAAATTGGATCTGGATGTACTTTGTGAGCAGTCTAATGGACTGGCGAAATACTGGCTTTTACTGTAGATCATGCTATATTGTACTTGAAAACTAAAAATTAGGAAAACATTCAGCAGATTTAGAAGCCTACAGGCTGTGGATGTTTGCTACCATTGCAGTTATTTTGGATCTGTACAGGGCTGGGACTACAGAGGAAGCAGGGAGAAAATTACCTGGGAGCAAACCAATACTCTCAACCTGAGTGTGCAACACGTGAAGAGCTACCCCAGTAAGCTTAATGGTCCAAAACCATAGAAAAAGGCATGATGCACCAAAGAGGGAGAAGTTCGGACTTTTTTGTTTTATTGTTCCATTAAAACAGGCACTCTTTCTCATAAAGGAACTATAGCTTAACGCGTTTTATGGCTATCCCGGCACTTTCTGGCTTCAGGGCAATCTCTGGATATATTTGGGGCCCTAAAATTAATTTGCTGTGGGGCCCAGTAACATGTAGTTACACCACTGAATACATAGCCAAGAAAGATTTTTTTTTTTTAGGGAATTCAAAATCAAGTCAAGTAACCCAATCACAATAAACAGTTGGGGGTGATTTAAACTTGATCTTCTATCAGCACTATGGAAGAGATATATTTTTGCATACCTTACTATATTTCATTACATGTTTTCCTGCATGCAAACAAGGGAAAGTATGCTCAGTGCAAAGTGGGACGGACATTATCAGCAGGTAGTAATGGGCTTATTTAGCTATTGACATGTCGGTTGCAGTATTGGCTTTCCCATTAGGCTCAGGGCTCCAGTGGGGAAAGGAAGAATGGCTATCCCAGTAAAGGGTTACAATTTGACGTCCCCTAATAAAAGGGAACACCATTCACCAGTTTTTTCTTAGGAAAGGGCTGGAGGATCTAGGGTTAATCTCCACAGAATATGGCTCACAATCCTTCAAGGCTTGGCTCACAATCCTTCAAGGCTTGGTCTAGAGGAGCAGGTTATTCCTCTAAAAAAATACAAAAAAATACTAAAAGTTTTATTTAAAATGTGCTTTTCAAGGTTCAAATTCCCAAATGGTTGTCTTTTTATTGGGATCACATGACAGAAATTAGAATGATGGGACATACAACATGGAGCTAGCCACTGCTCTTGTAAAAATGGTAGAAAAAAAAAAATAGTTATGATCACAGTTAAAGCACAAAATTCATACAGACAAAACATTAGAGTGTTCCAAGCAGCTTGTGTTGCCTCGCTCCCCAGCCACCCTCCATGTGTCTGAGAATCCAGGCACATGGCCCATGTTTTTACCAGTCATTGGAATGATTGTTGCCAGAACATGATACTGTCCAAAAGCCACTGCTCTCATATGGCCTATTTCATACCACTTGAATGGGGGTCTCTAAAAGTAAAGTTTTTACTCACCACATTTAGGAAGAGGCCTAGGTGCACCGCCCTGAGCCCTCAGCACAGCGATCATATAAACCGAAAATACTATGGAGCAGGCACTCAAATGAAGGCAATCAGGTAGGTGAAGGAAAGTAAAAAAGTTTATTGCGTCCACAGCCTGTTCCTACCACCATCGGTTTCAAATGGGGGTAAATAGGACGAACTGTAAGTAGGATTTAGGAAGGGCAGCCTACCTACTTGTACAATCAGGGAAGAGAAACCTATTAAAGTGTCACTTAACTGCACTAGCGCCATAGCAAACTGATAATTTGCTGCTATGAATAGCAGCATCGAAAGTAAAGTTACACTTGTGTTTGTGATGTTCTTCAAAACATATAGGAATTGAAATTCTGAGCACATTCTGTGTGCTGTTCTACTTTTTTTCCCACAAAGCAGCTTTATTTCTTAGAATTTCAGAGTCATTGTAACCAGCAAACTGCAAATAAGATTAAAATGAATGGTATTCGTCCATTTCACTGGTTGATCGTCTGTAACACCCATTAACACAACCCAATGTGGAAAGCCTGGTAATACGACTTAGTCTAAGATGGCAGTAGCTCCAGAGATCCCCAGCATCAATAGGCGCAGTTGAATACAAATCATTAGAAGAGGCAGGAGGCTTCATTGGGGTTCAGCTCAACTATACAGAAATGGATGAAGCAGGTTTGGTCACTAGGACCTTTAATCAAAAAGTACATACAACTTTGCACTTATTTCAAAAGGCATTTGCAGTCAAAAATGAGGCTTCTGATTGGTTGTTATGGTCTACCAGACCTTTGTATCTTATATTATATTAGATCACAGTTCTTAAGGCACATTAAATCTCTAAGCAATTAGAAGATGATGGATGTTTCTTCCACTAGAAAATCAATGTGATCAAAAACCCCCAGTGTCCCATATCCTATAGGCCTAACAGTTATCTTATTATTTTATCATAATTCTTTGTTTCTTTATGTTCTTATAATTAATTCCATTTATACAGCCCCTTTGCGTGTTGCTTCTTCTAAATAAAAGATTATAAAACATCCTCAATTCACAGCATTCTCACAACTTTCATAAGTCAACCAATGACTCATTTTCCCTTTTGTCTTGTATAATTTCCAGTCATGTTAAATATTTGCCACTTCAGTAATTCGTTTTTTTCTGTTTGAGTGGAAAAATAAAAACATAATTAGTATTCTAAAATGTTTTGCCCATTTTATATAATCATCTCAAAGTGGAACTATCGCGAAAACGAATATTTATCGGGTTGTTTATTAAAGTCCTCTTTTTTCTCGTCAGAGTTTTAAATGGGGAAAACACAATTTTTTTTGGAGAAAAAACAACTTGAATTTTTCGTGATTTATTATACCCCAATGCTGCTAAAAGTCTGATTTAACAAGTATTCCATCTCAAACCTGCCGAGGTCATGGAGAAGTCAATGGCAGATGTCCCTTTTACAGTTGGAAGATTTCATGATCTGCGCTCTGTTTTGTACAATAATCTGAAGAATTTGTGGTTTTTGCCCGATCATCTGAAAAAATCAGCATTTTTGGGCTTAAATCAGAAAAAAACGTACAGTTCAAATTGTTTTGTGATTTTATCAAGTCTTTTCCTGCACCAGATTTTTTTAAAGTAGATTTATTGATAAATACAAGAAAAAATGTGCACGGGAGTTTGGTAGAAGTGTTTTTAAGAAAATAGTGAGACATTTTTACGGATTTTAGTAAATAACCTCCTTAAAGGAAAACTATACCCCCCAAACAATGTAGGTCTCTATTAAAAGATACTGAGTAAAACAGCTCATGTGTAAAACCCTGCTTCATGTAAATGAACCATTATCATAATAATATACTTTTTTAATAGTATGTGCCATTGGGTAACCATAAATAGAAAATTGCCATTTTAAAAAATAAGGGCCGCCCCCTGAGATCGTAAGATTCACTGTGCACACATACAAACCACATGTAAGGTCACATGAGCCAATTAACAGAGTTCTGCCTTTTGCTTCCTCACTTCTTCCTGTTACAGTTAGTGTTGTAGTATTTCTGGTCAGGTGATCTCTGAGGCAGCACAGATAGAGTCACGAAATGGTGGTTCAAGGCAAGAGATGTAAAAGGGCAATATTTATGTAAATATATATTCCAGTTTGGTAAGATTCTTTAATATGTCATTCAATTTGATATAAACTATCTGTTGGTTAAGTATTCATTTTGGGGGTATAGTTTTCCTTTAACAAGCTCCATCATACTGATGAAACTTTCTAAATATGATCAATTAAAAATTCTGTACTGTTTCTTAAATAATCAAGTTTATCTTCACTATTCCTCTCTCAGCATCTGTTTCTCTTCATTCTGTTTTCATGCAGGAGTTGGGAATCATTTACAAGGTGCAGGACAGGCTGTAATATTCAAAAAAAAGGGAGCAAGGCATTGTTTTGCACATTTGCGCCATACCATGACCTTTTCTATCTTGCAGTTGGGGATAGACTGCAATGCAGCAAGACCCTGGACACCACTGCTTTGTGAGTGAGCACTATGGGGGTTTTGTGCCCCTTAATGCACAGCATTGGTCTGGGGGGTCCAGTACCCACTGTGGCTACCACTTCAGGGGCACCTCACACATACCCCAGGGCAACCCCTCTCACAATATTTTTTTTCTTTTTGTGACCACAATCGGGGCCATGTGAGGAGGCCAGGGAGCAGTGCTCAGTGTTTCCTTCGAGGGAACGGGTCTGGATTTTCCCCCTGGCGTTCCCTGTCCCAGTCTAGCTCTGTTGTGCAATAACACTTACATCTGGAGTCATAGTTAACACCCCCTTTTTGTACACAAGAAATCATAATATAGTATATTCCTTCATGTTTATATCCACTATAGTTCTTAAGAGGGGGTAAATGTAAACATTTGCAATAAAAATTTGCATGTCGCAATGTAATATTCTTCCATTTACTACAGGGCCCATTTACTTAGCTCGAGTGAAGGAATACAATAAAACAAACTTCGAATTTCGGATGATTTTTTTAACTACTTCGACCATCGAATTGGCTACTTCGCCCTTCGACTTCGAATCGAACGATTCAAACAAAAAATTGTTTGACTATTCGACCATTCGATAGTCGAAGTACTGTCTCTTTAAAAAAAACATTGACCCCCTAGTTCGCCACCTAAAACCTACCGAAGTCAATGTTAGCCTATGGGGAAGGTCCCCATAGGCTTTGCAAACTTTTTCTGGTCGAAGAAAAATGTTTGATCGATGGATTTAAATCCTTCGAATCAAACGATTTTTCATTCGATCGAACTATTTGCGGTAAATCCTTCGATTTCGAAGTCAAAGGATTTACATTCGACAGTCGAATATCGAGGGTTAATTAACCCTCAATATTTGACCCTAGGTAAATCTGCCCCTACGTGTTTATTATTAGGGATGGCGCGAACTGTTCGCCGGCGAACTTGTTCGCGCGAACATCGGGTGTTCGCGCTCGCCGGAAGTTCGCGAACGTCGCGCGACGTTCGCCATTTTGGGTTCGCCATTGTTGGCGCTTTTTTTTGCCCTCTCACCCCAGACCAGCAGGTACATGGCAGCCAATCAGGAAGCTCTCCCCTGGACCACTCCCCTTCCCTATAAAAACCGAAGCCCTGCAGAGTTTTTTCACTCTGCCTGTGTGTGCTGAAGAGATAGTGTAGGGAGAGAGCTGCTGCCTGTTAGTGATTTCAGGGACAGTTGAAAGTTTGCTGGCTAGTAATCGTTTTGATACTGCTCTGTTATTGGAGGGACAGAAGTCTGCAGGGGTTTGAGGGACATTTAAGCTTAGGTAGCTTTGCTGGCTAGTAATCTACCTTCTACTGCAGTGCTCTGTATGTAGCTGCAGTGGGCAGCTGTCCTGCTTCTGATCTCATCTGCTGACTGCTGCAATAACAGTAGTCCTTGTAAGGACTGCTTTTATTTATTTTTTTGTTCCAATACAGAGCAGTATCAAGCAGATTACTAGCCAGCAAACTTACTATCATCTGTCCCTGAAATCACTAACAGCTCTCCCCCTACACTATCTCTTCCAAGCACACACAGGCAGATTTTTCAGATACATTTTTGCCCTTGATCCCCCTCTGGCATGCCACTGTCCAGGTCATTGCACCCTTTAAACAACTTTAAAATCATTTTTCTGGCCAGAAATGTCTTTTTTAGATGTTAAAGTTCGCCTTCCCATTGAAGTCTATGGGGTTCGCGAACCGTTCGCGAACCGCTCGCATTTTTGCGCAAGTTCGCGAATATGTTCGCGAACTTTTTTTCCGACGTTCGCTACATCCCTATTTATTATTATTATTCATAAACAAGTCAATATTGGAGCAGTTCATGAACAAAATCCCAAAAATGAGTTAGAAAAATTTCCAGGAAATATTTTGACTATTTAATTCCCTTAATCAGAAGATCTTATGAATCCCAATTTAGTTAGCAATTCTTTCTTGGCTTTATCAAATAAATCTAGATATCTGGACCATAAACAATAAAAAGAATAATATATCTAAAAGCTTCTTGCAAGCATAAGTGACTTAGCGAAAAAAAGAACTTCTTTTAAGGTAGGGACTTCCTTCTGTAAGTAATATTCTTCATTACGCTTTTATTGCATTGTGAATCATAATTGCGCATTGCGAATCTTTAACACCTGCTTGATGGTGGCATACATTTCTGGAGAAAAGGCAACAACTTTCCCATGAAGACGTTTTATTGCATATAATGCACACTACTGCAAACTATAAAATTTGCAATCGATATCCTACTGTCGTGTGAAGGGCAAAGTGTTCACAAAGGCAACATTTTTCACTTTGCGAACATTTATTTGCATTGCGAATGAATTGCGAGCAGTTTTTACATTAGCAACCAATATCACATTCTCACAAACGACTTACAAACTGACCTCACTTCACCAAACACTTCCCCCTCCCACAAGAATAATAAGAAGGTGGAAATTGAAGCAGTATTCAAACATTTTCTCTGGGGAAGTCATTAATTACAGAACACTTGGAGATCAATTTCACGATTATAAATTAGAGCAATGTATATTAAATATTATAAAGGACATTGTGAGGAGAAGAGAGCACCATCAGCGCTTTTCACTGTCATTTCGCCAACCCAATGTTCTGAGTGTTGCTGGGTATCGGCTGTTTGTGGAATTACAGAAATGGAACTGAAAGGCACTTTCCATTAGCTGATTATACAAATTAATATCCAAAGTGTTTGGCTGCAGGTTTCCTGAAATTAACCTCTTCCCTGCTGAGCATTCACAGGATGAATTGATCTACTGATTCACTTCAAATCACTTAGCAAAAAAAAGATTGTTACCAGCTGGAAGTCATCAAGGCTTATCCTATTATTTGAGTCTAAAGGACCCCATACACGGGCCGATAAAAGCTGCCGAAAGACAGAGTCGGCAGCTTATTGGTCCTTGTGTGGGTCCATCCGGCGGGCATCCCCGATCAATATCTGGCCAAAAGTCTGCCAGATCTCGATCGGCAGGTTAAACAAATTCCTGTCGGATCGCGGCCGCATCTGTGTGTCTATGCAGTCTTGCGATGCGACAGCCCGTATCGGACCCATTCTGATCCGATCATTGGGCCCTAGGGCCCACGTAAATGTGGGCATATCGGGAAGAGGTCTGCTTGTTTGGCGATATCGCCAAATGAGCAGATCTCTACGTCTATGGGCACCTTTACTCTAACAATACATTTCACAAAAGTTCAAGCAATCTCATTGTTAGCTGATGCTCACGTAATTATAATAAAGGCCTCTGTGCAACTTTCACAATTACTGACAAATAGGAGGATTATGAGCCAGATTCAAGTACTGTATATGAACATGAAAACTGCTGTGAACAGGGTCAGATTTGTGCCTTCCTAGGCTCTACAGTGCCCAAACCCGATCATTTTATAGAGTAAGCCAAGGGTATGACTTTGGGGCGGGCCTTGCATGAGGTATGCAATGGGGGTGGGTTACAGTTGGGGTGAGAGTTTGCAGTGGTGGGAGAGTTCACTACTGAGGTTCCAGTGGTGGGGGTGGCAGCGGTGTGTCTTTGAGGAGAAGACCTGGTGGACCCTGGATCTCCCAGTTCGACACTGGCACTGGTCTATGGAGAAATCTGGAACAGAACTAGAAGACATTTATTCATTGAATTGAATCTAATTTTATATAAATCACTAGTGATGGGCGGATTTGCGGCGTTTTGCGTCGCCGAAAAATTCGCGAATTTCGCGCGAAACGGTGAAAAATTCGTGAAACGGCGCCGGCGTCTCGTTTTTGACGCCGGCGCCTGTTTTTCGACCCGCCGGCGCTCGTTTTTGGCGCCGGCGTCCATTTTTCAAAAAAATTCGCCGCGAATTCGCGCCTGGCGAATAAATTCGTCCATCACTACAAATCACAGCAGCTTTCCAAATCTTCACCATGAAGAAATGACACATGTGGTATATTCACAATGGAGGAGGAGACTTCTGCTGCTCTACTCTATGAATTAGTGTCTAAACACCTGAATGTGCATGTAATAAATAACCTTGTTATTGAGCTTGTGTCTCTTCTGTGTATGATTCCTCTAAAACTTTCAGAAACAAGAGGTTGGGAAATTTATATTAATATATAGAAGAATATAGAAGAAATTTCTTGTAAAGAAAACAAATGAATCGTCAAATAATTTGCAACTTCTTACTAAAAATAAAAACATATAACATAAATTGTTATCTGGAACCCAAAAAAAAAAGGAAGATAAGATGTGGAAATTACACAAAAAGGTATTTCTAATCCTCTGTAGCAGGATTGTTAAATAACTGGTGGTTGATTCAAGACAATTCTTCCTTTGTGTGATAGCGAATATAGGCTGTTCCCATTAATCATGTACTCACTAGAGACAGCGTGAAAACAGCCATGCTTCTTACACCTGTGATAAATGGGAGAATAGTTTTATGTTCATAAAATAGACAGAATGGGCAGAAAGCTCAGAATGGGGTTTCATAAACATGAGCTATAGATACAATTGAACTAAGGGTTATTGAGTATGTTAAAAGTGATAGCATGGCTGGAAAATTCTGTGGACAAGACCAGAGTGGTAAGATTTTTTTTTTCCTGTAGCATAATTTTGTGTGCATGAGATCTCCTGCTCATTGGGCAGTGCCAGGTGGGTCAGAGACCAGTAGAGATGGGGGTCAAACATGGTGGCTGGAAGTTGGATGTCCTATTGAATGGCTGTCAGGGAGCCGGGAGCTCCCCCAAGGAGATAGTCAGGATCTAGGAGGAAGTCCTCTTGAGGGATCAAAGTTGCGGTAAATCAAACGGATGATCAGAGTTCAGGCAAGAGTTCAAGGGCAGGCAGATTAGAAGCAAGATCCAAAGTCCAGGCAAAAGGTCAGGATAACAAACAGGAACAAGATTCAGTATAATAAACTGCTCACAGGAAACCCAGGATAAACACATGAAATGTATCCTATTCTTGGGCGCCATTCTGGCGTCCTGGGCACCTTTAAATAGGGGAATATTGGCACCACAATGAGATCATGATGCTGGGCAGCGTCAATGCACTGGAGTTCGTGCACCGGCGCCAATGCAGAGATCACAGCGTCCCAGCGCCCACGTGGGCTGACTGGGCCCCGCCATCTTGAAACCGCCGCCCGGAGCAGCCGCGCTGCTGCGCTCTCCTGGCAGACCTTACAATGGCATGCTTGGAGATCGGGAACAGGTGAGTAATAGTGATGGGCGAATTTATTCGCCAGGCGCAAATTCACGGCGAATTTGCGTGATTCGCCGCCGGCGAATAAATTCACGAAACGGACGCAAAAATTCTCACGTGAAAGTTCCAAAAAAAAGGTCATTCAAAATAAAACAGACGCCGACGAGGAAAATGGGCGTCTGCGTCAAAAACGGGCGTCGGTGTAAAAAAAACGGGCGCCAAAAACTAGACGATGGTGCCGTTTTGCGAATTATTCGCCATTTCACGAATTTTGCGGGAAATTCCCGAATTTTTTGGCGAAGCAAAACGGCGCGAATTCGCACATCACTTGTGAGTAAGGCTGATTTTAATAGTACCATTGGCACATTTCACAAGACCACTATAGATATAACATTTGTTTCTATTCTTGGGCAAGTAATGATATATAAATTCCCCTGATAATGTTTTTTATTACTGTGCTTCCTTATTCTGTCATTTACAATGTTGCAACCACATGACTTATTTATTCACTGTTTAAACACATTAGACATTTTTCCAGTGCACCAAGAAAGTCAATTGCACCAGGGGAAAATGTTGTTGAGGGATCAGTTGGTTACACCACAAAAAAAATGATGTGTTTGAAGAATGGAGAAATAGAACATAAGACTGATTCATAAACATAGACATTGTTTGCTCTAGTATTTGACCATTATCAGCTAATCAGTTGTTTACATTCATTATCACAATATTTGATTGCTGATCAGATATTAGGTGGTTAGTGGACTTTCGGGGGAATGTATTAAAAGTCGCCAAGAGAAAAACACTTTGCACCAATAAGAATAAAAATCCACATCTCACAATGTAATATTGTTCCTTAAACTGTTATGACATTGCGAATTTTAATTGCGCACTCTTAAGAAATGCTTGAAGGTGTCGTAATCTTTTGGAGCAAACATAATGACTTTTTCAGTAAGAAGTTTTATTAAATTTACTGTGCATTGGTGCAAACTATAATATTCGCAAATGGTCTTCCACTGTCGGAAGTGGTCGCTAAACAGTTTTCCGGGTTCGCAGAGACTATATTAAATTCGCACAAAGCAAAATTTGTTCGCGCAAAGCAAAATTTGTTCGCGCAAAGGCATAACTTTTCACATTGCGAAAAGTTTTTCTGTTACCGACTTTTATTACATTCCCCCATTTGTCTTTAGTTCAGTTTTCTTTGGTTTAGAGTCTATGCAATGCAATGCAACTGACAAAGAGTAAACCTGGAGGTAATTCCAGGGTTCCCACCGTGAGCTGTTTAAATAGCTGCAGCACACTTGACTTTGCCGCACTTCGCCGCACTTCACTACACGTCGCCAGGCGTATTTTCGCCAGCGCTCCGCAAATTCACTAAAATCCGAAGTTGCGCACAGGGGTAGCGTAACTTTTCGAAGTTGCGCTACCGTTAATTCGCCAAGCAAAGCGAAGTTTCGCTAGCGATGGTTCATTTGCATACGGCGCCAAATTCAAATTTCAATGGAGGAACACGTATTAGCACTACAAATGCCTAGAAAACCTTCAAATCAGCAAATATAAATTTTATTTTGCCCTACACATGTGCCCACTGTCTAGGTAAGTTGCCATGAGTCAGGAAATGTAGGGGGGAAGGAGGGGAGCCCCAAAAATATTTTCGATCTTTTTCAGCCTATCACCCATCATGTAGAAAATACGCCAGCGTTTTTTGGGACTTAGAAAAAAATTTGACTTTTTTTGAAACAATCCCTATCTACTCTATTGCGCTTCGCCAGGTCTGAGGTGGCGAAGGAAGTCTAGCGTAAAAGGTAGCGTTCAGTACACTGCGCAAGTTAGTGAATTTGCGTAGTTACGTCGCTAGCGAAAATTCGCCTGGTGTAAGGGTGCGAAGTAACACTAGCGAATTTACGCCAGCTTCGTTAGTGAATTTGCGAAGTACCGAAAATGCCAAATGCTAGCGAATTGACGCTAGCGTTCGGCGCTTCGGCGCGTAGTGAATTTGCGCCTAAAGCTGGTGACACACAGGGAGATTAGTTGCCATGTAATACTGTAAATCTTTGCTACTCTGGGAGACTAATCTCACCGAAATGCCTTCCCACCAGCAAGAATGTGAACCGCCGGTGGGATGACATAAGCATTGCTTTGGTCTTCTCAAGTTGCCTCACAAGGAAACAATCTTTACTACTACCTACAGGGAAAAGAAGATGAGCTGTCTACTAGTTTCCCTTTTTAAAACAACAAATGATTGTCCTTATGGCAACTATCACTTACAATATTCACCCCTTTATGTGATTGACTTTAAGCTCATTAATCGGAACCACTGAGTCAATTCCTGCTGTTTTTTCATGGCATACTGTAGCTGCAAACTAACATTTTTCATAACTTAAGAAATGATTATACAAAAACATATTCTACATTACTGAATTATTTTATTATAAAGAAATTTACCTAGGCCATATTTTTTATGTTACATCCCTTGAACCCCAGTTCTCTCCTCGAAAAGCCACAATGGGAATCATAAACTGACTGTACAGGTATAGGATCTATTGCGTGGAATGGCTGGGGCCGGGGTTTTCCATAATCTTCACACCCTGAGTCTACTAGAAAAACATTTAAATATGAAATGAACCCAATAGGATTTTTTTGCCACCAATTTGTTTTCATACAGCTTAGTTACCATCAAACACAAGGTACTGTTTTATTATTACAGAGAAAAGGGGGAGAATTATTAGATGGACTTTATGGAAGACTGCATTTCCATAGCTTTCTGGATAGTGGGTTTCCTGATAAGTATACTCATACCTGTACTAAACTGCTGCCATGTGAAACTACTGGTGCAGGTGTACTCTGTTGCTTTTCAGAGAAATAGATGAATTATATATCAAGTGCAAGGACAGCAGCAGAATATTGTATGAAGAGTCACTATATATTGCAGCTTCATTGGGCGACGGACCCACAGTAACCATGGTATTTTCCAAACTAAACATGTTTTTTCAATCATCCAGATTATGCTTCATATTCTAAAGGATTCAACATTATCTCTAAACAAACGTAGAAAACCAAAAGAGAGTCACAAACAGCTGGATTGAGTGCTTTCTGGCTTAGAGTATCTACCGACAGCGTCTGACAGAGTCTGCCAGGTTTCCTTTTTAACCAAGGAAGCTCTATGCCAAATTAAAGGTGAATCCATATTGCTAATTGAATACATCATTCTCAATTAGATTGCAGTCTTTAAATCTGAACATTTTGTCCTTTTAGCTGAGTCTACAGTCCCTGAAGTACAGACAGATAAAGCTTTAGAGCCTTCATAATCGGCACACAAGTGGAAAATAAATATAGCAATTTGGGATGGGGTATATATTTGAGGAGAAGCCACAGGAGATCAAATGCAAAGCACACCTAAGGTATTATGGTTTTAATGGATAATTACAATCAAGTTTTAACTGACACTTTCCTGGTCAATCGCTGCCAGAAAACTGTGCCTGCTCATGCTACAGGTTCAACGCTTTGTGCTCCCGAATCACCCCAGATCGACTGTGATCTTGGTTACTTTTGTCAGCATTTAACTTTGCCTGTGATTAAAGCTTTTCATGATGTACTTCGGGTTTTTACACCATTCATAACACTGGGTAGGTCCCAGTGTGTTCAGTTAGTTTATTATTACAGACTTAATTAGTGTTGTAAAGTATCTCAAAGTCTGCACTCGGTATTGAGTCTATGGTTTGTTATATTTCATTTGAATTATTCTCACAGCCACCCGATTCAATTGTTTAGTGACACATGTTAGTACAAATTATAAACCTTTTATTTACACATATGCAAAAAAACCACATATATTGATAAATTTGTAAAGTGCATGAATTTCACTCATAAAAATATATCAAAGTTAATATTAATAGAATTCATTAGTTGATATTGGATTTGATTATTGAATGCTGTTAAACAAAGCTCATGGTAAATTCATATTCAATTTGATAATTATGAACCAGTTGTTATGGATGTAATTATTCATTAGTTGACTCATTTGTCAGTGTCCCGAATGAAATCGCAAAATGTCCAAGTGTTCCTGTTAAAAATGAAATCACTGAGGGAACGCTAGTTCTATTTTTTCCTTCCTTCTGCCGCTGTTTAGTTAATCACATTGCCAATTGTTACTGTTGCCACTTCTACGAGCCATCCTTCCAATTGGAAACAGAGTGGAAACAATTGTATCAGTATATGGCCAGTCCAGAGTCAATCTTAACAGCCCCCTTACTGGCAGCCACTTAGAGGAACAAACAAAATCGCAACAAAATGGAGTAGTTGATACAGTTGCTCAATGGATATCCTGTGCTAAGATTTTTTCGATGCCCATTATATATCAATGAGTGCTGCGCTTTTCACTGTTTCTAGTAAAATAGTGCAGAGGTAATTGCTGGTATACGTTACCGCTTCATGATTACTGAACTGATTCCTCCTGATTGTGGACATAACAGACCGCGCCTCGCACTTTGCCCATCTTGCGGAGCATTTTCATTGCCGCATGTAGAATTCGTCTGGGCGACACTTGCACTATTTTCTTTTTTCCGGCTGCGGATATTTGCTCTTTTGCGCCAGTGTACGGGGTAACAGCAGGCAGAGAGAGGAAGCGTTCTACTTCAGTGGATGCACGCCAACGCGCATTCCACCGTCTTCGGCTACGCCCTGACTTGTTCTCTGATAAACTTCAATCACTCTTTACTGCTGTACTGCAAGTTGGAGTGATATCACCCCCTCCCTTCCCCCCCAACAGCCAAACAAAAGAACAATGGGAAGGTAACCAGATAACAGCTCCCTAACACAAGATAACAGCTGCCTGGTAGATCTAAGAACAACACTCAATAGCAAAAACCCATGTCTCACTGAGACACATTCAGTTACATTGAGAAGGAAAAACAGCATCCTACCAGAAAGCATTTCTCTCATAAAGTGCAGGCACAAGTCACATGACATGGGACAGCTGGGAAATGGACAATATGTCTAGCCCCATGTCAGATTTCAAAATTGAATATAAAAAAAATCTGTTTGCTCTTTTGAGAAATGGATTTCAGTGCAGAATTCTGCTGGAGTAGCACTATTAACTGATGCGTTTTGGGGGGAAAAAAACATGTTTTCCGATCACAGGATCCCTTTAAGTATTGTCTGTTGAGTATTTCATTCCTCTATTGGGGAAGCAAAAAAACAAATTTGTTAAAGGAGTACTAAACCCTAAAACTGAATATGGCTAGATGCACCATATTTTCTATATTGAAACAGCCTAAAGGTGCAGCATCTCTATAGTAGTAATGATCCAGGACTTCAAAGTTGTCACAGGAGTTTCCCATCTTGAATTTTGTTAGGAGTGTCTGGGACATAAACATGCTCAGTGGGCTCTGAGAAGCTGTTGAGAAGCTAAACAAATTATCCAGCAAAAAATTAGGTTGGTCTGTTTTATAGGCTTATGCTACAGATCTGATTATTACATTCTGATGCTAATTGTGCTGGTACCAGTAATTACTTAATAATCAGCCTCAGCCTTATATTATGACATTTACAATATATATATTCGGTATTTTGTGAGTTGGTCCCTAAGCTCGGTAAGTGACAGCAGCACAGAGCATGTGCAGTGAATCAGCAGCAAGAACATGGGGGCATATTTGGAGGCACAGATCAGATCTGCACTGCTAAAGGGCTACAGTTGTCTCGGGTTGATACAGAAGCCCAAAACATTTCTGCCCTACTTCTTTGGTTAAGCTTTAGTTCTCTTACCCACCTTACAATCCCCCTACACCAGTAAATCAATGACTCCAGCCATATTTTAGGATGAAAAGGCTACAGTTAAAGAAGTCGTTAACTAAGGCTAAAGCTGGACATACATCTGCTCGTTTGGCAAAAGTTGTTAAACAAGCGGCTTTTACCAGATTTGGGAGGATCAGATTGCTCAGAACTTGAGAGGACCCCAAATGTCCACACCAGAAAAACAGTCCAGCAGAGAGTTATGGTGGTGGTTACATGATGCTACTGAGCGAAGAAAGAATGGAAGGTGAATGCAGGGAAATACAAAAAGCAAATGTAACATTGGAGCGGCTTGAAAAGTAAAAAAAATGGAATTTCAAATATTGCCTTGATCCCATTCCAACTGAGAATCTGTGGCACTGTTTCCTAGCCAAATAATTATGGAAACTGCATATTTCATTTTTATTTTGTAACCTCAAATAAAGCAACATAAAAAAATGTGACATTTTAATATTAAAATATTATAGAGAAAAAATAAACGGCGGTATTCGTTATTCAGTAAGTCAAGGTCTAAATATTTTTCAAGGCACTATTTATACAGCATTATAAGGAACGTTCACTTTGGTACCCTTCAGTTAGAGGCCTACAGTATTTATTATTTTTGTGGTTTTAGAGGTTTAAACTTACAAACTATAAAACCATGAATGTCATTGAATTAACTAAAAATTACAATTAGAAAAAGTTAGAAAGAAAAAAAAGCGCTGAACAATCCAAAAATAATCCATGAATTCCATGAAAAGTTTGAGTTTTTCAGACAATTTGTAGCAAAAAAAATCTGAAAACATCTAACATTCTGATTGGTTTGTAAAAAGATCCAATAGGATCAGCGCTGCTCCCACTGACTTCTACAGTACCTCGACAACTTACTTGGCAAAGTTTGGCATGAAAGGCTTTTGTGGTTTTTATACCACTCGAATTTTCTTGAATTTTAATTTTTTAAAACTTATGTAGAAAAATAGGAAAACCAAGTTTTTCATGGTTTTTGGAAAATATCACAATCCGATTGTTAATAAATGGGCCCCTGAGATTTACAGGCTTGTTCTTCAGGATTGAATTTGTTTTGTTTTAGACTAAACTCACTTTTTTTTTTTTTTTTAAAAAAACATGAATCTCTGCTAATTTAATAAAGATCTGAATATAAAAATCATAAACGAATAAAACCGAGGCATAAATCCAATTGAGAATAGAAAACCTCAAAATTGTACTTTTACATTAGAGTTTTTGTGTTAATTACATTTAATAACTATTGAAAATCTTTTTAGAACTAAAAAGTTAGAATTGTAAAAGCAAAAATATGGACATTATGCACAATGAATCGACCCCTTATTGTTGCTCTGTCTCCCAGGGCTGTATTTATATATAGGCCCCCGAGGGCTTGTGCCTAGGATGGCACGGTTTTGAGGGCGGGGTGCCTATTTTTTTCATTTTTTTTTTTAAAAAACCCTCCCCACCCTCCACCACGGATTTCCATAGGAAATCTGGCGAAGGAGCTGAGGGGGCGAGGAGTAGGGGGTCCGAGGAGAAATGCGGAAGTGACGTCCCATGCATGGGGTGATGACATCACTTCTGCTGCATTCATTGCGTGACGTCAGCGCGCCAGAGTGTGACTTCAGCTCGCATGGCGTAGGGGCATATTTAGGTCCCATGTCAAGGGCAGCATCGGACCTAAATATAGCCCTGCTCCCTCCATAGCTTTCTATGGTGCCAGTAGCTTAGCAAGAAATGCCAGCACTCATTCAACAAGAAACCACAAGTGAGGGTGCAGTCAGCAGTTACAAGAATCCAGTTACTAAAATAAACCATAAAGTCGGCCATAGACGTACCAATAGTATTGCATGAAACAAATTTTCGTACGATATTTGATATGTCTATGCTGGGAGACCAGTCGACTGATATCAGAAGAAGATTTGGATATTGGTTGGCTCGTAGATCGGGGTGGCTGGAAAATTTTGATTGGGCACCTTTGAAGGCACCCGAACATCGGCCGATGTTATTGCTGAATCGTCAAATACAGGTAGAATTCTATTGTTTCAACCTGTATATCTGACAATTCAGCTCTACACATGTGTATTGAAAGATCTTTTCCAGGTTAGATCGTAATTGTTATGTCTATGGTCACCTTTATAGGTGCCTCAAGATTTATTTTACATTCCAGATGGATCTCCAGCTGGTTCCAAAAGCTGTGACCCATAATTGATTCCTTTAATGTTTGCTCGCATGATTAATTTGCCATTAAATCTTCTTTTAGACTAAACACTGTAGCTCACAAATGCATTCAAGTAAATAATGGTCATTACCATATAGAGCAATTCATTGACAAGACCATTGGACTCCTCTGTTTTCCCCTTCCTATGTAAGTAGCAACTGTCCAAATCACAATGACCAAATCAGTGCTGCCCACCCTTTGGGTCATGACCCCTTTAGAGGTCAGTAAGTCATAATAATGGGGTTGCAGATAATACTTGTGTTAGTTATTTTCTTTTACCGAGCTGCCTTATTTAACGTCAGGTAAGGAATCTATTACTGTATCTGGATAGCTTGGGTCCTTGGGTTTTCTGGATATGGGATATTTTCTTAATGTGGAACATCATTGATATGGATTTATACTAACATATTTACTGTCAAATACATGGTATGGTAATGGGGCTTGTTATCCAGAATGCTCCAGATAAGGACGATTTTCATAATTTGGATCACCATACCTTGTCTGCTAAACATCATTTAAACATTAAAGGGATACTGTCATGGGAAAAAAATTTTTTTTCAAAATGAATCATTTAATAGTGCTGTTCCAGCAGAATTCTGCGCTGAAATCCATTTCTCAAAAGAGCAAACAGATTATTTTAAATTTAATTTTAAAATCTGACACGGGGCTAGACATTTTGTTAATTTCCCAGCTGCCCCAAGTCATGTGACGTGTGCCTGCACTTTAGGAGAGAAATGCTTTCTGGCAGGCTGCTGTTTTTCCTTCTCAATGTAACTGAATGTGTCTCAGTGAGACATGGGTTTTTACTATTGAGTGCTGTTCTTAGATCTACCAGGCAGCTGTTATCTTGTGTTAGGGAGCTGCTATCTGGTTACCTTCCCATTGTTCTTTTGTTTGGCTGATGGGGGGAAAAAGGGAGGGGGTAGATATCACTCTAACTTGCAGTACAGCAGTAAAGAGTGATTGAAGTTTATCAGAGCACAAGTCACATAACTTGGGGCAGCTGGGAAATTGACAATATGTCTAGCCCCATGTCAGATTTCAAAATTGAATATAAAAAAATCTGTTTGCTCTTTTGAGAAATGGATTTCAGTGCACAATTCTGCTGGAGCAGCACTATTAACTGATTCATTTTGAAATTTTTTTTTTCCCATGGCAGTATCCCTTTAAGTAAACCCAATAGGATTGTTTTCAGTAAGAATGAATTACTTAATAAAGTACTGTTCAAGTAAATATGTTTTAACATTTTGAAATATCTAATTTAAATTGAGTCTATAGGAGTCAACCTTCCCATAACAGGTTTGTGGATAATTAATCCTATACCTGTACTGTTTTTTTTTATTACAGAGAAAAAGCAAGTGAAGTCTGTCTTAAATAAAGAATTCTTTGATTAAATAGAATTCTTTTGAAATACTAACCTTTTTGGGGTCAGAAGAGAATTTTTTTTCCAAACTGAGACAAATTGGAGATGACTTTAGACAGATTTTTTTTTAATGTTCCTCTAGATTCAGATTTACTTGGGCAAAAGGCTTAACAAGGTGGATGAGTCTCAGCTATGTAACATAATTCAGTCAATGCACAATGTACTAATCCATCCCACACTAAGAATGCAATACAGAAGCAAATACAGTTTGGGCAACCGTTACTTTTAAAATAGACTTGTAGCTTGTAGAATGCTTCGAGAATCTGAGCTCAATCAATGAGTTGTTGAAGTGAGACAGGGGTCTCATGATGATTTTACAGGTCAGTAAACTTTGGATACTTTCTGGTTTCCTTCAGGTTAAGAGACTGGTATTATTCTATAGTATACAGTATGTGAATTATATCACAAGTGTGACTTTGGCCGTCCCTGACAAACAAATAAATATTAGTTGGGGGTATTATAGCTTTATAAGTTGTTACATATCTAGCTTGTCAGTAGCTTGTACTTGATCCCAACTAAGATATAATTAATCCTTATTGGAAGCAAAAACAGCATATTGGGTTTATTTAATGTTTACATTATTTTGTAAACCAGATTTGAATATCCAAATTACCAAAAGATCCCTTATCCGGAGAACCCCAGTCCTGAGCATTCTGGATAACAGGTCCCATACCTGTTATAGAAGACAATATTCCTTTAGTATAACTCATTTTAACAACTTACTTAGGAAGGAGGTGGCTATCTGACTGCAGTGGAGAATGTGGCTTATGGAATGTAAATGACGGTGTGAATATGTAGTACATAACTATAACCTTTTAAAGCATGCTGATACATTATTATAACGACTAAACATATGTAGGGATGTGTAAAATAGCCACCCCTAGTTAAAATTGGCAGGCAATTCCCCAGTATTCTAGATGCCTAAATGGGTCCCAATGGGGAATTGTGTTAATGGTTTGCCTTAAAGGACCAGTAACATCAAAAAAATTTTAAAAAATATTCGTTAGTACACAACGAAAAAAAAACACCAACATAAATTATACTTTAAAAAAGCAAAGTCTTTATTAAGAAATAACTTACAGAAACTCTGCTTCCTGTCTTGTACAGAAACAGCGAAAGGGCGACCATCCATTGAGCGGCGCTTGATTTCTCCTCCCTGGCTCTCTGCTGCTGGATCTTTTAGCTGCCGCATTCTGTGCTTTCTGTAGTACAGCAGCGCTTCCAGCATGAAATTTCTGCAGATCTGCGGTGCCTTGCTCACCGGTTCCAGCCGCAGTGTAATTACCAACACCCCAGAGGCGCCTTTTGCATTCGCTCATTATCCCAGTTGTATGGGTACAGGATGGGAAGGACATTAAAAGCCGGCTCTGGATGCTGCTGCTGCCCTTCACCTCTTGAGCCAGTTGATCTTACTGCTGCACCTGCGCACGGGCACCATATCTTCCTGGCCCAGTCTCCCCTCTTGCTGGCTGCCGGGGAACAAATGCCGGCGAATTGCTTTGTTTGAATTCCATTTCCGACATTGATGTAACACTGTAACAACCTGGTCTTATATGTGAGTAAGATCTGTGCACAACTCAATGCGTGTTCTCAGTCCCATCTCCGTCTCCATCTCTGCAAATTCTTTATTCATGGGAACAGAAATTCGGCTATAGGATTCTGTGCTTGGGAATCTGAAATAGCGCCGGTGTGAGCACCTAGGCGCAGGGTCTGAGAACACGCATTGAGTTGTGCACAGATATTATTCACACGGTGGAAGACATGGTGCTGCTGCGCAGGAATTTTGTTGTAGAAAAGCAAAAGTATTTTGGGTGCTGATTATAGGACATGGAGGGAGCATCCATTCTGTGTGCTTTCAAGAATGATAAATGGCTCTTGTCAGGTCTAATAACATCAGCTGTTTGGGATGTATGTTTTTAGATCATTGATTGTTCCTAAGTAAAATTTGTTGAAATGGACAAAACAACTATTACTGTGGCCATATATTGTCATATACAGAATGGGTAAATGACTCTGTCAGCTGATAGTTATCATCCATAACCATAAACAATATCCGCAATAGCAGAAGATGCCGGAGGAGACTATAAAAATATTTAGTGAAGTTTGGATTGCCAGATTTATTTTGCTTTTGCACTGTCCTTTTTAAAAGGTTAAAAGAACAGCACTGGCATTCTTAAAAAAAACTTAAAATTATATATATTTTTCTGTTTCAGAGAAATTTTTTTAAGAACTGCCAATATATTACATATTGAAACAACATTGCCACTTGCTGGTCAGTTCCTCTAATTGTACAGTCAGAGAGAAAACAAAGAAGTGTTCTGATGTTACTCTGCTCAGGAAAGAGATCAGATGCCCTTTCCCATAGCCTTACTGAGAACAGCAACATCAGAACACTTCTGTGTTTTCCTTCTGAATGTGCTGTACAGTATATCTCTCTGACTCTACAGTCAGGAGAACTGACCAGCAGGTGATGCTGTTGTTACAACATTCATTATATTGGCAATTACTGAAAACAAATAGCTCTGAAATCGAAAATAATAAATAAGCAAATTTCAAAGGTCCTAGATCCTCTACCCGTAATAGTATATTTTAAATGTTGCTACATGTTCATTCTCTTTGGGGGTAATTTGCCCAAGTCTAACAGCCAACCAGTGGTTACTATTTACCAGTCATCTGAAAGAAAACATCTGATGGATTACCATTGGTATTATTAGATGACCCCCACTAAACATCAGTCCTTCATGAGTTACAACTGCACGTTTTTTCCTTGCCTTGTGTATTACTAAATGCTATTGGCCTGTTTTTCCTGTACACTTTCAATTATTAGGCACAGACTTAATATACAAGGGCATTACCCTAAGATCCCACCTCCTTAATCTATCTTACATTGTTTCAATGACTGGATTTAGCCATTTGTACCTATTTTAAGCACAACTATTGATAATACGAGTGCCAATAGCCGTTCACTACATATATTTTTAACTAGTGATTTCCCTGGTCTTTTTGTGACATGTACAGGATTTTAGTCAGTTGCCCCCTCTTCATCAAAACTTATTTTTAAAAAACACTGTCACAACATTTTTTTTAAATAAAAAGCTCTGTATTTGGTTGTATAATCTACATCTAAGTGAAAATATGTAAATGGGTAATCTAAATATTGAGTATTCTGACTATTTGTATGTTTGGTAATATGCAGTCAACATATACCGGAGGGGGGGAGCAATTCATTGTTACATAAAGATGCTGAATTAAGAAGCCAGTCAGATGACTAGTGAAATTTGACTTATTAAATAAAATATCCTTTCTTTCTGGTTTTCCTCTCCTTGTCTATTTCATTTTCCAGCTCTTTTTCATATAAAAAAAAAGGAAATGTAAAGAAAATTCAATGGCTTGGCTCCCCTGCATCACATGTAAATAATAAGATTTTTTTTTCAAGGATTGTGGGTCACTACACTACTACACAAACTTTGTCAAGTTTCGCTGCAAAAATGACCCCCATAGACTCCAATGGATCAAAAAAAATGTTGGCTGTCAAAAAAATGTTGATGCCCATAGAATTGGTTTTGCGAATTATTGCCGAAGCGAAAGGGGTCAGATTTGCCTATCTCTTGTAGCGTTGTTTTAGGGTGCAAGAACTCATGACTGTGTGCATTTATACAGCGGACTGCATTGCCAGCCTCAGATTCCTCCAACCGCAACTTGATGCAAAGTGCCATAGACCAGCACTAGAGTTCTGTAGGACTTTGCAGGAGATGAATAATTACTCGCAGAAGAATTCATGAGGTGGGTATCAAAACATGCACTTTCCTAAAAATAATGTCCTTGACATCTACAGAAAATGTGAGGTTAGGTGATACCTTTAATTGGCTAAATGAGTAAATAAAAATGACGAGATGATAGCATTACATCTCTTCTTCATTCTTGAATGTTACATTGTAAGAAACTATACTGGAAGACATTTTGTAAAGGTACATATGTCCTTTGACTTCGACGTGCCTTGTGACGTCATTGCTGTTTGGCATGAAATTCTAATATTAAAAGGGGCCTTGTCCAAATGTAGGTCTATTTTCCTGGGTACAATTTTAAGTGTTTCTGATATGTTCTTGACCCTGCCTGTCTCTGACCTTGTCTAGTTTGCTGCCTGGCTTGACCTTTGCCCGTATACTGAGTACTCTCTCTGATCCTTTTCCTGTACTGTGATATTGGTGTATTGACCCAGCCTGTGACCCCAAATACATCTCTGCCTATTGATCATAGACTACGCTTCCAGTTCTCCATATGTTCAGTTCCCTTGCCTGCCCAGAATTCTCTCTTTGGTCCTCTCACACTAAGACCTGGTGGCATCTGAGGGCTCCTCCCAAAGCCAAAGGCAGCTGCTATAGGCAGAAAAATGAGCTAAGACCAGGCCCTTGGGGTTAGTTCTGGGTTTGGAATACCTTACGTTATACATTTATACATACCAAGACAAGGGTTTAAAACTGCCGCGCTACTCTGTTTGATGATTACAAAATGCAGCATTTTATCATACAGGAAAATATCTAAGAAGATCCAGCTTGTGAGGAAAAACTAAGCCACTGAGTCCACTGAACAAACTTCTTGTAGTCTCTCCTTGTAGTCTCAGGAATTCTGTGGAATTAGTGTTATTTCTTCTAGATCTGTTTTCAGTCTCCTCAAATGGACCTTTATTACTACTGTGAAAATGTTGGAGAGCAACAATGGAAAAAATGTAATGCAAGCACCAATGCAGAACAACAATAAAAGTAAAGAAACCATGCACTCATGCAAATATAGTACCATGAATAACAAGAAAACTTCACAGACCTGTAGCACAAGCAGGACCGCCATCAGACATCACAGGGCCCCATACGACAAAATTTCCTGGGCCCCCTAAGCTGCGCTCACCGGAAGCCCCACCTACAGGTCCGCCCTCCCCACCCCACAGGTCCGCCCCCACCACACAGTAAAAAAACTAAAAATATTAGTGGCTAGGGTTCCCACATGTTAAAAAAAAATAAAAAGATATTGGTGGTCAGGGCCCCCCCATAAAAAACATTTGTGGCTAGGGCCCCCCCCCCATTAAAAAATATTGGTGGCTAGGACCCC